>VYZV01017698.1:602076-653821 GCA_013401275.1 Pandion haliaetus
TCCGCAAGTGGGTGCTGGCGGAGCACGGAGGCGAAGGGTGTCCGGGGGCAGGAGGCAGAGCCTCCTCCGGGCCGCAGCGGGCAGAGCCGGGCTGTGGGGCTGGATGCTGTCCGCGCCCCGGCTGACAGCTGTGCTTCTTGGTCCCTGCGACGAGGTCTCTCTCTTCTCCCCGGGCTCGCTAGAAGAGAGCTGCGCTGCAGCGCATTTGCTTTTCCGAAGAAAAAGCCTTCCTGGTGCACTGCAATAACGCCTGCGAGAAGCAGCTGTTGCAGGTGGAGACGGGAGACCTTCCTGGCAGAGAGCAGGCGCAGCTGGCCAGGAGCACCGGTATAAAACCTTCCTGCTAGAAAAAGGCGGGGGGGGGGTTGTAACATCGTTCTGCAGCTCGTGCTTTCAGGGCCTGTCCAAAGGCCATGCTCCATAAATCAAGTGCTATCTGCAGAGCTTATCTTCCTCCAAGGGAGGAATAAACATTGGCGGCAGGAGTGGAGGAACACATGCCTACAGTGAGGATGAGAGCAGATGGATCATTCACTGATGACCATGGGGAAAAAAAAAATAAAGCAGCATATCTGCTGGCATCTAGGAGTGACCATCTCAGGACAGAGTTAAAGCAAATCTGCCTTTGCTGGAGGAGGTGGTCTTATTTCCACATCAGAAAGCAGTGATGATGCTGTGATCCCTCTCCTATTTTTTTCTTTCTCTGGGCAGCAGAGATGTTTCGGTAGCTTAATGAGGAGAGCGTATTCTCTCTTGCCCGCACAGCGCATCACTGAAGCCAAGGGTATCCAGGTGAAGGGCTTTGCTCCCACAGCTCTGTGGGGAGAAAAGCGCCTAAATAGTAATTTTTTTCCTGCTGTTCCACTGACCACAGAATACCAGTCAGAAAAAGCAGATCCCACCAGCTGCAGGGCGATTCCCGGTTGCATTTGGCAGCGCCTGCAGGGCCAGGAGAGGGCACTGCGGCCCTGCCCATGGCCGGGACAGCATCCCAGGGCGGAGGATGCCCGGGATTCCTGTCTGGCTGGAGGTGCCACCGGGGAGGACCTGCCTCCCTGGGGCTCCGGGACAGGCTGCTCGGCTCTGTAGCAAGGGGCAAGCGCCAGGAAGCCGAGAGAAAAGCTCGGTGTCAAGCGAAACTCCCGATTGCTGTGCGAAAGGTGCTCTGATGTGGGGGGGGAAGGAGAGCTCTCGTGGTCCCCAGCCTTTCCAGGGCCCTTCTCCTGTGCCTCAAAGGCCCTTCAAGCTGGCTGGAAGCCACCAGCAAATCCATGTTTGACGCAGTGAAGAGGCCTGATCACGTCAGTCTTCAAGATGGGGAAAACCCAGGCGTGGGGGTCATGCCGAAAACACTAGAAAACAGACCAGCAGCTGCCCAGGAACGCCCCGAGGATCAGGACCTGAATGGCTGGGGCTCTGCCACGGGCTCGGGATCCGTGGCAGGAGTCCAGCCCCTCCAGCAGCTCAAAACAAGCAAACAGCCTGCGCAAACCACCCCATGTCACCTTTCTGCTTCCTGGAGCAGCGCTAAACGCAGCCCGCAGAATTCTCCCCTCGCGCCTGCAAACGTTAGTCTGACCCGGGAACTTCCCTTCCTCTCTGCTTTCCCCCTTCCATCTCTCCCCCCACTTTTCTCCACTTTTTCCTTGTTAGAGTTTCGTTTAACACATCCACCCTTTCCTCCTCGCGTGTTGCCCTCTCCTGAGGATGTCCTCTCTGACCACGCAAGCCGAGGGCAGGCACTCCAGCCCCATAATGTCGGACTGGGTTGGAGGTGAGGCTCAAGAGCCTGCTCGCCCGCCCACCCATCTCTTCAGAGAAACCTGTCTTTCCAGGGAGGGAGAGCAGTATGTGGGAAAGCCAAGAGCCCTGGAACGTGAATTAGCCAGGGAGAGATGAATGTGTGATAGCTTGTACCTGGCAGCTACCAATTGAGTGTGTTAACGCTTTCAGGAGGGGTTTGAGCAGTGCTGGAGCTCAGGTGTTTAACGCAAGCGTCCTGCTACCCTGGGCTGTGGTAGGGGTCATCAAGATAGTGCACGGCAGGGACAGCGAGCAGCCGCAGTGCCTGGGTCTGTCAGGGTGACTGTTGGTCCCCGTCACAGCACAGAGCATAGGCTGAGGGTCTGGCCCCTGGCAGGTTCCTACAGGAGAAGCCAGAATTAGGGGATTTTTTTTTTCCCCGGCTTCCCTGAAAGTAGGTTGAATACTGCAGCTTTAAACAACGTGGAGAAGGAGGAAGAGGCTGCCTGCCACTTCTCTCCTTTCTTGGGGGGACTGATGTACCACACAGAGCATGAGTCAGGAAAGGGGATTCTCCATGTGCTGATCCTAAGCCTGCCCTGTGTCTTTAGCCAAGTCAGGTTACCTTTCCGCTCTTAACTTTCCTTTTAGTGCTGCTTGATTGTTTCCTAGGGCACGACACAGGTTCAGCCCAGACCTAGGGGATGCAGAGACTCAACCGCACAGGCTGCTCTCATGGCTCGCTCTGAGCAGACCCCGGAGTTTTTCAGAGTGGCCAGAAATGAAGCGAAAGGGCTGCTTAGCAGCGGGGCAGGGCAGCTCCCGCAGCTCAGATGCTTTCCCTTCTGGGTGCTGGCGGCTGCCTCCCAGCCCGCCTCGACACCTTGGCCTCTCTTACCCGTGCATTGCAAGGGCCAGAGCCAAAAGCCTACCCACGAGGGGCCAGCTCGGCTCTGGGGCTGACGGCAGAGCCCCCGCAAAAGCCCCCCCAGCCTGCAGCCCAGCAGGCAGGTGCTGCGGGCTGTACCCGCGCAGCCGAAGGCGGGCAAACGGCCTTCCTTCCTCCCTCCATCCATCCCACCCCACCCCACGCCCTGGTAGCGCTGCAGGGACTCATCCATTCCCCAGTTACTAATATGCAAATGGGTGCTTTTTGCATGGGCCGGGCGCCAGGCTGCTGGGTGTCAGGGCACCCGAGGGAGCCGGAGGTGGGGCGAGGCGTGGCGCGGCGCCGCATGCTCACCTGGCCCTGCATGGCAACAGGCAATGGAGCTCTAGGTCCCTTCGGGAGCGGACCCACGCCCGGTTTGAGAGGCAGCGGGTGGCAGAGGAGGGAGGGCAAACTGGCAGCCCCTGGCAACCTGGGGCTGACGGCAGGAGGCTGGGCGCACCGCGGATTTCCCTCCGCCGGCAGGATGGTGAACCTGGAGTCTGTGCACACAGGTAAAGGGCACTTGAGGAAGGACCGGGCTGGAGCTCGCCGCGCAGCTGAGACCGTGGACTTGGGCAGGAAATGGGATTGCTCTGATTCCTGTGACCTTTCCTCCCTCCTTTCCCTCCTCTTTCCTCCGGCTGGCGCTGGCTATCGCAGTGGGTGCCTGGTTAAGTGCCCACATTCCTACCTGGGGACGGATGCTGCCCTGATCCTATTTAGGGGGCTGCCAAGCCATGCCCACAATGTGGGTGCACCGCCTGTGCTGCCAGCCCTAACGTGGGTCAGGGAGCAGAGCGCGGCGGTCTCTTGGGTACCTGGAAAATGAGCATTTAGTGCCTGACCAGTGGGTCTGGTCATTGGGATAAAGCTGGGAGGAGTGAGAGGGGATAAATTCACAGAGGGATGCAGCAAGGGTGGAGGGGGTGTGTGTGAGAGAGAGTGAGAGCGAGATGGGACGTGGGTTGGACGGAGAAAAGTTAATGACAAAGAGGGAAAAGGAGGGAGAAATGAATGAAGAGGGAGCTGTAAGAGGCTGGGATGTGTGAGGAATGAATGAACAGGAATACTCGGAGAGAGACCCCTTCCAGGGGGTCTGATCCAGAGGTGCAGCTTAGGTAGTCTCATGTCTTCTCTGAACAGACGTCCCCTCTGCAATTAGCTGGGGAACGAGAGCAGTCGCTGCCAAACCCCTTGGAGCTGTGCTGAGCTCTGGCTCTCCCAGACAGAGGGAGTTTAGCTTCTGCCCTCAGCTCAAGCCCCCGTGCTCGAGGGGAAGGACTGCATCCCTGGGCATGCTGGAGCTGAGGGTGACGCTGGGGTAGGAGCAGAGCGGCAGCAGCCGTGAAGGCCAGGTCCTGACAGCCCCTTCTGTGGCAGGGGCAGGCAGCAGGGTGTTGGGGGTATGGGATCCATGTGCCCTGCCAGTGATCTGTGTCCGGTGCTTTGTGCAGCACGAACCACTGCGTGTTGTCCCCAGGTTTGGAGGGGAGGGGGCGGATACATCCATCAGTCTGTCCCCGGCTCATTCCCTTTGCATACCTAGTGGCACGCTGCAGCAAAGCTCAGGCGTTCAGTGGTCCTTCTGTGCAGGGGAGACCCAGGGGTCCGTGCTCAGTCCATGTAGCCCCTCAACAGCCCCTGCCTGCATGTAGGCTCACAGGCAAGCCTGTGGGGCAAGGCAGATGCTGCGGCAATGCCATCACCCAACACAGTCTCAGCCTGCAGTGGACCGGCAGAGATGGCCAAAACCTCTGCTCCATGGCTGCCTTGCAACCTCCCCACGGCTCTGGGATGCCAGCAGCCTCTCCACGGCTGCTCGGCACCCCCCTGAGCAAGCTGGGTCCCCGTGCCAGCCACAGGGAGGGCAGCCGGGGAGCCCCCGGCGCAGTGTGGCCGGCTGCGAGGAGAGGCTGCGGGAGGCGTGAGGCTCGTGGTCTTGGCTCAGCGTGTGAGCTTGACTAGTCTGAGCACCTGCGATGGGCGTGCTTGTGTGTGGTGTCTTTCGGGGACGCATCCCCCGCAGGCTCCTATCCACCCATCTGCTTTGCTTGTGGGCGACTCTTTCTTCGTGAGAAGATTCCCAGAATCGATACTCTGCCCTCTGTCAAAGCCAGTGGCATCAGTCCCAGGGTGGATTTGGCCAGGAGCTGCACAGAGCTAGGTGTGCACTGAACTTTCATTCTTCCAAACCATCCCACCTTGCCATCTGTCAGAAGGGCCTAAGCTTTAAGCAGTCTTTTCGCAGGGAGGGAGACCAGCCTGGGCCCAAACACTTTCTTGTGCCAGAGCCCAATGCTGGCGGGAAGGTGTTTCTTCACCCTTGTGCAAAAGCAGTTCAGCGTGTTCAGTCTTGGGATCCCCGAAAAGCAAGGCCTTGCAGCAAGCTGCTTGCAGAGGTGTGCTCTGTTTCTTCCCTGGTCGTGCAGAGAAGACACAGCATGCAAGGTGAAGATGGGCTGCTTGGGCTCCGCACGTCCTCCTCCCTGCCAAGAGGGTTTCCCTGCAGCAGCACGTTCCCTGGCCTGTACCACCGCCTCCTCCCCAGGCATTTGGATACTTCACCTTCCTGCAGCCTCCAGAGGGGCTCAGGCACCTAAAGTGCAGAAAATTCAATAGGTTCCACGTAATGGTCTCGGCCAAACTGAGTTCCCCCTGCCACCACCGCCGGCTTTTGTTTTTCCTTTTAAAGTCATCAGGCTGGTTTACCCTAGTGCCCATGTCTGAACAACTACTAGGAATAAGGGCTTGGGAAAGCTTTATTTGCTGACACCATTTGTTTCAGCAAAAATAGAGATGCAGATATATCCCCAGAGAAGTGTCTGCACTGGTATAGTTTCTTTGGTCTGGGTGAACAAACCAGACTACCCCTACTCCAGGTATGTTTGCTAGCTGAGGTATAGCAGCACATTTTTAATATGGCCCAGGCCGCAGTGGCGGCTCCAAATAGGTCTGTGGTTAGGAGTTAGGCAGTCCTAAGTTGCATTATTTTTCCCAGAGATTTTTTTACCAGCCTGCTTATTCTCCCTATATTGCCAACCTGGCAAAGCTGTATGGAAGGAGCCCGCATTTAGTTGGACTCAAAGTCTCACAGCCTGTCTTGTCTTGAGATATTTTTTCAGGCGGAGGGGGGGGGTCAAATCCAGATGCACCACTCTGTTCTGGTTTATAGGGGAAGACTCTTGGGTGTCAGTAAAAAGGTGTTGGCTTTATTTATATCATATTAGAAAGTAATTCCTCTGCATGGCTGCTCCTTGTTCTTAAGAATCCCTTGGAAGATGACTGGTGCTGCACTGCTGTCCATAAGTATACAAAAGCTGGCCAGCCCCAAACCACTCAGATCAGATGGCTTTGATCAAAAGGGTTTTCTTTTTCTTCCTCATCCCCGGCCCCCCAAGACATTTAAACTGTAATAACTTGCGTACATTTATGATGGGAATTTGAATCTTTGTAAATATAAAATTCTTCTGCTCCACGTATGAGAGAATCGAATCACAGGGTACCTTGTTATCTCCTGACTCTGGGAGGAGGGAATTTAACTGATGGATAGCATGTGATATGTAATCAAGTCACAGCCACAATTCCTCCTTTCCTCCCCGCCCACCCCAGGTTATAAATGGCAGAGGGGCTGAAGTCTTACTCCTGTGGGAGGGAGAGGGCTTCTCACAGTTTGATTTTGTGTCTTCCCTTCTTCAGCTCTGTGTCCATAAGGGGCTCCTTGGTCTCAGGGATTAGATAATTTTCTTTCACTGACATGCGTTCATTTGTTATTTGTGTGCTCACAATGAAACCTGCANGCTTTCTCACGAAAGCAAGCACCAAACTTCTGCATAGTTTGATTTTTCTTACCCTATTTTATGAGAACTTTTCACTTTTTTTTAAGTTACTTTTTGGCAGCGAGCAAAACTTTGTGCTTTGTAGCTTGCCTAAGTTAGGGTCCCTTGGCAGTATTACAAGACAAGAAGATGTTTATAGCTGATGATAATTACTCTTCCTGCAGTAGAAATGCTTAGAAGCCCCACTAAATGTTCATGTCTTAATTGCAGTGGGTTTATTTGAAGGGGAAAAAAAAAAAAAAACCAAACCCCACAACTCTTTTCTCTCTCCTTTTTCCTCTCACTCCTTAATACAGTTTAACGAAAGGAAGTTTCTGAAGTACATGAATGTTTCTGCATTCTGTCTCTTGTCTAAAACCTTATCATTTTTTTTCCCTCCTTTACTCATTTGCTGAAGAAAAAGCTTCAAACTTTAACCTAAAAAAAGCTATTCAATTTCGGCCAAAAAGCGGATAATTTGCCATTTGCACACTGGAAGTTTGAATAGGGGAAAACAAAACCTGAATGAACGAAGAAGCCAGCCTGCTTTAGTGTGAGTAATAGAGGCAAATGGGTATAAACCCCTATGAGATTCTTCTCACCCTTTTGGCCTTTTGGAAATAATACAAGGCATATATAGGAAAGAGGAAAAGGTTTGCATGATGCCTTTAAGAAGGCTTCCACCTGCCTTTTCTACCCCAGAAAAACCACAGCAAACACTAGCCCAGCTTCCACACTGTTGTTATTACCTGATGCAAATTGGATGACTTCTGTGGCCGGGATTGGCTGCAGGAAGCACATGCAAATCAGTTGGGTCTTTATAAAAAATATTATTTTTTTTTCCCAACTAGCCTGGAAAGAGTTAAAATTCCCATGCAAAGGGTAGAAGAGCGTGAGGGGGTGTCCATCTGAATTTGAATAGATATTCTTCCTTCTTTCACTGGTGTGTACTTTGCCTCGTTTAAGGAGGAGATGAGCAATCCAGTGCAAAGTTGACTATTCCCACCTTTTCTTTCAGCTGTCCCCGAAGGAGAACGCGGCCCCGGGTGTGGTGGCAGCCATCACTTCAAGGGTAAATGACAAATTTACTGGCATTGATAAGGATGGGGGGAAATAAGCAGGAGCTCGATGACAAAGCACTCTTCTTGCTCCTAGGTTGGGGACAGTGCTTTGGAGCAAGGCAGCTTCTTCATGGTTTTTGTGAGGGGTGTGAGCATGGGCATGTGGGAGAGAGCAGGGTAAATAGTTTGCAAACAGAGATCAGATGCATTGAGAGAAACAAGCTGAGTTTGCCAGGGAGTGAGAGGCGAAGAGAGACTTCTCTTGCCTCTCTGAGAGCATCTTGCTCTGTGCCTGCCTTTCTGAGGCCAGGCCGCCTGGCGTGTGCTTTGTACAGCACCAAGCGCTGGCCTGGCTGAGCCATCTCAAGGGACAAGGCAAGGATGTGGGAGAGGAGGGGAAAGCTGGGAGGGATCCCCTACCTCTACAGGTGTGGTGGAGGACAGTGTCAAACTGAGAGCCACTCCAGCTGGTTTGGGAAGCCTGCATAAAGCACGGGGAGAGGCCACCGAGACTGGTAGGGTTCCCAGTGGTTAAACCAGCCCTCATCCTCTGTGCCGGAGAGGAATGATGCAAAAGGTGAGAACGCAGCAGCAAACTGGGGAGGGGGAAAGGAATGAGGGGGATACAAAGAGCAACAGGAGGGAAAGTGCATCCTCGGAGCTGATGAATATTCTAGTGACTGTATGTTGAGGAATCAGAAATTTGAAAGTCTGATGGTTTATTATAATTACACATTCATTTGTGCTGTTTAGTGGAAGCCACATGTGCCTGTTGCCTGGGACTGTGACCTGTTATTAAAATCAGTTGTGCCTCCTTTTCCAGAGATCAAGATGAGCGGTGATGCGGCAGATTCCACAGATACTCGGCATGAACCCGACCAGGTGGAGCCAGGTAAGGAGGGTCCAGGACGCGGGGGGCAGGCGAGGGAGCCCAAGGAGGGAGGGGAAAGAAAAGAAGAGGGGGGGCATGGATGCTGGAAGTTTCTGTCCTTGCTTTGCTTGACTCCTGTTGCTGCTACATTGCACTCTTCCAACCAGCCTGGGAGTTGATCAAGAATGCGCTCTGGGCTAGGATTGCGTTCGTATCTTGATCAGCATGCAAGATCCTTCTGTAACAGCAGTGAATCAATGTGTGTCTCAGTAATGTCCTCTGCGGTTTTAGCATGGAAATATGCTCATGTCTTGCCAAAGGAATAATGCCATTGAAATAGTCTTGGTCTGCTCAGTTTAGCACAAACAGCTCTTCGTTTTACGTAGGGTTTGTGTCAGGAACATTTCCTTAGACAAAACTCCCCAGGGACTAAGCTTTTTCGGGGCACGTATATGGGGGAAAAAATGGGAGGGACTTCAGGAATAATCAAATCCAGCTAGGTAGTTCCAGCAAAAGTTTATCGCTCTTCATCTTGAAGTATGATTGGGTTTCTTATCTCCCCTACTCCCACCTGACGGCTGCTGAGACTCTCGCTGCTCCATGGCTAGAAGCCCCGGTTTTCCTTGAATATGGAAAGCTGAAGAACGGGGTGATCCTTTGAAGATGATAGCGCTGGCGTTAGGACTGATTTCTGCCAGGACACCTACCAACTTCTGCACTGCCACAAGGTGTGATATACACTGGAAAAATTAGTTTTATATTTTCTCGCATCACTTCTGATTGTCACTGCCTGAAGTGGGCTTTGAATGCAAGACCTTGGGTCTGTAATTTCACAAAGGCTCATATCATAGATTCCTTTTTTAGGCAAATAAACAGCAATAAGAAATACTTTTAGCACCCACTAGGTATAAAAAATTAAGATTATTAGAAACCTTGAGGCTCATCTGTAGACTGAGAAATAAACACCTTTTAGAACCAAAACTGGTAGAGGCAATGTAGAAGAATCGTTGTGCTTTGAGCAATGAAGAGCCCTGAGAGAGGGTGGGGAATATGTGTAACATCAGATTAAAACTTTACATGGAATGATTTTACTGTTTCTCTTTTACTTCTGTCGTTTGAGAGAACTTAGACAAACTGAGATCTTTGTAAAGCCAGAGAACTCTAGGCATGTTTTAATGGGACTAAAACTACCCCTTCATTTACACCTTACACTGAGGACTAGACATCCTCAGTGCTCTTAGCTATTAAGCTGGCTTATTTGACATAATCTAAGGTAGAGATAAAATCTGGTTCTATTCATGTCCATGAACTCTGGTTGACTTTGGTCAGGGCTTTCAGATGACCCCAAGTTGGTTTTTGAGATAAATGTTTCCAAGCTGCCTTGCAACAAACATGTCCTCAACTTCCCAAGCTCTTTCAAAAAACCCTGGTAGCTGTTACAGGGCCTTAAATTGGGAACCAGAGTTTCCCGAAACCTTTCATGCATCTTAGCACACAGAGATGATGGATAGCATAGTTGAATCAAGATTAGGGAAGGCTGTATTGAGAATAGTTATTTGGCTTTGGTATTGGCTGTTACTAAATGTAGTGGGAGACTCTGGCTGCTGATGTAGTCAATAGTGTTAAATAGGCGAGAAGCTGGCACCACAGTTGATTGGGTAAAATATGTTTTTCAGCTTAAGCTTCCCAGACAGCTATTAGTGTTAGCTGTAGCACCTCTTTCCAGTGGTAATTGAGAAAAGAAAGCAGAGAGGTGAAGTCAATTTGTTTTAAAATAACAAAAATGTTTGCAGCAGCATTAGCTCTGCTCTAGGAGCCTTCAAATCAAGCAGGGAAATCAGAACAAGTAAATCTCCTTCATTTGCAAAAGAGTGACACTTCCCTGCGGACTGATACAAGGAACCTGTTTAAAGTATTCTTTTTCCTAATGCAGTCCCCGTGACTGGTTGATCTGTTCAGGATCTTCAGAGATCACCACATCACTCAGCTGGGAGGAGAGACACTGCAGTGAGTTAGGAGCTTCTTGTGGGACTCTAGCAAAGAGCCACAACCCCACCTGTGGGTCCCTGGTCCCTTGCAGGACTCTCAGAGAAGAGGGTGGCCAGGGCAGGATCACACGCTATTGCTCGGCTGTTTATGTTATACTTCAGGTAGTGTAACCTGGCACATCAGCCCCACTGGCAGTCACGACCAGGCAAGCCCACGGAGGGTCTGCCTCAATGCTTTTCCTAAAACCTCTACGCATCTTTGTCGTTTGGGTTTTTTTTCCCTCTTTCCAACCATTCTGTTTATAAACAACAAAGCTCTTTGTACTGAACTTCCCTGGAAGTTTTTATTTTCCCTTATACACATTGTTAGAAGAATATTTACTGCAACACCTAATAGTTTAGTGTTTTGTTTACTAGCTTCATGTGGGAAAATCTGTTTTCCAGTGACTCATTAATTGAAGACCCATTTCCTAATGAATTGGACCAATCCACACAGCTCCCCAGGAATCTTGTTACCCCCGAAGGAGAGAGCAGTTACCAAACTAACAATATTATAGCTTATAAAGAATGGAAATCCTTCTAGGTGCATATTTACAAAGGCCTTTCATCACCAAAAGATGCAGACTGGCTCTAAGAAGAATTAAAAAAAAATTAAAAAAATTAAAAAAAATACTGGAGGGAGTTGAGTGCCAAAATGCTTTTGTAAACCAAGCCCTTGATCTAAAACTGATGCCTAAAGATCTGATGGGAAGTGTCAGTAGCAGAAGCCTAATCTCATCCTTTCATATCTCTGCCAGTTCTGGGCTTAGAGGGGAAAAAAGGGTAATTTGGGGCATTGTTTTACTTTGAAGGTGTTTAAAATAATCGTGGGGTTTTTTCTTTTTTGAGAATATTGTCAGATTGCTCCTCTTTCGTAGGAGGTTAGGAGAACGAAGCTTTTTTTCCTTTTTCATCCACACCAATTTCGTAGAAAACGCTTCAAAGCTTTTTTAGTAAGACGGTCTCCAAAAACCCATGTTTGTTTGATTCCACGCCCCACCATGTCTACCGCTTGTAGTGAAATTTTCCCATTTTACAAAAGGCTATGATTAAAAAAAAAAAAACAACTTTCTAAGGAATATCGCCTACCCTGCCCAGTCCTGTGAATCTTAAGCCTTCCTTTACTTTAACTCTGCCCAGTCCTGTGAATCTTAAGCCTTCCTTTACTTTAACTCTGCCCTTTTTATCACTGTACACGTGTGAGGGGCATGTGGAATAGGCACGAATCACTCCCGCGGGGGCTGTGGGTTGGGCTGCCTTCCCCCATCGCCCAGGAGCTGTGTAGGTCAGCCCCAGTCCGAGCACTGGGTCATGTCTCCAGTCCGAGGGTCCTCTTTACCCCTTCCTGTGTGATGCCAGCGTGGTTTAACGCTTGGCATGAGGCAGCTGTGGCTGGGCTCGCAGGCAGTCCCGCTGACTCCATGGGGGGTAATGACAAGCGTGAGTTTTATGCTTGGCTGTAAGCTCTTTTCATCTGTTTAAGCAGATGAAAGCCATGCCAGCAAGTTCTGGGTTGATTTTTTTATGGGAACTGTGGGGGCTTGGCACTGCAGAGTGTCGCCCCTGGTCTTCAAGCCGAGAGGCAGAGATCTCCCCCTTCTTGTGGTTTATCTAAGCCCTCTGTATCTGATGCAACAAAATGCTGAGGTGGGACTTGCCTCTGTCTGTCTGTTTGTTTGTGTCAGACACTTGTTCCCCGTTTATCTGCTTGATCAAAACAGGTTACACCAAGCAAAGCTACTTCCCTTTGATTTCATCTGTTGAGGCTATGGGGGGGAAGCCAAAGCTTTAACAAAAGGGCGATAGGGAAGCTCTTCAAACACAACCATCGGTAACTGAATAGCTGCAGGCGCTCCGAACATCTTCCCTCCCCACCCTGTAACACGGGGAACTGGCCAGCCTGCCAGGAGCCCAGGGCGGGGTGTGCGATGGGCATCCCAGCACAGGGGAGAGGAGCTGGGGTGTGTGCGTGTGGGTGCAATATAGGACAACCCTACAGCATTATCGCTGCCTCCGGAGCAGCTGGTGTCACCTGGGACAGTGGTGGTCGGCTGACCCGGCAGCTTCGCCCAGCTGGGTAGGGTCTGGGGTCTGGAAAAGCAGGAGGCAGGTAGAGGACTGCGGTTTCACGGGGAGGGCATGTGGAGCCAGAAAGCTGGGCTCCTGGCCTGCTTCTGACTCTGGTGGCAATGGTAGCAGGGTTTTCTAACCCTCACGGCTTGGGTAACCTATCTGCGTGCCTTAGGAAGCAATAAAGCAGGCCTCTTCTCTCCGAGGGTAAGAAAGACCCTTTCCTTTAAACCCCAAGAAAATGGAAGTGCTAAGGAGCTATGATGCATCTGCTTCTACAGTCTTGCAAAGTGTCTCTTTTGAGGAGACACTCCTGTGAATGTCGTTCTGCTCCCCCTGCATCCTCAACTTCAGCCAGCTTGTGCCTGTGGAAGGATGTCAGCATGAGACACCTTCCTCCGCTGCTGCCACAAGACACCTAAGGTCCCCCGGCAGTGGGGGAGAGAAAGCAAGGGCAGGTCTGAAACTGGACACCAAAACTTCCACCCAAGCAAAAACTCTTCCCTGTACCCTGGCTTCTACGTCAGTGCATTTTGCATTAAATCCATATCAAGGCAGATGGAAAAGCAGAGACCATGTCTCAGTCTGCCTCTCTGCCACACGCTCCCTGTTCGAACTTAATTAAGTCTACCCCTGTTCCCCAGCTCCAAAGTCAGGGTCTCAATCTGTTCTCCCACCTTTTTGCCAGGGTGTAAGCTCTTTGATGCAGGTGCTGCTCACTCCACGGATGGGCAGAGTGGGCTCTGGGACGGCTGTTTTTTATTGTATTCCAATCACGGGTGTCGGGGTAGGGTCTCTTTTAAACAAGATGGCTCAAGCTGGAATAGGGTATGGAGGCTCTGACCTCTGTGTCAGCTTCTAACTCAGGCAAAAGGAAATCTGCACAAGCAAGGGATGTCAGATTGAGCAGTGCAATGGCTTGCGTGAGATGAGTTGGTGGGCGCTCAGGCTGTGCTGCTTGGCGCACAGGGGCACTCCTTGCTGCACTCAGCAGGCAAGCTACGGGCTGCACAATCTGAGCTTTTTTCTTTTGCCTTTTGTTGTTACCGCTTCAGATCGGGCTGGAAACAGACTGCCAGGCCAAAGTCTTTTGAGGAAACTTGGCCTTCCCCAGCCCCATGCTGAGCCTAGTCTTTGGCTACGCCTTTGCTCTCCAAGGCTATCTCTCCCTCGTGAAACTTTCCTCAAAGCCTCCAGGATTTCTCTTGTCTCTTCCCCCTGCAGCCATGCACAGCCCCAGGACAAGTCCCGAATAAATGAAAGCAACAGCAGTCGGGCTGGAAACAGCTGGTTGCTATGGCAATTGGGCCTGCTCAGGATTTGCATAAGGCTGATGATTTTCATAGCACAGCCACATTTAAGGCAAGCAGGAGAAATTTCCATATTCCCAGCTCCGAGTCAGTTGGGGCGTGGGGGAGGCCAGGAGGGGGATATTTGAAATTCAAATGAAGGTGATTAGGGTTTGAGGTTGGGTTATTTTATTTTTTTTTCTTAAACATCCCATTATGGAAGAGGATAAAAAAGGATGGGGAGGGGAAAGGGGAACAAAAGGCTGGTTTGACTTGAATTAGAGGGGCAAAGGAAGAGCTGGTCTGATCTGCCTCTTGCCTCTGGTCTAAGAGAAGAGACTTGCCCTCTCCCAGCACCTGCAGGTGAAATGTTTTCCGTGGGAACAACTGCTGCCCTCGGGTTTCCTTCTGGAAACTGCCCGAGTCTCCCACACTCACTGTCCTGCTTTCTCCCCCCAGCACCCTGCCCCACACGAAGGGTATATTGCACTCAGAGCTGCAGTGGGACTAGAAGATGGGATTTCTTTGAGGCATTGTTGACAAAGGAAAGGCATTTTTATAACCCAGGGGTTTCCACCCAAATGAAACACTTGAGTCTTCAGTGAAAGCTTCCCCTGGAGTCTATAGCTGTCTGACTGAGTCAGCACAGATTCACTTTTCTTGCTAACCAGTCTTAACTTTCCCATGGAGATGCTTTGATGACCCGGTTTGGTCTGTTTGTGTCTTTAGAGCAAACGGTTAACATGAAAACTGCAGCCCTCTCTGGCTGCCTCGAAACTCCCCGTCCTGTTGACACTTTCCCGTGCTCCCTTTAAAAAGTACTTCTTAAAGTAAGCCTTGGGAACAGCAAGCGTCCCAGCAGGGCACATAAGGATCCAGGGCACTGACTGGTGTCTGCTCAGCTTCAGTTTCTGCTCCCCAGTGCCACTGGACACAGCTGGAGGGAATCAGGGGTAGCCACTAAAAGGGAGAGAAGGTCATTTAAGTGAGTTCCTACCACTCAGGGCTTTTCCTGCTAGTTCTGGAGAAGTCACTGGTCTGACTGCTGGGAACGGTAGCGTAAGGGCTATGACTTGGTATTTGCTTGAGTCCTCAATCCTGAGGAGCATATTTGATGCTGTATATCTTTTTTTGCTTAATAGAACCACATCCTTCTCAGTGCAGGTGAGCATTTTACTTCATTTACAGCATGTAGGTCAAGTATTGTTTACAGTTATAATAATTGTTGCCACTCTTTTCTTTACCTGCTCTTGGGTAATCTTTTAACTTCACATATTGTTTGAGGTGAGAGATTTGATTCTTGTCTCAGTTAATGTGAACAAGTTAATTTCTCAGCTTCTAGAAGATGTACATTGAAAGGTACTCTGGATCTGGCCTGCTTTGTCAATCCCTAATGGCGTTGTGCTTTATCAGCTGGAGTGTTAAAATCTTCAAGATAGGTGAGATTAATCTTAATTTTAGATATTCAATACTTTGAGGATGAAGTCTGACCTACTCACCCCAGGCTCCTTGTACAGTCAATGATGAAAATAGGTATCTCCAGAAGGTGATTCATCTCTCTGCCGTCTGTCTTGGGGGCGAGATGAATTGCCCTCTGGAAGCGCCTGCTTCCTCTCTGTAGCTGTAAAGGGAGCCTAGAGCAATTGGCTCAGAATTAGACGCCTAAAAGTTAGACATCTAAGCCCAGGCAGCTGAATCCCCTGCCTGGTGTCTGCCTGGCACTGTTCCTCCATTGCTGTTCAGCTGTTCTGAATTTCCCTCCCAAACACACGCGGCAGAAAACTGATTCCCTGTGGGAATTCCCCAACACCTGTTAAAGATTGAAATCACTTTCTAATTCTTTGTCCCTTCTGTGCAGCTGAGATCAAACTGTGAGGTGAATTAAGTGTGTAGTTGGGTGGGAAAGGGGATAAGGTTAGCTAGCCTTCTGGTTGCAGCCCTGTTTTTGTCATTGGGTGAAAAGCCACGGGTGGCTGTCACTCCCCATAGGTGACACCTGCATGTTGCTGCATGTGTTTGCCTTGTGAAGATGAAGGCACACTGCAATCTTTATTTTACTTTTCTCCTATTATGGTGCTTTTATCGTCAAGTGCTTGACTGGCTTGGCAGCTTCCAGTGGGAATCGTGTCGGTTCTGATAGAGTGCTTGTCTTTGGTTTTCAGAGCAAATGCTGCATTCCAGGTGGGGGCAACAGCAGCGGGTGGGGGGGGAAGCCGTCCGGAACTGTTCTGCAGCTCCCATCCCCAGAGAAACCTCCCCAGGCAAACTCGCACCAGATCTGATGCCAGTGCTATGCAAAACAGCTGCCAGGTGAACCAAGGAGAGCAGCATAGTCCTTGTCTGCTGTGCTGCGGGGAACCAGCTGAGCTTATCGCTGCCTTTTCCCCCCCTGTCCGGAACACCCGTAAACAGGGGAATGAAGGCTTGTTTGATGGAGAGGCTCCTGGGAACCGTAGTGCAAGGGGCTCAAAGCAATCTTTCTCCATTTTAATCCCAGGGCTTCCCCAGTTTGATGCAATTTAAGGAGGGAAGGACTATGTCTAGCAGACGCGGGAGACTTTGGATCCCATTGTGTCTGGCTGGTGTAGCAAGAAGCAAGTTGTTGGCTGGTGTGAAGCTCCAGCAAAATTAGTGGAGTTCTGGCAGTTTATGGCAGGCGAGAATCTGCTGCCACTTACACTTTTCTTTCTTTTTGTCTCCTGGAGCTAGAAAAGATTAAATCTTAAGTAAGTTGTTTGAACAGCCTGTTCCTTTAAGGAGAGAAAGGACTACTTCAGTGTGAGTCCTGATGTTGACAGAAACTGGGAGGAAACTGAGTCTATTTTTAAAATATTTGTAGGAAAATTACTGATTTAACTGAAAGAGGAGAGCTGTTATCCCTATCACACCCAAACCTTGGCTTGCAGCTGGAATCATTTTAATTTCACTGAAACACAAGCTTTTCCTGAAATAGAAAAAGACAAGATTCGTTTGCAAATAAATCTGTGCACAAACACTCGCTGGTCCTGCTGAAATGAAGAGATTTGTGTATCCAGCTCCCATTTACATAACCACTGGGAGTAGAAATCACCTCACCCAGTTTTAAATATCTCACTATTGGACATCTAAGTCTGAAGTAGTTGCCCCTGGGTCCCTTTGTAGTCAATAAAGAGAAATAGTCATCTCCAGAGGGCCATTCATCTCAACTTAAGATAGGCGTCTAAGATAGGTCAGATGAATGGCCTCTGGAGGTGCCTATTTCTCCTTGCTGTCTACCAAGACAGCCTGGGGCAGTTATCTCAGACTTAGACGCCCAAGCTACAACTGACTTAATGTCAATCTCCATGCATATTTGCAGTATGGTCTACTGTCACAGACTACCTGGCTGAGGTGCTCCCGATTACCCCTGTCGATCTGCAGTGGGACGTGCAAGAGAACAGAGGGTAGGACTTGGAGGAGAAGCTGTGTCTGGCCTTGTAGGAGAGGAAGGGAAAATGAAAGGTAGAAGTCTGTCAGCTGCACATGCTTGTGACAGGAGGAAAAAGTAAGAGAAGGGAAGCTTGGAAGAGGAGCAAAGAATACACTGGAGAACTCGGGCCTCGTGGTAGCAACGTGGAGTGAAATTCCATTCCAGTTGTGCATCTCAAGTTCCAAGTTTTGGGGTGTATGATAGTGACTCAGCACCATCATCACTGGGACCTAGGGATTTCCCTCAAGGTCTTTGAATCTTGCCTCATCAACATGCTGCATTTGAACGTGAGCGAAACTCTTGTATCCAAGAAACCAGAAGATTACCTTTTCCTTCCTGTTCTATTTTAGCAACTGGGAACTTTATTTCCTCCTCTCCTCCTTGCCTTTCTTCCCTTTAGCTACTGCCTTTAGATTGCATCAACCCCCCATGGGTTTCAAAGGTAGAAACTGCAGGCCTTGAAGATCCTCACACAGTCCTGCTCAGGTGTGTGGATACTGATTGCGATCATCTATTAGCGCTATCAGCATTCCCATCGTTATATGTGCAGTTGTTGGCTCTTGGGGCGTAGAGCTGGAACGCAATGAATGAAAAAACTCCTCGGGCAGGAGCAGCTGGAGAGAGGTGGTCAGGGAGCAGATGGTTACAGTGAGAGGCACGGGAGCATGGAAGCGCGTGGCAGGTTGGAGGTTGTAGCAGAGTAGGGAATTACATGGAAGAAGATAAAGACCTGAGATTGGGAAGAGAAAAAGCTTTGAGAAGCAGGTCGGGAGGAAGACAGGAAGCAAGGGCAGGCTCTAGCACAGCAGAAATGCAGACAGGCTCGGGGAGAAAGTGCAGAGCTGGATCTAGGTTGAGTTGCAGATGGTGAGAAGAGGGAGGAGATTTCAGAGCAGGGGGGCAACAGCTCGTTCTGCCATGAAATAGTGGCTCTGGTATTTTTTGCTAGTGAAAACCTACAGCTCAACCTAACCAGAGCAAAAAAGGCAGCTCAGTTTCCACAGCCAATGCTGTTAACGTTGCAGATTAAATCTCCAGAGTTGTTTCTAGATAGCAGAGAACAGGGTGCCATGAAATTGTTATCGTTGACTCTGAAATATTTTGCCATCTATGAATAATTTTACCGAGCATGCTCCCCCTGAGGACCTCAAAGAACCATGCTGATTCACCTGGGAATATTAAGTGTATGGTGCAAGTTGAAAAGCTGCGTGCTATATTAGGGTAGAGGCTTGTTCAGTTGAAGAAGGCAAGTCAATGAGAGAGTTGGATTTGCACTCCTGCCTGCACAACCTCTCTTAACTGCTTTCCAATTTTTTGCAAGAGACATGAACTGCTGAAAAACATGATGTGTTGAAGCTTGATCAGATCACAGGGCATGGGCTATGCTTTATGGGGAATGTTATACTGGAAAAAACAGGAGGAGGAGGCCCTGGGGGCTTGTGCCAGTGGGATGTGAACAATTTAAGACTGTTTATCACAAACTCAGTTGGACTGGAAGAGAATGACTTAGGGAATGGATTGCAAAGGGAAGGGGTTTCTTGGGGTTGCCTTTGCAACTAAAGAGGCTTCGTGGAATCCCTTAAAGCATTCATATCTGTGGAGTGTACAACCTTTCCTCTGTGATGTTCTTGATGAATTTGGCAGGTGTGATGGAGGGGGGGAATGTTTATCATCAAAGGGGAATGAGTGAGGGCCTGTGCGGTACCTTCAGGCTGAAACCTGTCTGATTTTTTTTCCCCCTGTGCCTGCCAATCTCTTCTGGAATCAAGGAGACGCCTCTTGAGCACAACCCCACGGCACCCTCTGTTCCTTTAGATATCCCGTAATTACTCAGTGCCACACGGGTTCCTGAAGATCCCTGGTTTACAGCCTTGGCCACCTGTTTGCTAGCCTCTCCCACAGTTAGTTCTTGCTTTATGTGCAGTGCCTTGGTCCTGGATTTCCCTGGAGATTTGTAACGTCCTCCAGCTCCCCTCTGCTGGAATCTCCCTTTCAGTCAGTGAGCTTTCCCCCACCCTTGCTGCTTGGCCAGCTGTCTCCCAGGCAGAAGCTCTTCTCTTGTACTTCAGCAAAGGCTGATACCACCAAATGTTGCAAAAGCTGCCTTCGTACTTCCCTTGCTGCATTCCCGTTGATTCCACCTTCCTCCTCCTTTCCTTGCTCTTAAGGTAAACTGAGCTGGGCTAGCCGCCTGTCTTCGGTTATGTGTGTTCTAAGTTCTGGAAAGTTTGTATCAATGCTGACTGTCATTAATACCGAGATATTTTTCTGTTTGTTTCATTGTAGGAAATGAACAGAATGGGCTGGACTTCAACAGGCAGGTAAGACGCTCCCTGGGTTACCAGGAATTCTCCTGCTTTCTTGAATTACTGTTTTTTTAATTGCTCATCTTGCTGAGTCCCAGGCGGCTACTGCTAAGAGATAAAAACTGTTAGGTCAGAAGCTACCATTAAACAGACCGCATAAGTCCTCCCAATTCCCCTTGTGGGATAGAATGACAGATTAAACTTCTGGTTTCCAGGCCTTCCTACTTTATAGAAGCTCAGTTAATCATAGAGTTTCTTGAAATCACCACTTGCTTGAGGCTTTTTCTGGCTTTTTAATTTTTCCTACTGTCATTTAGAAACAAAAGGGACCTCAGTTACGCTGGCAAATGTGCAAATCCCGCCCCAAAGCCCCATGCAATTCTACTGCTTGTGACACTGGCGCTGAAAGCACTGTGGTATGCAAGTCTAAGAGCACGGGGCTGACTCACAGGAATATCAGCAAGGACTGAAGATGAGGTGGTTTGAGGTCTTGGAGTGCGTAGGTCAAGACCAGGCCTGCCTACAACGGCAGATTGCTCTCTGCAAGACAGTGGAGAAAGGGACAGCAGATAAAAGCAAGTGCTTCTTGCAGGGCAAGCAAGCCCTAATTGCAAATGAACATGTGAGGGACCGTTGTGTTTGCTGTTATCCTCCTGCTTCATACAGCTAAAAGCAGCCCCGTCTCACCAAGTGCCTTGAGATTTTCATATGTGGCTCTAATAAATCCCTGAATCTCACATCAGAAGTGCAAGGGGAGGAAGCTGACAGCTCTCTGGAGCATATAGATTTTGAATCTGTGCAGACACATGAGAAAATACTTGCTGAGTCCAGAGCTAAGAAATCCTGTGGAGCCATCAGTGGAGCTGGGCTCAGACCTCGTAAAGAAAAAGAGGATGTCTAGAGAGCTAACCCACTGATCTGCTGCAGAACTCCAGGGGTTGGCCAGGGAGCTGGAGCAAGGAAAGCAAAGGGGGCTGTAACTCCACGGCAGTCACTAGCATTTGAAGCAGATGTTGGCACTGTTAGCAGTACAGCAACCTACTTGCTTCCAACCCTGCATTCCCTGAGTTCAAGGATTGCAATCCTTTGCAGAGGCTTCCTGCTAGCAGCGGGTGGGCAGCTGAAGCTTCTTGCCATGACTTTTCTGTCCTTCAAGCTTGCCTTGGTGGCTCTTGTCTGACAGATGTCAGCAAGCTGCTGTTTGTTTGTTTGGTTTGGCTGCTATGGTTTTGGGTGGGTCGTAACTTCCTATCAAAGGTGTCTTAACACGTTCAGCCATCTTCCAGGTTTTTGGAATACCCAGCTGAAAACAAAAAGTCTTGTGTCTCCAGCTCTGTGGATTGCAGAGCCCAAAGCACAGGCTTTCTACACGCCAAGAGAAGAATCCAATCTGCTTATAACCAGTGATAAAAGAAAATTCCCTCAAGATAGAAATAAGCCATGAAAGTACAAGATCATTACATGTTGCAAACTTTTCCTATGGCAACACCACAAAGATGTTAGAACTGGAAGCTGGGCTGAGGTTAATCAAGGAAACGTTATTGACTGTGGTGAAGCAGCGCTGATTTACAGCCACTGATGATTTGAGCCAATATCTTTAAGGTCCTAGTTCTCTGCATGCCACTGAATAAGTGGATGCTGGTAAAGTTGTAGGGGCAGACAGCCTTGCAGTCAGTAGGATTTGGGCCAGAGTCTGCTTGATAGAAATGTCCTCCTCCCAAAAAGAGATTGTGGTTTTATGACAGTCTTTTGTAGCATTCACTTCCCACTTCTGTCTTTCTCCTTCCACCAAAGGGGTACCACAAAATCCTTCTCATTTGTGCCAGCACTTTTGTGTAGCTGAGTAGCAGACCTGACTGGGGACTTATCAAGGTTTGAAAAGCAAAAGCCTATGAACGAGCTCATTTTAATGTTGTTTGGTTTTGGTTTTTTTTAATCTGGTCCGATTCCCCAGAGCATCGGTAGTATCCGCAGAAGGGGTTTTGCAGTGATGGCAGGGATGGGGTTGTAACAGTCCATGTGAGTGGACATAGGTGTGTGCAAATGGCTCTTTGTCTCCCTCTCTTGGCCCTCTCAAGGCCATGTGTAGACTCGAGCCATTATAGTTATTGTTATTATTATTTCAAACGAGCATGAGCCCAAATGCACACAGGTTATGCACTCACATTTCAGGTTGACCTCAGTTATTGGTGAATTCATCTTCAATTCAGCAAATAGATTTCAAATGACGAGAAAAAGGAAGAAGGGAGATATGGAAATATCAAAGTGTTTTCATGTAAAATCAGGTGCTGAGCTCTTTCATTAGGGGTGGAGGTTGGTGGGTTTTTTAATTTTGGTTTGGGGTTTGAGGTTGGTTTTGGGTGGCTTTTTTTTTTTTTTTTTTTTTTGGTACCTTGCAATTCAAGTTTTCAAACTGAAGCCAGAGAAATACAGTTTGAAACCCAACTCCAAACTGAATGCAAGAGCTGCCGAGCTCTCTTTGACTTTATTTGGAGTGCTGGGCGCTAATCACTTTGAAGATCATAAATCTCACATCATTTAAGCCTCTCCCCCAGTCTTTGTAGATGGCCTACATTTCAGGTCTGTTTCCCTCCCATGTTATGCTCCAGGCGGGAAGAGAAGGGTGGAGTGACCTGGTTAGACCCCTTGCTTGCCTACCAGTTCCCTGCTGTGGCTGCTCTCACCCTGAAAATGGGGAGGAGGGAAACTCTTGCGGAGTTTGAGGTTTTCTCGCAGTTTGTGGGTCAGCCCTGCACTTTATGAGAAAGCTGCCTTCTGATCCCTCAACCTATTTGGCAAACATTTCTTCCCCCCTCCCCTCTTCAAACTCTCCTCCCACCTGGATGCAACAGTAATTTGTATGTGAATGAGAGGGAAAAGGGTGTGTATGGAAAAAGAAGCATCTTCTGCCTTGCCTATCTGGTTTGGCTTTTTATTTAGTGAATCTAATGCTGCTTGTTTCCTGTTTATATCAAGGGAAATGCAAAGAGACAGTAATAAACTTTCACCTTCAGTGCTGGCAACCTTGACAGGGACATCTGCTTCTTGATGGTTTGGGATTGTATCCAAAGTGTGTCAGGGACAGAACGGAGTAACTCGGCAAAAGTGGCTTCAGCGTCTTGCCACGAAAGGGCATCGAGTGGGACCAGGAAAAGGTCTAACTGAAAGCGTTGAAATCAGAGCTTTACCTCGCTGTAATGTGGTGATCCTCACCAGGTGATGCTGCTGTGGTCTTACCAGGTCTTGTTTGGTTTATTTCTCCATTCGTACATGCAGAATTCAGCTTTTAAGGAAACACTGCATTGTTTGTTTTTGTAGATGGCTCTGAAGAGAGCTGTTCTAGAGAGCCAGGTAATTCACCCTGTGTCTGGAGTTAATCCCTGAGATAACAATGCCTTCTGGAATACACACATGGAGCTGACGGTTTTGGGAGATGACAGGGCTTGCGTGCATGGTGTGAGTGTTGTAGCCCAGCACATAGTGCTGTGCATCGATCTGCAGCTGGAGGAAGAAAATACGCAGATGCTGAATCACTGATTTCTTTTCCATCAGGAAAGGGATGTGTAGGACCATGTCATCTGTTGGTCCTTGTAGCAATGCAGTCTCTGAGTGCCAGGGACGAATGAAGGTTCAGATCTCCTCTCCTTCCAGAAGAGGGAATGAGAGGTCCTCTCCAAACCCCTTCATGCTCTCAAGCACTGAGCTGCACTCCAGTGCTGGGGGAGAATATGTCTTTTGAATATAAATAGATAAAGCTGAATGGTTATATGTTACCAGTGCTTCGGAAAGAAAAAAAGGTTGTACGTTACCAGCCAGGAAAGGCTTAGCAGGATCTGCATGTGCTTTAGTGGGAACTGCATGTCCTCTGTATCCAAATATGTCATGCAGTTTCATTCCAGCAGAAGGCTCTAACCCTTGCAGACTGGCTGTCATTTGTTTAATGATAATGACAGGTTTGTTATTTGTATCAACGTAAAGGTGATCCTACCGTGAGACTTTACCATATTTAAGACAGACAAGCAGGCACTAGTGTGCTCGAGCAGCCCAGGGCTCAGCACAGCTTTAATTTTCCTGTTGGTTCTTTACTGCTATTACTTTATTTTCTCTGGTTTACACCAATCAGGGGATATAATAAGGATATATATCTCTTTCCAACAGGCTTCCTAGAAATAGGATCTTGGGATGGATTTACCTTGGAGAAGGAGGTAGCTTGGAGATGTGTTGCTGGGGCAGGAGAGATCTTCAGAACACAAAGGGAAGCATCCAGAACAAAATAAGGAATTAAGATACGCAATTGAAGTGGCCTCGTATTTCATATGCACATTAGCTCAGCACTTATATTTGCACATCAGGTTGCACACATGGCTATTTTGACTGTTGCACATGACTGTGAGGGACACGTTTCAAAATCCCTCTCTTCCAGTGCTCCGTCAGCATTAAATAATTGAGCTGCTTAAGATTCCCAGTCAGTAGGACCTGAGTAGACTTTTTTGGCCAATTGAGTGTGTCTGCTAGTGTATCACGAAAGAGCAGTGAGGGACTGGGTCCACTGGAAAGTTCCTCCCTTCCTAACCAAGTGAAGGATCCTATGTGTTACTGCCCTGCTCTCTGCAAGAGGTACCACAGGGGTTCCCCTCCCTCAGGACCTCCTTATCTAAGTCATCTTCCTGCCCTGTTCATATCTGACAGAGTCATTGTCCAAGAGAACTTTAATTTTTGAGGTTTATCTGGGGTTTTCAACAGTTGTTTTGAGGTAATAGAGTGAGTTGTCTCAGGTCTTCGCAGCTGATGTCCTGTAAACACATGATATGAGAAACGAAAGTGGGCAAACTGCATCTGAGATCTAAAATCACTGGTGGCTCTTTTTCAGTACCATTAATAACTCTCTGACCTTGTTTGGTACTTTCCACCCACACGTCTGAAGGTACTTTGCTAATGAATTTAGCATCCCGGTGCCTTTGGAAGGTAGGGAGGTGTTTAACCCTGTCTTACAGGTGAGGCAGACACAGACTGACTACCTGGCTTTTCCCAAAGATGCTGAGCACCATGATTGCAGTTGAAATCAGTGGATGCTTTATAGGACAGTTGCCTGTGGACATTGAGGTGAATTGTAATCCAGGGACCTGCTCCCTGGCAGAGCTGGGATACGGACTCTGATTCTCTGATTCATAGTCTTGTGCTCAACCACAGACAAGTTCTTCCTCCCCTCCATCCTTTTGAAGGTGGAAAGAAGGGCCTAACTTGCTAGGTAGTTTGTTATTAATATCTGGGATGCAAAACTCCCTGCAGATTTAATTTTGCTCAATCAGAGCTTCCCTCCCCCCAGGGATGTCTCTCATAGTTTTTCATTCCACTTTGTGTTCCCACCTCCCCCTAATCTCATGTGTTCCCTATATGTCATTTCTGTTCCTGCTTGGCTTTTCCCTGTGGGTAGTTCAGGTTTCAGTCTACCCTCCAGATTTCCATCCCAGTCCTGTTTTGCCCTCCTCTCAAGGGAAGGTTCACATCCTGCTTCCTTCTCCCCTCTGGGGATCAATTCAGATTTCACTCTCTCTTCTTCTCCGCATTGCCCCAGGGTATCAGCCCAAGTCTTGCATCTGCTTTTCATCTCTTGAGCCTTCACTAACTGGAAATCAGCCCGGCTGTCCGTATCTGCCTTGACTGACACTGGATCTAAGCTGAACACTACTTTGGCCTTTCCCTTTTGAAGTTTCCTTGCTCTGTCCTAGGGATAGACTGATTGCATAAATTTGTATGTGTGCGCTGGTTCTTCATTGAAATGCAGCCCTTTGGGAAAGCATGAGAGAAAGCCCTGGCTTGAGGGAAAGTCCTCTGTTTCTATATATGGCACTGTTTTGCTTAGGACAGATATGTAGAGGAACCTCTTCTTCAAGCTAGTTTTGTTCTGGCGCCTTTCAGAGGCCCTCAGATGGGATTGCTGGGAATGAACTCCGAAACAGGCCAGTGAGTCTCCAGGGAAGCTTATGAGAGAAAGGGGATGGAAGTAGGAGGAAGGATTTGGCCTTTTTGAATTTTTTTTCTCAACAGGTGGACTGAAACCACTGAATTAATTTTATGTGAGTCAATACCAGTTGACAACAACCCAGCATCACTTCAGAATTGGCTGGCTTGTATCTGTTCCTTAAGATCCAGCTGCAGTCCGTTCACAAACTCCTGTTTTCCTGCTCCAGGCTTCTAAAGAGCAACCTATATTTATAAGGTATTTCCACGCTTGTTGCCTTGGTCCACTGGCAATATATCCTGTACAGCTGTTTCAAAGATGTCTTAGAGATGAGGGAGAGACAAATAGGTCTTCGTGCAAATTCCCTGCTCCAACTGGGCTCTTATCATCCTTTGGGAAATATCTTCTAGGCTCATAGGGGACAAGCCCTAGTTTCATGGACCTGTCTAAAGGGACGTAACAATTGTTTCCACAATAGAAACTAAGCTCAAGGCATGGTTGTCACTGTCAAACCACTATTTAGGTTGCCCGGCACCTTTTAAGCGGTGAGTTGCACGAACTGCTGTGCATGGATATGACTCTTTTGCCTACTAGAGAATGGCTCATCGGTAATAAGGAGAGGACTCAGAATTCTTGAAGGCCTTTCATCTGGTGAGCTCCAAGAATTCAATCAAAAGCCTACACCACCCAGCAAGGGTGGGGCCCTACACCCATTTTGCAGAAGGGCAAGTCATAGCATAAAAAGGTGAAGGCGATGGGGTTTCAAGCAAGGCCTCTAATTTTGGAAGCCTGACATCAGAGTGCACTTTCTGTATTCTCAGAGGTGCTGATCTGCTAGTGCTCCATGTGAAAGCAGTGGGCTGAACCGGGGCTGCTCGGCCCCTCAGGAGTCAGACATTGGGTTTATGCTAGCAGGGAACCCTCTTGCCGTGCTTCCCCAACACATAGAAGTTGCCCAGAGCCACTGAGTTGGGAGCAGAGAAGTGGCTCTGAGCTCCCTCTTCCCCTCAATCACTAGACTCCATTCCCTCCACCCAAAATGAAAAACTCTGTGATACTTCTCCAGCAAAGTTGATCTTTCTCACTCTCCCTTTCTTTTTTAATTATATTACTTGTGTGTATTTAATGCAATCCCTCTAGCTGCTCTTCTTGTGTCCCGGTTCCCTGGGGCACAGCAACCAGTGCCAAAACTACCGTGAACCAATCAGAGAAACCTGCGGAGCTGGGATGGAGCCAGGCCCAGTCACGGGAGCCGTCTGATTCCAAGCTAATTCCTTTCAAACATGGGATGTGGTGGAAAGTGCCTTGCTACCGAGGGCTACCAGTGCCATGACTCGCTAGGTGGACACTGCTCTGCCCTCCTCATGGATGCCTGACCCAGGGACATCACTACTGTACAGCAGGGAGGCAGTGCCAGGTATTTGGATGGTCTGTGACCAGTTGGCAGCCAGAGGGCACGGAGAATCCAGAACAATCACAGTTTGCTCCCTTAGATAAGAGATCCATGGAAAGGGGAAATTTTTCATGCAGGGAATTTGGAGAACAGTTAAGGGTCTGGTTCTGGCCCCAGAAAAGCTCAAGAAGGCAACTTTGCTGCTGACTTCAACAGGAGCGTGATTAAGCTCCAGGGAACCTGTGTGAGCATGCAAGAGGGCATGGGAGAAGCCATGAAGCCTGGTGTGTGTGAAATCGGATTGATAAGGAAAGGGGCAGGGATGCAGCCCAGGGTGGGAGCAGAGAAGATAAGTGCAAAGGTGTAGGCAGAGGTGGAGTTCTGGAGAGCTCTGGAAGTTGGGCAAGTGAAATTGAGAGATGCAGGGAGCAGTGCTGTGACACATGAGAAGGTTGAGGGAGCAGGGTAGGACCTCTGGGCTGAGGATGGCTAGGGAGGAAGGGTCAGGGAGAGTCCTGCAATGGAGACAGGAGAGAAATCACAGCCTTAATGGTGGTAAACTTGTTTTCCATGCTTCGTTTGGAGGTTCTCACCATTCTGACCAAGGAAATGGCATCTTCCCCTCCCCCCTTTTTAAATACTTCC
This sequence comes from Pandion haliaetus, assembly GCA_013401275.1. Classification (NCBI taxonomy): domain Eukaryota; kingdom Metazoa; phylum Chordata; class Aves; order Accipitriformes; family Pandionidae; genus Pandion; species Pandion haliaetus. The sequence goes on from VYZV01017698.1 coordinate 629,638, forward strand.
AATTTGGCATGTCCACAGGCATTGGCAGAGAATGTACCACATGCCTGAGTACCAACAGTAGGAGCGGAGATGCTGTAAGTGGTTGCTTTTCAGTATCTTTTTGCCGGTTCTGTGCTCCCTGAACACAGATCACCTTCTGAAAGCACTAGCTAGCTTCTGTGCTCCTGAAGCTCCTGCAGAGGCTGCGGTCTCTAACGTGGAGAGCAGCCCTTCTTCAGGATGTGCCTACCTGAGCAGGCACTGATGTGAGCGTGGCCATTCAGGGCAGGTGCTCTTCCCACCTCTCATTTTGGTTCTCCACTCCCTTGCCCAGTGCCTGCTTTGAAGCCTGCCGTGCTACACGTGATCATTGAACGTTTATCGTTCAGCACAGAGGAGAGGGGTGACTTCTTTCTTTTTCCTGTTCTCTGTTTAAAAGCAAAAACGCTAGGGACATGCTGTATCAGAAAGCCTGTGAATGCAAAGCTGAGTGTGGGTCTGTTTGTTTTCTCTTCTGAAGCATGTAGCTCAGTTACTCTTAAAGTTTTGATTTCCCACCCCCATTTTTACTACAGCTAAGGCACAACTATTAACTTCCTGAGCTGAAGCTCAGAGGATAAAGCATATCAGATCAGGCCTCAATTAATAAACTCAAAGGCCTCATATAGCTGTGATGCAGGTGTGTTGAGGTTAGGGATTACATTTTAATTTTTCAGTGTGCTGTCATTGCTGAGTTTTAAGATGTAGTTTGTTAGGCATTCAGCGTGGGATTAACTCCCCTTTTGTCATGCTGACAGCCTCTGAAAAATCCCACCCTTCAGCGTGGAAGGATATCAAATGTTATAAGGTGAATACTGTTGCATCGACATAAGCATTTTCTGCTTTCTTCCCGGGTGTCTGTTAAGCCTTGCCGTACGTGCAGGATAGTACATGTGGAAATAGTAATTGCAAGCCCATTATTGTTATTGCTATAATTTATTATTAGTGTGTTTTTTATTTTATGGTGCCCACGTGTGCAGGTAATTCACAGAGAAGTACACTTATGCCATTGGAAGGTGGGAAGGCTTAGTTAACTGCAATAGCCTCAGATCCAGTTTTGGTACCTGTTTCTATCATAAAACTTCCCCCCTTGACTTCAGGCAAATCACTTTGGGGCAGCTTCAGACAGCCCTGTTGTAGTGAATAGCACTTTGGGCGTGATTCAGCCCTGGAAGAACCATGCTGTTCATTTCCAGCGAGGGGCAACTTGTTCAGACCCTCAAGTCTGTGTGCACCTGACCCTCTTCTACCCAGTGAAATAGCCTTACCACTCCGCAATGGGGGGAGGGAGGGATATGAGTAAGTCAAACTCTTAAACAGTTGTGATTTGCTGACTATGAGATAAGCCAGATATGAAGGCAGATAAATATCTGTTTCAAAGAGGTTACCGTCTAAATAGAAACTACACAACAAATATGATTGTCTTCTATCTTACAATAATGACCGCAGTTCCTGCCTAATAACTGGTGCTGGAGAAGGCTGACATGGCTTTAACGGCCTCACTGTGGCAGGATACGGAGATCTCTTATCTAGATTTGGGGAAAGCATCCGAGGCTCTGGGTGCTGAATCAGTCGGTGGGTCCCACCTTTGCAAAGAGGATGACGGAGCGGTGCTTATATTACATCAGAAGTGCTCATCAAAAGGAGGTGGCTTGGGGCTGCGTTCAGGTGCCTAATAGATGAGGAAGACCAATTCAGATTACCAGTGAGCAGTGACCCGAAGCTGGGCTTATACGAGGAGGGCTGCATCCAGAGTCCTGCCCACCCAATGGGAACCGACTGTCAGTCCATTGAATCAAATGTGGGTCGGTCGGTCTGTCTGTCGGAAGGGTATGGCCTTCCACACGGTGAAATCAGAGCTGCTAAGGTGAATCTTTCCAACTTCCTCATGTAAGGCTGGCTTTTTACAGCTTTGCAATATGTCTGCAGGATGTTTTCATGAGCCGAATGTTTGCCAAAAGTTCACAGATCAGTTACAAAACAGATGTACTTTTTTTTTTTTTTTTCCCCTTCTTCCTACTGGTAAGGAAGAGTTTGTGCAGTAATTGCAGGCAGGTTGGGAGATGTTTTCTTCATAATTCTCCTTCTTATGAAATGTTTATGAAACACCTTCCACAAATCGGTTACGCAAGCAAGCTGAAGAGCTTTGATCATTTTCCATCGCCCTCAATATGTTTCTTAGTTTGTTTTGCTTTTTGTTTTTGTTTTTAGGCCAGAGATAGGTAAGAAACAATCCATCATCCTTGGCCAGGCTCAGCAAATGTGCTAGCCAACTAAGGAAAGGACTCTCCTTCCATCCAGTCACCCTCCCTGTGTTTTTCACTCTGATTGCTTGGGGGCAGCTGACCCTGTTTTAAGGCTGTGAAAACATCCACTTGAGATTTGCAAGTGCGATTCCTTTCCGATCCCAGAGAAGCCCTGGGTAGCTCTACGTACCGGTGCCGCCACCTGCCGTTACCTCCTCCGGAGGAGCTGGGAGCTGCCCCCAGCCCTGCCCGCAGACTCCCCTGAGCCCAAGGGGAAGAAGGTGCCTGTAGATTCACAGCTGGCAACCTAGGCTCTGTGCCTCTCCCTAGCTCTCAGGGAGCAGGAGGTGTTTGCAGTGCATTACTTGGTCCTGCTGGTTGACAAGTTCGGTTTTCCTTAGATAGTGTTATTTCCACAAATCAAATTCAATGGGAAGAAACTTAGGTATTCCCTCAATGACTTCTTGTTCCCCATTCCCCATCTGGCCTGATCGTCATGCAAAACCAAGGGCCTGAGGAACCACAGTGGGATCTGGTCCCGGTTTTACCTAAATCACCGTTGCTGACTTGCAGTGTTTCAGCAGGGTTCTCGTCAAGTACCTACATGAGGTGATTCTGTGACAATTTCAGCCTTTTTTTGTTCCTTAAAGAAACCTTTTCTCATATTTGTAGAAAATGCCTGCAAATATGAGTCAGATGCACTGGGAAAGGAGAAGGCAACTCCTCCCCTTGTTTTATTAATTTGAAATTTACATTATTTTAAGGGAGTCTCATGATATTGACTGGCCTCGCCCACAATGTGTGTGGTTTTTTGGGGTTTTTGGTTTTGGTTTTTTTAATGTACAGTTGGTAATACTGCCGGTTTAGCCAGGGAAAAAATGAAGGTGCAGGATTTGCATAAACCTTCCCAAAAGTTTTGGATATACCCTGAACTCCTGCTAATGAACAATTAGCCAGCTGCAGGCCTGTTGGGGAGAGGAAGAGGAGGGAGAGGTAAATTTGAGCCTAAACCCAATGAAAATAGGTGCAGGGGAGAAGGATTTGTCAAGAACACCCAGGTTCCCGCCCACTGCGCAGGAGGGAGCCAGAGAATTCCAGGGACGGGGGAAGGAGCAGTGGGAGATGTTGTTGTTTTTAAATCGGGAACCGGTCCTTTGCCAAACCCACCTCCCGTTCTCATATTGTGCGATGCCGGGATACAGCTACACACCCCTTTCACCCTGGAAAGCTTCCAAATCATTCCGTTTGGCAGCTGTAAAAATTGATTTCAGTTTGGAAATGGCTTGTGCTTCTTCAACACTCCACTCCTATTGGGATCATAACTTAGGCGGGATCAAGTGCCTTGTTCTCTAAGACGTGGATAACTTTTCTTTTTGGGACTGTTCGGACTTGGATGACTGCATTGTGTGAGGCAGACACACATGAATTGCAAGCAGGAGTAATGTGGTTTTTTTTTTAATTTATTTTTTCTTTTTGGCTCGAATGACTTCTTTTTAATGCACTCAGAAAGAAAAACATGCATAAAACCATTTGCCTGCAATGACTGGATGGCTCAGGGGTAACGGTGTATTCTCCTGAGCCTTTTGTCTAACACTTAATAACTTAGACACTATCCGCATTGATAGTGATCAAGAAGAACTTTACATCTGATTTTTTTTCGCGAGGCTAAGAGGGATGATCATGCCAACCTGAAAGGTAGGAAAGAACTGGAATTCATAGCGTGTATAACTCTTATTGCAAAGAGCTAGTATTATTGCAAAACTAGTTTCGGCAGTGTCCAGAGCTAGAGTTGTAATGAAAGGAGATGTTGTAATTCTCTTCCCTCTGTGTAGTACCTTCCAAAATGCGGAGGTTAACGTTACAGGGCCAGCTCCCTGCATTGCAGCTGCGAGCCTCTTGTGATCACGTTTTGTCCTTTGCTCCTGCTCCTGTGGAGATTTGTGTATTCGTTTGCTTTAGTCAAATTGAAATAAAACCTCCTTCAACCAAAAATATTCGCTTGGGCTACTGTTTTTAAAAGCTGAATTTCTTGTCCCCCTCTGCTGGTAGGAGGTTGTATGACCTAAAGTCCACATCAGCACTGCAAAACCCCGACAAACGCAACCCTGCTTGCCTTCTGGGGGATGTTGGGCTTGGGAGTAATTTGATGGGAGATGGTGAGGTTCAGCCCTAGTAGTAAGAGTGAATCTGCAATGCAGAGCCCGTGGACAGGGTTTTCAAGACCTTTCCTTTCTGGTGGCCTCCTGGTTTTTCTAGTTTGTGGAAGCTGGAGCCTCTTCTTGCACTGGAAAGGCTTAGATGGGGAATGGGACTCGTGAGCCTTGTTCCACGCATTCTCAGGCTTAGGAAAAACGTGAGCTTCACTTTGGAAATTGTTTGCTTGGATCTTTTCTTGTGGAAAATGTGTTCTAAGAACTCTGTATGACTTTTCTGTCTCCTGTGCACGGCATCTTCACATAGACGCTCTTCGTACAACTTCTAAAATCTCCCCAGCCAGGTTCCCCTCTCTCCTGTACCTGTCAGCCTTACCAAAGGATTTCAGCTAGTACAAAGTCATCTAACAGTTTGTTGGTTGGTTGGGGTTTTTTTTTGGCTGTGGGTTTTGGTTTTTTTTGGTGTGGGGGGGTGGTGGTGTTGTGGATATTTTTTTAAATGAAGTAGCAGCAATGTTAGAAATTAACATGGAGACTATGGAATAAACCAGAAACAAGGTTTTAGTTCTGGTCCCTGGGTAAATTCTTCTCTTTAACAGTGTGGACTCAGAAATCATGATTTTTTTGTAGACAGGAATCTTTCTTGAACATTAAGGTAGGTCAAAATGACCACTGGACAAAGGGCCGACACCTGTGAAGTTTTCCAGCTCTTATTCCATAGCTTTTTCTAGCTAAGGAAGCAGATTTTTCCTCGCCAGACAGGTACAATTTCTTGTTGCTTTCTGGTAGAAGCTGAGCAAATACGTTTGGTGCCTGTGGTGCTGCATTTTCAAGTCTGGGAGATTACACTGCTTTTTGATGTCTTTTACTTCATGACCTTTCCTTTCCCATCCCCTTGTACCATTCTCTGCTACCTGCAGAACAAAATGAGAGGCTATCTATAGCCAAGCCTGCCATCGGGTTGAGTCGTGATCTGTAAAGAATTGCTTCACGTCTTCCTTGTAACTCCACGAAGTGCCTGAGTGTTTTGTCTGAGGAAAGTACTCACATGCTTTAAACCTTGCTAAGTGACTGAAACTTGGTTACTTCCTAAAGTGTTTTAATTAATGCATTTTAATTCAGCAAACTGCAAGCCTCCCCTTGGCTTGGCAGAGCAGGAAAACTATGTCCATGTTACAAACTGGAGAGCAGAAGTGGGGAACGACCATGCCTTTCTGCAAAGGCAGGAATGGAAGCAGTGAGTCCTGGCCTCTAACTTTTCCCTGAAAGGAGCCCCTTCCTGATCCCTTCCAGCCTCTCAGACTCCTAGCTGCCCCACACCTCCTGCATGCCCTTGTCTCTGCTCCCTAATGCTACAATTACTTTGCTCTTTTTCAGATTAAAACCGAAGACCTCAGCGACTCCTTGCAATCTACAATCCCCCCTAGGTCAGGTCACCTTGTGCAGGGATCATCAATGATGCCCGGAAGCCAAATCGCAGGGGTAAGTGACTTCACTGCTTCAGGGATCCAGAAGTCTGAAACGGCACTGGTTAGTGAACCTCCAGAGAAGAGGCTGGTTTTGAGACACTTGCCAAATTACATATGCCTTTTGACAGTGGTAAAAGGAGACTTGAGGGTATGACGGACACTAAATTGGAAAAGTGAATCTCTGTTGGCAAAAGTCAGCTTCCTCCTCAGCCTCTTTCTTCTCCACAGAAACTTTTACATGGGTTCAAAGGTACACTGGACACGTACTTGGAAGAGATTTCTTTTGAGGGTTTACTAAGTAGCCAAACCACACCATGCTCAGGAAATCCCTTGAATTGAAAATAATTGGAGGCTGAGACAACACCATGGGGAAGTGTTAGATATGCTTGCCCTGGTCTTCCTCTTTCAAGAACATCTGGTTAATGTCATTGTCAGAGATAGGATTCTAGGCTAGATTAACTCTTGATCTGAACCAGTTTAGCCTTTCTTGAATATGTTGCCTCAAATTGGCTTATACCAAAGAAGAAATTAATTCCTTGAGGGAATTTTTTTTCCTAAGGTAAAAAATTGGAGTTTAGCACTTAACTCTTGTTAAATTCTAGCGGGAATTAGATGCTGGAAGGCCACACAGCTGCTCAGTAATCTCTTCCATCATTCTTTCATGGGTATTGAGATCCCTTGCACAATTCTGGGACTGTTCAATTTCCCCAAAGCTTCAAAACAGTGCTTGAGAAGCTCAAAGAGCTCATCTTATGGAGTAATGAGTTCCTTGAAAAACGTACCTCTAAAGAGAGTTGGTCTTACTGGGGCATTATTTTTGTGGGGGTCTATCCCAAGAAAATGCAAACTCTTATCCCCTAATCCATCCCAACAAAGGACCTGGTGCTGAGACCCCAGTAATGTGAAAGAGCACTAGGATGTAATCCACATCTCTCAGTACCTGTTGCCTGCTCTGCTCAGTGCAAGGTGGGGAACTCCTGGCAGCCACATGCGTGACAAAGAACAGGAAACATTTTCAGATCTGGTCACTGTGTCCGTTGCAATGCGTTTGCTGTTGGTGCAGAGAATCAGGTGCTGTTGGGCATTGCTCCTTTCCCGTCTCAGCACGTGGCTGGCTGGGAAATAAGCCTTCTGTGGAAAATAGGCTCTCAGAGTTTGTGAGATGGGACAGTCAGCTGCACTTTCCTGTGTAATTTTAGGGAGTTCACTCTCTGAAAATACATTATCTGGAAGAAACTGAAATCCAGGAGGTTTCACTGTTACTTCTAACAACAGGGTTTTGATTGCCAGTGTCTCAAAAATGTTATTTTCAAGGATTAACTTTTTCAGATAAAAGTAGACAATTCTCCACGTGGATGTCTGTGTGTGCACAGAATTCTTCTTATACAGCTTCAGATCCTGGAGTTCCTCTAGATCTGCCGCTCTCCGGTGCATGAATTACACAGATCTGGTGTGTTGGCAGTTAAATGAAAAGTGCGAATGGGGTTGAGGACAGTATGAGAGAGCAGGGAATCTTTATAGGAGAGGTGGTGCTGTGTGAAGAGCAGGCATCTCTGAGTTCTGATGTTCCTTTTGCTTTTTCCCGTAGGATATGAGCTCTCTTCACACCCTGCAGCAGCTTGTACTGCTTCCCGGTCACATGCAGTCAGTTCCCCAGTTTCTTCTGTCTCAGTCTCAGGCCGGGCAACAAGGTAAGAGCAAGAAAAGCTGACAGGGGCATTGTTATAAGCAGCTACCTCTCTAGGAAAAACCTCCCTTCTCGTGACTGGTGCTTTTAATCTAGTCTGTTACGTTTTCCCTGCACGATGGTCTCCGTTCCCCTGCTGTGTTACCAGCTGCATTTTCCCCCTCTGCTGGTTCCCACACCTGGGATGATCCCGTGTGCACGTAGTTGCCCCGGGAAGGGTCCATTCCGGAGATGCTCCTGGCACCTGTGGCTTGTGTGTGCCAAGAGTGCCACCTTGGGGCCAGTCTTTGCAGGCTTGGTGGGCATCCCACCTCTGAAAGTCAGGACAGCAGCTGGCTGGCTTTCAGCAAAACAGCAAGGAGCCTGCTCCTTGGGGAGCAGTTGCAGCCTGCCTGTGCTCCCAGCCTCGCTGGGTTAGCACTCTTCATTTCTTCCAGAAAACTGATGAGAGGTTGAGTTGATCTCTCTAAGTACCTTAGAGGGAGAGTAAATCCAGGGAAGGAGCTGAGCTGCTCTGGTGGAAGGACGATGCTGGCACTAGAACAAACAGGTCTAACCTAGCCAGGGGCAACCCGGGGATGAGAGCTGAGAGGTTTGGAGTTGCCAGCGGTTGTTCCCAAATCTCGCTCCAAGCCATGGGGCAGGAGAGGACAGGAGGTCTAACTACTTCTGAAACAGTGTAATCAGCTCCTTGAAAGGGATGAAAGGACTGAGGACTGAACTGAGTGCTTGAGAAAGTCCCCGTCTTTCTATTTTTACTGCCGATATTTTTTATGGCATTCCTCCAACAATGGGGATACAGGCACGCCATTGATGAAGTTGTATACTGCTTGTGGGCAGACAAATATAGGCTTTGATCCATAACCTGACAGATGCAAAGGGACTTGGGTCCTTTGCTCACATTCTTGATTTATTCCAGCACAGAGGTCCTTCAGTAGGAACCAAAATTCAGTGTTAAAACCTTAAAATCTCTGCAGTTTGAATGCACGGGTACGTATGCTCCAAAAGAAAGCCTGTATTGTAGGCAAGTAGGAAAACTACTTCTCATTCATAGTATGTAAACTCCTCTCTGCCAAACGATGCTGTGATGTATACAGAGAGTACTTGACGTGTATTTACCACCAATCTAGAATTTAGTTTGTTTGAAATGGCAGGGGTCAGGATAATCTATTGCTTACTGCCTGCTTTTATTCATGTATAATAGGAAACACATTATACTGCAAAACAGAACTTGCTTCCTTTTATAGAGTTAGAGTTTCTTCCGTTAAGTGTTTTCCTTTGGCAGCTATAACCCCTCCAGCATATGGCCACTTGGTTGGCCATGACCCCGTTTGGTTCCAGACTTGATAAAGACTGGATATTCTGGCCAGTAGCCAGCTTTTTTTTTGTGCAAGGGCACTTCCATTCAAATAGATGATTGGCAAGTTTTAATGATCCTTTGCCGTGTGCATACACAGCCACTGGGGAGTGAAAGGGAAGGCACAGACTGGTTTTACGGAATTGTTTGATACAGATGGAGAATTCTTCATACCAGAGATGCATGAAATATTCCTGAAGTTGTCCCTCGGGCCATCGTGGGAACACCCCCAACGTTTCCTGAGTTCTGGCTGATGGGTACATCAGTTAATGGATTTCATGGCCAAAGGGAGTTGGCTGTGGGCTTAACCTTTCCAAAAGGACACGCATTTTGGTTTGGGTTTTGCGTTTTAAAGCTGTTTTTAAACCAGAAAAGTTGCCAGGTCTGATTCATTATGCCCTGATGTGATTCATTGTGCAGCCCTTCAAACAGCTAATGCTGGCACTCTTGAATAAGGGGGTGAGAGCTCTGTGCCGCAAAGGTGGAAACAAGCAGCCAGGTAGATGCTGGGAGTACTGTCAGCCAGAATATTGCTGCTGAAGTCTTCATCTTACGAAAACACAGCCTCAGTCTCATCAGCTGTCAAACCAGTGATTCCTGAATCCAGTCCATAATTTTCATTTGAGCTAGAGCTCAGCTTTCGCAAAGGTGTTCAATCATGATTTTAAAGACTCCAAATGACAGAGCATCCGCCATGTCCCTAGGCAAGCCATTCCAGTGATTAATTACCTTCACTGTTAAAAATGTGCACCTCATTACCAGCCTGCATTTGAAATTCAAAGTTGTTCCAGCATTAGAGAAGGTTTATTGAAACACCAGTCTAAATAAATAAATGGGATCCTGCACATTCAGATCTAAATTAAAAAAGGAAAGAGAGAGGGGGGAGTGATTGATTCTGGACATGATCTTTTTTTTCCTTTTTTTTTAGCACAAGTCCATAAATTTCTATAGTTTTCCCTATCATTGTCAGTTACAAACAATAGAATATATTGACTGTTTCCAGAAAGGTTATAAATCCTCACTAAATTCTATAGGCTTCATCCACAACAGACTTGAAGAACCTAACTAAATTTCTAGGGAACTACACTGCTTTGGTTGCTACTTAATCCTTTAGGACATTCCCTGTGAGAGATATAGGTTTGTACTTGGCAGTTTGTCAACTAAACAATTACGCAGTCTCCATAAATACTAGTTTTTGTTAGTTTTATAGATTTTCCTTCTTTTTTCCTTTCATCATTTTGTGTCAGTTTATATATTCCAAAAGAAATTCAATTTATTTGAAATACAGTAGGGTAGAACAGAAAGGGTCAGATGGCTTCAAAATGACACTTCAAAATGAAAAGTATAGTAGAAAGCAGCAAGTCAGCAGGCTCATGAGATTCACTGTAGGATCAGGATTTTTTTAACAAGATCAAGTGGCTGAAAGTTGCAGTCAGAAAAGCTTATATTGGAAATAAGATGCAGATTTTTTTTACAGCTACAATGACTAAGCACTGGGAGAGATCACCACTAAGGGTGTAGTAAATTCTCTGCTGCTTGGCATCTAAAATCAAAGTTAGATGTCTACGTAGAATGTCTGTGCCTTAGTTCAGCCTTAGCTTAATGAGCTACACACAGGGATCAGTGGATGAGTTATTTTACTTATATCATTATTGTAATAATCCCTTTCAGACTAAAAAGCCATGAAAAGAACCTTTCCTTTCTCATAATCCAACTCAGAGCCATCCACATTTGTAATGGCTGAAATTCTCGTATTTTGAACAAGAGCTAACTAACGTTTTCCATTCAGAGTGTCATGAGCCTTTCCTGTGCAGAGTGATGCTCAGCTGCCTGGGTGCTGATAAAGGAGATGATCTGATCAGATGTGTCTCTTTTTCTCTCCTCAGCTTTGCAGCCAAACCTCCTCTCCTTCCCTCAGCAACAGGGCAGCCTTCTCCTCTCGCAACCGGGACCCAGCCTGGCATCACAGGTAACTTGCCTCAACATACAGTCCCACCCTGACAAGCACCCATCCACAAAAAGCGCTGCTTCACTAAGGGCAAATGCCAGAGAAAACTGTGTACTTTCCTACTGTCGTGACTCTATGAATCTTTTTTTGCTGTTTTAACAGGCTGTGGGCCGTTCTGGACTCCCTGGCTCATCGGTTGAACCCCACCTGGACGTACCCCAGCATTTGCAAGTAGCAAAGCACCTAACTCCTTCAGGAGCATCTGAGGAACCCAGTGACCTGGAGGAGCTGGAAAAGTTTGCTAAGACTTTCAAACAAAGGCGAATCAAGTTGGGGTTCACGCAGGTGAGCAGCCTCTTCGATGGGAAGGGTGGTGTCACTTGCGATGTGGACATGTTAGACTTGGGGGATTGTGGCAGAGGCATGGATGGAGGAAGGGCTGGATTAGATACGGTTTGGCTTTCTTTGGAGCATACTCTTCCAAACACATGAAGAGACAAACCCTTCCTTACCTTTCTTCATTGCCATGACATCTTTATCTGCACCTTCTCCAATACACAAAGGCTCAAGGGTGCAGGGCAGATTCCCATTGTGGTAAGAGAACTCACTTTCTCTGGAAGGCAGGTCATGGAAACAAGGCTGAACCTACTCTAGAAGAAACCTGAGAGGTGGTCTGACAGCAGGAAGCTGTGAAGGGATTTTCTGAGCTCATGTTGTGATTTGGATCTTCTCTGGCAGGGTGACGTTGGACTTGCCATGGGGAAGCTCTATGGCAACGATTTCAGCCAGACCACCATTTCCCGCTTTGAGGCTCTCAACCTGAGCTTTAAGAATATGTGCAAGCTCAAACCCCTGCTGGAGAAGTGGCTGAGTGACGCAGGTAGGTGACATTACATGCAGAAATGCCACCAGTCTTGGCCAGGACAAGAGGATTCATCCAGGAACCTCCAATAAAAGCCAGCAAAATCGGAGCTGGAGCTAAGACCTCTCAGATCCGTGGCTGGGCTGGTAACACACTCCTTTCCTCTGTGGCTCACACAGCAGGTTGCATAGCAATCTGGATTATCACACCACCTCTGTCCTTTCTCTCTGGCAATATGGGATTCACTTTGCAATTTGGTGTCCGGTGCAGTCCCTTCCTGCACCGCCTCTTGCTCTTTTGCATGGCCTGCGGCAAATCACTGGGCTAGTCCATTCAGTGCCTCCCTGTGTAAACAGGAAATAATAGGAAGGGACTTCTAAAGTGCTCAGAGATCAGCCCCTGAAAAGGAAGACATAACTGCAAGGGGAATCCCCAGTAGCAGTGGGGGGGATTGGGCTGGTGTCCTCTGCTGGCTGCAGACCACTGTAGGAAGGGCTTTAATCTCATGTGCTTCACCCAGCCCTTCAAGAGCTGCATGTTTGACCAATTTATCACGTCAAAAGCTGTCTCAGCTACATAAGGCCTGATCCCAGTGGTGTGAGTCAGTATCTTTAACTGTGTGAAATTAAAAAACTGGAAAATGTGTGGTCCCAATCAGAGCAGGCTGGAGATCAAGCTGGAAAAAGGAAAAATAATGTGTTGATTGAAATTTTAGCACTCGTATTTCTTTGCTGATTTGGACAAGATCCTTGGTGGATTTGGGACTGTTGGAGCAATTTTAATCACAATCAGAGGAAGGATCCATAATGTAGGAACATTTTACTTATTTTAGGAGGTGCCATAGTTGCTAGAAAGGATCTAGGAATGAAAATAACTCATTATCTTCTTGCATATCTCTTTTTCCCTCCCTCTTTTCCCAGAATCTGCTCCTTTGGATTCTTCCATGAGCACTCCCAATTCCTACCCTTCAGTGAATGAGATGTTTGGACGGAAAAGAAAGAAGCGAACCAGCATTGAGACCAACATTCGCTCCACGCTGGAGAAAAGATTTCAAGATGTGAGGGGAAAATCTTTCAATGTGTTGTGAACTCTCTCTGAGTTTGGCATTTGCTAGGCCATAGTAGCACTGAATCCTCAAAAAAAGAGTTCTCTCTTTTGTTTGTTTGTTTTAATAGCAGGTTAGAAAATGCTTGCAGGGGTTAACAGGAAAAGTGTCAAAAACAAATAATCAGACCTAAGTATTTCCTTGGCAAATGTTGTTTTAAAGGAAATACAATTTCATCACCACACTTCCCCATTATCATCCACCGATCAGTGCCCTAGCCAAAGCTGATCTCCTGCACCCACCTCTTCTCTTTGCAAGCTGCGGATGTGTCACAGGAACTGTGTGGCCACGGTGCAGCACAGAAACAGATGCCCCATTAAGCAGGTCTTGTGAGACCACAGAACTAGTTGCTCCAGATATTGCTGCTGAATCATTTCAGAATTGGAGCCTTTTACTTTTGAAGCATCAAGATTTTCAAGAGAAATCACTACAGAGAGCAAACGGAGCTTTAAATCTGTAGGACTAAACTGTGTATTGAAAATTTTTCATCAAAACTGTTTTTGACCAGCTCTCATTTTTTCTTGGTTTCTCCCTCACATCTGATCATATAAAAGTTTCCTCCTAAGACTGTTGATGAGAACAGAAGGCAGCCATTATCAGATCATTATGGGCACCTCATTTTTAGCTACTATGAGGCATTCTTTGTAATGGGAAAACTGTCTTGGCGTCTCCGTGCTAGGTATTTTTGACCCACGAGTCTCCAACTCGGATCAAAACCCATAGAGCTAAATGCTGTCAAATGCACCAGAAAAAAGTGACTCAGAAGAAGAAAGGATAGGCGCTATTATTTTTCCTTGTATAAATGAAGGATGGAGGAAGAAAGATAAGAAACAGCCTTTCTGAGATGGTGCAGGTAGGCGTACAAACAGCACTCAGAGCTTGCGTGTCCTGCCTACTGATAAGACCACCAGTCATTAGTTTCCCCCCAAGCAATGATTTAGGGTGCTGTTAAGATCAAAGAGTGTAGTGCTTTATGCAATAACAGGGCCAGGTACTGTGACTCATCCCCCACTGATTCCATGAGACTTGATGTTGAATCGGAGGCACTCTCTGGTTCACAGAACATAATGTCTCACCCAAATATTTACCCTTTGTCTTAGAAGCAAATTTTCTCCCTTCCCCAGTTTACAGCCAACACCACCCTTGCCCTCTGCCTTTCCAGCAGCAGAAGCATACATTGATGCTGAAAGCTACAGCTCTTCAGAGCTTTCTTTAACCTCCTGCCCTTTCTCAGCAGAACCCCAAGCCCAGTTCAGAGGAGATATCCTTGATAGCAGAGCAGCTCTCCATGGAAAAGGAGGTGGTTCGGGTCTGGTTCTGCAACCGGCGCCAGAAGGAAAAACGGATCAGCTGCCCGATGCCATCCCCCATCAAATCACCTATCTACAATTCCAGACTGGTGAGAGACTTCGGATTGAGGAGTTCTACATGCTGTCCCAGACAAGAAGGGAAAAGCGTGGGTGGGACACAGCAGGGTTTGCTGGAAAAAGGAAACAGGACAGGAGGTTTCCTTGTACACACAAGTCCCTGAGTTGCTGGCAAGCCCACTCCACAGTCCAGTGGGGGAAGAGTGTGCAAAGAGGAGCTGGGCTAGCCACAGATTTGGCATATATTCAACATCCCAACTTGAATGGAATCTCATGCTCGTATTTACAGAACACTTATTTTTAGTCTATTAATGAAAATAATAGAAAGAAAATACAAGTTTCCTAGAAGGTCAGTTTAGTCGTAGGGTAATTTATCCAAATAAGTGTGCTATCCCAAAATTTTTCACCCTAAGATTGGTAAATAGAAGCTTTCCAAAGTTAATGGAGAAGGAATCAGCATTCCATGGAACGAGAATTACATCCACTCATGTCAATTTAGTTGCTAACTCTGAAACCTAATGGTAACCATTTACATATCAGTTTGTTGTTTTACATCTGTGCAGAAAGGCAGAACACACTTCAGTAGTGCCAGCTGTCCTTCTCTCATGTGGTATATTCACATTTTGGCAAGTGAATTTTCATTGCCAGGAAGGATGAGGAAAAAAGAAACCAGTGTGGGAGTTGGTGAAACCATGTCCTTGTAATCTACTGTCAGTGGCTACTGGGGATAACAAGCTACTACTGCATTTCTGCTAGTTAGTAGTTGCTTAGTTGCCTCCATGTATAAAAGTGGCAGGAACCTCCCTACGGTGTTGTTAGTGCTGGAGTACATGTGAGTGGGAGGGAGAGTATGTATTCGCAAGCAATATTTTATCTTGAAATCTTCCGGGTTTTGGAATTATCCATCAGAAGGCAGGAAAACATCACAAGAAGTTTGGCCGCTTGTTGCGCAACACGTTTGGTCTACAGTCACAAATACAAAATGCTGCTTGCAAGCCATGAATTTTTAAAGCAGTAGCTTTGGTGAATAGTTTTCCTGTGAATGTGTTGTACAAAGTATGCCTTTGCTCATCAGTCATTCTGAACAACGTTTTGCCTGTAGTTAAAGTATCATGATGGAACAACAAATGCCCCAGGCTTGCTTTGATTGCAGCCACCAAATTACTAATTGTCACCTGAGAATTCTCACCCATCAAGAACTCCGTAAAGGAAAAGGGATTATCTGTGCCCAAGACCAGAGTGAGCTGGGAAGTTTCTGACTAGGAACATCCAGTCTGAAACGTCCAAAGGGCAGCGGCTCCTACCAACTGGATCTCGGGACTTCCAGAATGTTTGGCTTGCGTTTGATAATTTCAGGCTTTTCCATAGCTGATCCATAAATTTAGACCTGTGTAGAGAGTGTCAGGCATATGTAATACTCATTCTGGTTTCTTTCCATGGCCCTGGATATGGGAATAGTGCTTCTACACTCGAGTATGAATAGAAATACCTGTGGGAGCCTCAGATGTAGATAAGAAGTCTGCCTGGGAGCCAGCACACTCTAAAGGGAATGTGAAAGGAGTGGCATTTTGTGATCTATACCCTTATAGTGCCAACTGCTCACTGTTTGCTTCTGTTTCTCTCTAGGTCTCTACCTCAGGGTCCTTGGGGCCCCTCTCTGTCAATCCAGTGCATAGCACCATGCCTGGGACTGGTAAGCCTTGAGAAACCTGCCTCACTCACCATTCCTTCCCTCCTTCCTCTGCTCTTGCTCTCTGACTACTTGGTTCCTAGGTCACATTTGCAGGCCACTCTTAGTAAGATCCTTGGGTTTGGCCAGGGAAAGTATCCCCACATAACTAGTGTACGAGGGATAAGAACAGCCGAGTCTTTCTCTCGGCGGCAACAAAGACATGGAAAGCTTCCTGGGCATGATAACATTCCCAAGATAATCCTAGGCAAATTTTACTGGGGTGTTTAGGTTTGAGAGCCAGGCACACCTAGAAGCGAAACAACAGGAGCACTTGGGGGTAGGTCACTGCATTTCTTCAGCAGAACATTGTCAAACCTCCCTTGAAAGGTGCAATTCACAGTAATAGAAACCAAGCGCTCCAGAGAGCAGTCCTGGAGACCCTCACCTTCTCTGTGGCTGGGGCACAGATTCTGCCTTGCTGCTGCAGGGCAGACAGTGAGTCAGATGAACATCAGGGTGGGTACAAGATATGGTGGAAGTGTCTGGGCTTGGGCTGTCCTTGGCAGGAAAAGGAGATCCCAGTCTTATTCTGCTTTCTCTGCTACACAGTAACATCATCGTGTTCCCCAGGGAACTCCAGCAGGCCCTCGTCCCCTGGCAGCGCACTCCATGCCAGCAGCCCCGGCACAGCCCAGAGCAACTCCAAAGCTGCAATGAACTCTTCAGGTTTCAACTCTTCAGGGTAAGGGGGGGGGGGCAGCTTGCTCCTTGGCAAGGGCATCGGAGGGCTTGGCAGAAAAGCAGCGGGGCCTTAGAGAAGAATGTGCAAGCCCTGAGAGACTCCAGAAATGTGGAGCTACGTGGTGGCACGTTCTTACGCAAAGCTTCACATCTAACCTGAAGCTTCTTGGGATATGGCTATTTTTTTGCTTGAAGACAAATAGTAAATCAAGTTTTGCCTGAAAAACCGTGCTGGTTAAAAAAAAGGTAAAAAAAACCCCAACCAACCAAAAACCTGAATAGAAACACTGGCCATAAGGACTGTCCTAAACTAACTCCTTGTGCGGAGGAAGCAGAGGAAGGCTTATTTTGCTGTTTCTGCTTGGATAACCCCCTCCACAGCCAGTTCTCTCTCCTGCAGTGCCACCCAGAGAGCTCTGCTGCAGAGTAACTATTCCACAGTGCCAGATGAAACAAGAACAAAAATTTTCCTCTGCCCTGCCTTTTGATGCTACAAAAGCATTGAGCCACACATGTGGGCTTGCAGCCCTTCTGGTTATGTTACTGAACGTGCCTCTGCCACAGCCTGTGCTGCTCAGGCCTCTCTGCCATTGTAGTTTCTGCTACACCGCATCAAGGATGCTGTGTTAGTAGGAAGGCAACAGAGAGCAGAGGGTGTTACCCATAGCTTCTGGGCTTTCTGAGTCATGGGTCGTCCTGTGCAGTGAATCAGACCTCCTCTTACATGGAGGAAGTCCAACAGCCAGGTAGTATGTGAAATCACGAGCAATATGGAAGATGTTGCTTAGAAAGACAGGGGTTTTGCTATGAGCTTCCTCTAGGAGGAAAGGATCATTTGCTGGCTGCAAGGTTGAAGTAAGGTTACAAATGGAATAATAATGATTTTTATTTCAAGGGAAACAGTTAACAACATGGCAATTGCAGCTTTTATTCCCTATGTTGCAAACAGATCTTGGTATCGATGGAATCAACCTACCTACCTCCACTGAGATGACTCCTCCATCATGCGTTAAAGGAGCTCTGACTTCTAGCTATGGACCAGCTTCTCTAGGAACAATGCTTGGGGCAACATCTGGCGTTCCAGTGCCTTCAAAATGCTGCCAAATGAAGGTCTTGTTTAAGGGAACCCATAGCAGCGGAACTCTCCAGGGACTCAAACTGCAGCTGACCTTCCCCAAGGATTTTCAACGCCAACAGTGACATTGTAATACTCTTCCAGGCATTCACTTCAAGAACGAGCCCTTGCTTAGCACTATTAGCATGAAACACTGCCCTCTGCTTGCAAATCTCTGCATTCACACTGGATTGCCTGGCAATCTCTAATCTGGAAGGATTTCTGTGTCAGGACCCTCTTTTCCCCTCACTCATTTCAGAGCTTCCCATAAGAAGGGTCTATCATGCTGTTACTATCACGCACACATACTGTAAAGCCCCAAACTGAGCCGAGGTTACCCAGTTCATTTCACCAGAGACCGGTGTCTAGATGTGAGCCTTGGTTTTCAATAGACTTTCAAGGTCAATGGCACTGTGCTTTATCCACTACCAAACTTGCTTTGCTTTGAGCCATTCTGGTCTGTTTCTAAAGGTGCTTTTTTTTTTTTTTCCCCCCTCTCTCTCTTTTTTTTTAATTAAGTATTTTAGAGCCTTCTTATTTTTTTTCTTTTAAAAAAATTGTTGTCTTTTGCAAAATTTGTGTCCAGGTCTTGTTATTGTTCACAGCTGGCCTCACTGCCCCACTGGAGGATGTCACTGTTCAAAAACCTTGGGTGAACTTCTGACTCCATTGAACACAAAAGCAGTTTGTGTTGATTTGATGGGACAAGGATTAGTCCTGACCTTCCCTTCTTTCTTTTATTCATCCTTTGGGTTTTATCTGATACCAAACAAAAGCAACCTCTCTGGAGTAGAGGTGTGCATGTGTTCTGGTCTTTCCCGAATTGTAAGTAATGTAGCTTACCTGTTCTCTGCAGCATGCTCTTTTGTTGTATTGGTCAGGTGTGAATCTTGAAGTTTGTTTATGCAAGTGTTTCTTAATTTTGTGAGATGCCAAAGTGTAGGAAACTTCAACTTTCACAGCTTATCACCAGGGAAATTGTTGTCACTTTGCAACTCTCCACTTGAAAAGAGGTAGATATTTAATTTTGTTAAAGTAGACTTGAGTAATACATATTCCTGGTCAGGTTGTCTATGGGTACAAGTAAATAATTCAGTGGAACTAGAGTAAATGAGTGTCTGGTTCACAGATTGTAAATAGACATTTTTGAGTAGTAGTCTTTTTTTCTGATTGCTTTTTTTTTTTAGGTAAATGTGAGCTTTTTTTTTTTTTTTTAAGTGAAAATTATCCTTTGTCACTTCTGGGGAAGAAAAAAGTATTTGATCTGTTGCTTCTTATCCTACTCATCCAGTCCTGTGTGATGAATTATTGCTACAGGGAGTCTGTGGACCTGAAGAGTTTATCAGCTACCTTCACACAAAGTATTGAGCCCTACATGTCCATTGTATATAGAACTGCATTTGTTGCTTTGAGTGAGGTTTTGTTATAGAGGCAGACACTGATAATGAGAGAGGACTGGAAAAGATAAGGTAACATTTCTTGAAAAATGGAAATTAAGAAAAATATTTCTTTTTTTAAATACTAAAATAAGCTTTTTCAAAATGTTCTAACACAAAAAAGGGAGAAACTGTATTTCTGTTTCCTAGATTCCCCACCACCACTCATTTACCTCTAACTGAAACACTTTCATCATATCTGTTTTTCAGTGGAAACATTAAAATTAAATGAAACTTTTTTTCAACAAAATCTGTTGTGATTTAAAAAACATTTTATGTTGGGAAAGCAAGATCTGTAGATGGGAAGTATTAATCTAACTCTCCTGATTGCTACGGCCCTTCTTTCTGCCATTAATTAAATTTTCTTACATGCTTGGAGGGTTGATTTCAAGCCTTGTTCTCCATTGCTTTCCAACTATATTTAGAGATGTGAAACGAATTATTTGAATATAATCACTCTAGAGCTAAGCTGTAACAGGTTTGGTACAGCCGCACGGGTGGGTTTTTTTTTTTTTAAAGATTTCCTAAGGTTCCCATTACTGTCTCTAACAGGGACTTCCCTGAAAGAACTCTCTTCTACAGCTAGAGTGACAGGAATTAAACATGGCAGCTTTTTCTATGGTGTGTCTTCATCACAGGATTCTTGAGGAAAAAACAAATCCTCCTCCAGCCAAGAGAATGATGCTACAAGAGTATTTTAAAACAACTGTGCTACGGCAACTGCATTTCAACTCAGCTGGTTGTTTGCTGGGTCAGCTGCAGGGATGGATCGTGCCAACATGCCCCCCCCCACGTGAACTGACCCCTGCCATTTGCCTCCATGGGATTGCTTGTAACGGTGGGCTCTGAAAATGAGCTAAGGCAAGTACTGCAGACACAGAGCAAGAGCTGCTCAGCTCCCCTCCAGCCCTGGCTCTGTCCTGCTGGAAAAGCCTGCATGATCGCTGCTGAGTGTTAATAGTGGAGGATCTCTAGAAATGAATGCACTCACGTATACACAACCAGGGACTGGTAACAGTTTTTACTCGCACGCAAGATCTTTGTTACTGGATAAAGAACTGGGGTTGATATTATATTTAAGTATTTTGCCTGACTCATTTCCATTAATTTCACATAGGCAGGTGAGTTAAACTGGCTGGGAGGCTGGTGGGGTGAGACTAAGGGAACTGTACTAAAATGGTGGAGGGTAGGAGAAACAGGAATGAACAAATCAGCAGAAAGTTGTTTTGCTTTTTAACTAAAACATGCCACTGTTTTGTTGATTTTGTTGGAAAGAAACCTTTCCAGAGTTGCGTTTCTCTCTTATCTGGTCTAAAAGATTAGAAAAAAGTATACTTCTACATGAAAATTTCAAATCTGTCATAGTTTAAAAAAAAATCCATTCAGAAAAGAAGTCATTGCAGATAAGTGTGTGGGAGAATTTTCCTCTCCTGCCTCTGGCTGGCATGGCATAAATCCCGCAGTGTACTAAAATGAGCCAATGTGCACTGACGACTCAATCGCACCTGCCACGGTTGAACCCTGCCGGGTGCATTGCTATGGGCTCGTGCCCTTGGAGAAGAGACGCTGCGAGTCCTAAGGGAGAGGTGTAGGTGGTAACTGGCAAATTCATAGCCCCCCCCCTCAAGGATCTGCCTTTCCTCTCAGGCCTTTCATCAAAACACCTCACTCGAGCTCCTGTGAGGGCTGGCCAACACTCTGGGAGGAGGAGGGAGGATGAAACAAACGATCCTTTTTCATGCCAGTCTGAGAAGTGTTTTGCATGTGACTGTTCACTGGGTGTGCTGCAACCCTATGAATAAAGTCAGCAGGATTTGGATTTTGACCAAACAACAGCTCCGGCCAAGGATGAAAAAGAGGGGTGGCTGGCTCTCGCTCTGTAATTATAAAGACCCCTTAAAAAGCTTCCAGCTTTTTAAGCAAGAATTTTACAATCCTTATTCAAAGCCAGTTCCATATGAAAAAGATGTTCAAGTGGCATGAAGGCATCTTGCTCCAGCCTCTCCTTCCTAAGATATAGACCTTCTTAAAATTAATACTCTCCATAATGGAAACAAGTGCATCACAGGGTGGCATGCTGCTAAGACAATGACACGCTCTCTTTTACTTTTTTTCTTCTTTCTTTACATTTTGGCTATTGTGAATATTTAAAGATTAACAGGAAGAACAAATTTAAACCACTGACCTGTACCTTTGGGACACCCTATCTGATTCTACTTCCTGCATGACCTTGGACAAATGACTTAATCCCCATTAGGTGGTGGTGATGATAATCCTTCCCTTTTCCCAGTCCTCAGCTTGTGCTAAATAGCATCATTCACAAATGATGAACATTACAGCTGATTCTGCTGCCAGCCATCATAGGTATTTATTACACTGACCCTCAGCAAAGCTCTAGTTTCCAGCTCATCTCTATTGTGAAAAATCTCGATTTATTTCATAGATTATAAGCAACTATTTAAAAGCTCAGAAGTGACCATTCTGATTGCCTTCACAGCCCTAGCCTGCAAATTTTACCCAGTAATTCCTGTATTAATCCTACACCTGGTAGCTGAGTTGTAACTTGGTTACTGATTTCAGAGTCAGTTGACAGTCTACTTAAACACTTTGTAAAGACTCCCAGAGGTTTGTGAACCTCTTTGTCAAAAGAGACCAAAAATAAAGTTGTGAAAGGCAGCTAACTATTTACAATAATATATTTGCAAGTTACTGTACATGTATATGCTCTTACAGTATAGAGAAGATACATCAAGATAAAAATCTGCCTCTTAACTGACAAGGACTATTCCATTTCATTTGCAGAAATTTCTCTAAGAAATTTGCTCCCACAAAAGCAGCACTGCATATATTTTGGAATACTATTTCTGAAAGCTGGGAGGGAAATTAAGAATGTACTAAATGCTCAATAACGGTATCTGCACGTTAGTATTTCAGCTAAGATCAAAGCCAAGCTGTGCCAGGTGTTGTGCAAACACATCATGAGAGTTGATCTCCACTGAAAAGTTTATAAACACAGTAACAAGTCTCTCAGATTTATTGATAAACTGGTCCTGAATAGGAAAACAAACACTAGCAGCTTGTTTGTTTCACAAAAAGTACAGTTGGAAGGGAAAGGTCTTCATTCCTCTGTCTTCTAGGAATACTTCCAGCCTCACAGGAGCATCTCAGGGATTCAAAATATACAGAGCAGGAAATTCCAGCTTTCCAAGGCTGAGTCACCTCCCACAGCCGTAGATAAACAACGCAGGGAACAATTGCTCACAAGCAGATGTGCCTCACAGTGGCTATAAGAGGTCACATAATCTCCTGAGCAACCTAATCTGCTACCAAAGCAGCCCTTGTGCCTGAACACTCTTCTCCTGAGGAGAAGAGCTCCTCCACCGTTGGGACTTCAGCATCAGTGACGTGAAGCCCACGTGTGAATGAAGAGCCAGCTGTCAGCTGAGTGCCTGTCTAAAAACACCTCTGTGGGTCCCATCCCTATTGCTTGTGAGTATAAGGGGTGCAACCCCATTCATCTTTTGTTTTTATCTGTGGTCTGGTCATTCACAAGCTCTCTGGAGAAATGAGCCAGATCCCACTCAGCTCCAAAATCAAATCAAGGACGTGGTATGCCTTGGGAATTTAAGGTCTGTCTATAGGTAGACCTCTCTCTAGTTCCTGCTCTTCTTCTCAGCCGGAGACAACTGAATTGGCATCCTCAGAATATAAAACGGACAAATACTCTGACTTTCCTCTCTGTGGGCAGATGCTGGAGTGCATACAGGAGATGCACTCCTATTAATGACTGACATCAAAGGTGGCTTTTCCGCTTAAATGCTGTAGCAACTCCAGAGCTCTAAGCGAGTGTACAGGCCAGGTAGGAGGTGGGGTACCTGATACATCCCTGATGTTTAGCAGTGCGCAAGTTCAAGCAAGACTGGGAAGGAATGGAAAATTAACAATTTGCTGTTGGTATTTAATTTATTTTATTGTTCATTCCCCTTTCTTTCCTCCTCTGCTTTCCACCTGTGAGGAGAGGGAGTGCAAGCTGGGAGAACAGGGCTCTGCTCCTTGCCCTTCCCAGTTTTCCCTGTGGCCTGAAGGGAGACTTTTGGGAATTTCTAAGTGTCCAAATGATCCCATCAAGTGCCCTCATCATTCCTGATCCTCACAGCCTTGGGACTTACAGTCCCGGTAGAATTAGCATAGATCCTAACACTCCAATACAATGCCTTCAGTAGCTGAGCTCAAATTCAGGCTCATCTTTACAGATGCCAGCAGGGACTAGTGCCCGAGCTGCAATGCGACCCTCTTTCTCTGTGCCGGGGGGGTCCCTGCCTGCACGGCCTGGGGGCTTGCTTCAGAGTGGGGGCCAAAATGCTGGCAAAGGAGAGAAAAATCAGGAAGTTTTAGCTCAAATATAAGAGCAACCTATAACCCACAATTCAACTAGAAGCACATTTTAATGTGTTAGCAGAGTTTTTATAACACGGAGAAACATCCTATGGAGTGCAGCACACACAACAGACCTGAGTGACCATAGATGAAGCCTCTCATGCTCTGAGTGATTGGTTTCACTCCCGGCGTAGAGCTCTTTGGCTGTAGGGAAGGTTTGGGTTGTTTGCAACACACAATCTCCTTTAGACAGTTTTTCAAGCAAATAGAATGAACAGAAATCACATGGTAGCGACGCTGAGAACGCTCTCAGGGCTTGGAGGAAGCACAGCCCTTTCCTGGTTACTCACTCCTGCCTCTGCCCGGCCCTGGTGCTGGGCCCCAGCTCAGCTCCTCGCTCACTCATCCTGTTCTGCGTGTTCTGCATCGCATCTCCCGGCGCATCCCACACCACTCCCCAGCTCTGGACCCAAGCAGTCCCAAACTCACCAGTGCTCTCTCAGCCTCCCCTCCTTTCAGTCAGCACAGCACGACACAAAGGGGGGCACCATAAGCCCACCCACCCAGCTGCTGTTTTCAAAACCGGTACAAAACTTGAAAGAGGACTCCAGGACGCTTTTTTTTTAAAAAAA
>VYZV01017698.1:660788-673119 GCA_013401275.1 Pandion haliaetus
TGGCTGCGGGAGGGCTCGGGGCGGCTGGGCAGGCTGTGGCCGTGGTTTGGGCACGTCGTTCAGGCTCTCTCGGTTCCTCCATTTTCTCACTTGTACGGGGGTGGGGGAACAGAGATAACGGTGCTTCGCCGGAGGTGCCCATCTAGTTTTTAAGCTCTTTCGGGGAGGGCAGGGCTGTTCTGGACTAGGTTTTTAGGCTCGTGTAATTATTGTAGAGCCTGCTTTCATTCATGACCCCATGGCTACTGGTGGTACAAATGATTATAATTACTGATGTTTTTAAGGGATATTGCCCTTTCCAGTGTGTGGGGGCAGGTGTAAATCACAGGTGCGATACATGTTGTGTGTGCTCATGGCAGATACTGAGCTCTGAAGTGCAAGCGGAAGGTAGCCCCCTCTTCCTTTCCAGGGAATGGAGAAACGTCTTCTTCACAAGGAGGTGTGGAAAACACCTCAAAATGTTCAAAAGGTCATTCCTCTTCCTTCTACCAGCCTTCTCCAGCTGGTCAATCCCTTTTGTCACATCAGAATCCTTCTTGCCTTGTTTGCCCTGACTCTAAATGCTTACGGACCTCAAGTACCAGAGATGTCAATGGAAACACCTGCTCAGAGCAGTTAATCCCATGCTTATTTCATTTCCCCGTGTTCCTGAGGGCCATTATACCATAATGGTTTTGTTTACCCAGCCTCCTAAGTCATTCCTAGTGATACTTGCAAGAGGTCAAACAGGAAGGTTGGGTATTGCGAATCTGGCTCCTCATCACGTGTAGCCCTTCTGGTGTTCCCCAGCCCTGGCGGTGAATCCAGCGTGCTGGTCAGCAGGTACCAGCAGGACCAGTGGTGCTTTTGCTATTGCACAACTGGAAACTTGCGTATCCCAGAGCGTGACTCAACTTCTTTTGATGCGCTTCCCTGAATGCTCAGGAGTAATGAGACACATCTTATATTTCATGGAAAGGTATTATGAATAGGAATGAAATGTAGATACTGGAGTATTTGGGGGGCTTTTAGCAACAAGAGCAATAACCTGCACAGATGTTTATGCCCTGTAATTTTGTTCTGGCAGTATGCCTTTTGCTTGTTTGAGAGGTTCTGTATTGCACAGTGAGTGAGGGAAGGTGTGTAAAAGAAATACCGCTGCAAAAATCTTTATGGGCATGGCTTCTAATCCTTTTGTATCAAAAAGATTTGGAGGTCTTGGTGCTAGAAGAGATGGAATGACGTCTGCAGTTAGGAGAGTTAAGTGGTTTTCACCGTGTCTCACTGCTCTCAAAACTGCAGAGGAGGGAGCATCCAGCGCCTTGGCGAGGGGAGGTGTGGGGCAGGGCAGGGGGCACTCCTGGACTGCAGCCAGGGGTAGGACAGGGACTGGCTGTGAGTGTTTGGCTGCTCCCGAAGGTGGTGGGCTGCGTCATCCGGTCACCGTTTGCTGGGGGGTGCTTTGTTGTAATCTGAGCTTTTTCGTCACGCGCTCCTGAAGGAGCCCAAACTGTATGTTGTTCCACTGAAGTTTTCCTGGGGAGGACAAGGGGATTTTACAGTGTTCTTTTCCCCCAAATTGTGCCAGAAATATGTTGGTGCTAGAAGGTTGAAATTCAGTAGCAGGAGGAGACGGCAATGCCTTTGTATTTCTTTTGACTTATTTGCAGTTGGTGTCACTGCACTGGGAAAATTGACTAGCAGTGTACCTAGCAAGAGACTGGTGTGCATTTTGGGTTTTCTTGGGTTTTTGTTTCAGGAGAGGAGGAACCAAGCTAGCAAACAGCATGACAGGATGAGTAGGTCAGGTGGGGCAACACAAGCAGACCAGTCAATTGCAGATATATGGGCAGGGAACTAAAACAAAGGGGCAGGTGTAGCTCTCGATCAAAGCCGTATTGCTGGATGTGATGCTCCTCAGCCTGTCCCTCGGGCAGTGCAGATGAGCACTAACATATCCCAGCAGATCCTGCATCGTAGACTGGTTGGGGAAGTCCTCCGAGGTGCTTTACCAAGTCGTGGTATGTTTTGTGTTCAACCAGTCTAGGAACTCACTAGCTTACAAGGTCATCGCTTTCAGTGCGTCTTCCCACAGCTGAGGTGACACTGCTGGTGGCCACATGGTGAATCTGCCCTAATTCTCAAGGATACGCTTCTTTGATGTAGGCCTTTCCCCAGAGGAATCGCAGTTCCTCTGCAGAAAAACTTTGTCAGGAGCAAGCAACGCCATCAGGAAACAGCCCTGTATGCTCAGTGCTGGGATGGTTATGGGTGAGATGCTATGCTGGGTTGTGCTAACACTGCTGAAGGCTAGAGCTTCTGATGTGTTTTGTCTTTCTGTTCCTGTGACAGGATGCCGTTCCCTCTGCCCCTGCGGGTAGCCTGCAGTCTGCTTGCCTGGCTCTCTCTTTACACTTGGTTCTGCCATCGCTACAAGCACCGGAATTATGAATGGAGCTGCAGGCTGGTCACACTGACCCATGGCATCCTTGCTACTTGTCTCTCTGCATACATTGGCTTTATCGATGGTCCCTGGCCTTTGAGTCACCCAGGTAAGGAATGAAAGTTGTGGTCCCTAGTCCCCCAGTGGGTGATGGCACAAAGTGGGGTTCTCCTACTGCCTCAGTATCCAGCCCACTTGAGGAATGATGATTGTAATGATAGCTGAACTGCTTTGTGATGGAAAGTACTAGAGAAATGGAGAGACTGGTACTGTATTTTGCTAGCGTAATGGCCCTCCCCAGCTGCAGGCTGGCAGAGCGTGTGATCATGTTGTGTGGCCATTACACGTATACAGCTGTTAGACTAACAACTATAGTATTGTGACTTGTCTGACTTCTCTAGCTGAGCTGTGATCAGTACAAGCTAATATACCAGCCTGCCAGTGCTGAAGGTGAATACCCCTTCCTTGTCTCAGATCCTGCCTGCTTGTTGCCTCCATGCTTTAAAGCTCTGTGTGGTGTCTTTATGTTTCAGGATCACCAAACACAACTCTTCAGGTACATGTGCTGTGCCTTAGCTTGGGCTACTTCCTCTTTGACCTTTGTTGGTGTGTGTACTTCCAGACAGAGGGTGCCCTGATGCTGGCCCACCATCTGGTGAGCATCTTGGGCATCACGGCATCGTTGGCGCTCGGGGAGTCAGCTGCAGAGGTCAACGCTGTCATCTTTGGTAGTGAGATCACTAACCCGCTGCTGCAGGCCCGCTGGTTCCTGAAGGAGATGGGATGTTACCATAGTTTCACAGGCGATGTGGTGGATTTCTTCTTCGTGGTCCTCTTTACTGGGGTGCGGATTGGAGTGGGGGCCTGGCTGATGTACTGTGAGCTTGCTTCTCCCAAGCCCAGGTGGTACATTAAGCTGGGTGGTGTCATCATGTACGCTGTCTCCTGGGTTTTCATGGCCAGCATCTGTCGCTTCGCTAGGAGGAAGAGCATGAAGAAGTACCACGCTTGGAGGAGTCGGAGGAGTGATGAGTTATACTTGAAAACTAACGGACATCTGAAAAACCACTGACTGGATGCTGAGTAAAGACTTCCTCGAGTTCACAATCTGGCAAGAAGGGGATCGTGCCTGAAATGCCACTGTCGGGAGAGGAGCCAACATACGTTAGCGATTCTGGAGCCAGATTTATCCCTGGCATAACTCCACTGAAATCCATGGAGCTGTGCCATGGATTCATTGGACCTGTGGTGTTTGGCCTGGCAGAGGCTGGCTCAGTGTGTACGTAAGCATATGCTAAATGATATGAATGAAAGAAGGGCTAATTTTACAGACTAAACTAGTCCAGCAGTGCAGGTGTAAATAGTAATGTTAGTAGCTAACTCCTTCAGCACTGGTGGAATCTTGGAAGAGAGGAGAAAATAACAATAGATCTTCATGTTCAGTGTCCTGTACAGTCTAGCAGCTAGAGTGACTCTTCATACTGTTAGGAAGAAGCAAGTTCTAGTATTTCATTGGAGTTGGGATTCCTGGCTCTTCCACCAACTCGTTATGTGACCTTGGGCAAGTCATGTAACTCAAACTCTGTGCCTAATTTCCCCATCTGTGAATAGGGGGTGATGGAGCTGATCCATCTGTGTTATGCACTTTCAAATCTTTACTTGAGAGGTGCTATAGAAATGCAAAATGATGGTTGTTATCTGCACTTTGTTCGTTATCCCTGTGTTTCCTTTGGGAGAAACGATTTTGGTGGTTGAGCTAGAGTGTGACTCTAGAAAGAACAGTTTTTTAGGTAGGTTGTTGTTTCCTACCCTTTCTAATTCCTTTTAATAACTTATTAAATAACATATTGATAATTAGTTTTTCAGTAGTGTCCAGAAGCTCTAATTAGCACTGGCGCCTTGCAGGACTAGGTGCTCTGTGAATATACCCAAAGACATAGCCGCAGATTGGAAACGCTTTTCTGACTTTCTTCCCTCCTCTTCATCCCTGACTGTTAAAACTCCATCCACACCCTCCAAATACTGCTTTTAGCTCTTTAGTGACCAACACTCTCTGTTATGAGAAGCCCCACCAGGACTTGCCAGTAAGTGGTTTTCTGGCTCATGTACCAAGCCCTGATTTGTCTGCAGAATGCCAAAATTCCCTCTGCTGTGCTTATTGGCCCAAATGCAGGCATAGTGTGGAGCTAGCCTGAGACCAAATGGCATGCCTTGAGATTGTCAGACAAATACCTTCCCCAAGCTGTAAGTAACTTCTGAAAGTAAGAACAGTAAATGCAGAGTGTTTTACTGCAGCAACGTGCAAACAATCTGTACTTGCCGGTTTTGGCAATCTAAAGGGAACAGGGTCCAGAACCTGATTTGTAGTGAAGGCTGTATATTTCTGTTGCCGTTGAAAGTGTCACCTCAGATTGAGATCAGCGTATCTGAACCTGGAGTCTGTCACAGTGCTTGGGGGTAGTGGGGTACTGTAGGTGACTGTCTGGGAGCTCTACGGAAAAATGATTGAAAAACACTTGAAACTAGCATTGATGTTTTTCCCCAGGACCATAGATACAAGTTTCGACAAGAGTGTTTCCTCAGATCCAAACTGGGATTTCTGGTTGAAGAGTGGCCAGCACGCATCTTCAAAACACAGCGGCTGAGGTGGAAGAGCTACCCAGCTTCGAAACTGTCCTCTGCCCCGTTCAAGCCAGAGGCCTAACCTTGGCTCTCCAGCATCTGAGTTGATGCCTTGACCCTTGGGCTTTGAATTCACTTCTGTCTCCCTGGTTGGATCTGGGTCACTTTACAAAAGTGAGCATTTTACAGCCTAATAATTAAAGAAGCGAGAAGCACGGAATCTGGCCTTTTTTAAGCAAAAAAGTGAACCTGACTGGGAGAAAAAGTGTTACTTATCTGGTCCCATTTGCAGGGAAAAACTGTCCCCCAGTTGGCAGCTTCTGGTGTTTATTTCCCTGTATGTTCTTAAGCGCTGTTCCTTTGTTATTGCTGTCATTATTATGACCCATTTATTTTGAGCCTCAGCACCAGGCCTCCAGTGCAGCTCAGGTGCCAGTCCTGCTGTGAGCCTTGCCTGTTGCAGCTAAAGACCTGAAGAGCCCAAAGCACTACAGATTAGCAGAGCCAACTGGTGGGCAAGCTGGTCCTGAAAAGGAAACTTGACTCATTTAGCACAGCGAAGTAATACGACTATTGAGCCTTGAAGGGAGACAAGAAGGGCTAGTTGGGGCTTGCTGGTTCTTTCCCAGCTCTGCTGCTGCTGTCAGGCTTGTCAAGGAACCTTTTTGCCTCAGCTTACCCACTTAATTAAGTGGGTACAGTATTGCCTACCTCGTGGGGTGTTTTAATTTTTTAACAGTAAGCCACCTTTGATGAATGCTTGGTGGTCTGTGTCAAGCTGTGCTGTATAGAGGTAAAATACTGTTGCTTTGGGTGAAGCACTTCTCACTATGACCTGTCATCAGTACTTTGTTACCTGAACATTGCACTTCCCAGCACCTGGCTTGCCTCACAAAAGCAGGAGTCCAAGGTGTTTTGCAGTGGTGCTTATGGGTAGGAGTCAAAAGGAGCAAGCTAGACATGCACATAAAAATCAGCTGTGCTGCTTCTTGTTCAGGTGGACTCCCAAGTTGAAGAAAGGATGTCTGGTGGGTTTTCCCTGGTAAGGATTACTGGCTCCAGTAAATTTGGAGCCAAAAGAGTTTCAACAGCCAGCCTGACCAGGGAATAAGGGCTGTCAGCAGCAAGTCCTGAAGAAATGTAGGTGAAAACAGCCTGTTCATTTCTCAGTGCAGCTGTTGACTTCCCCACCAAGAAGAGTTTCCTGAGCAGCCGTGATGATTTGGACTCTGACCTGTGCTGAGGTTTGGTGTGCAGCTTAATGCATGGTTACAGCCCTTCTGTGGGGGCTGTGCAGCCCATACCTGCCCAAGTGAATAAGATGTCAGTCAGTGACTGCAGGTATCTATGAAACACCTTGTGTGACGATGTTTGGATGAGTGGTCCCCTTCTTTCAATTGGGGGGAAACTTGCTTGGAAGAAGTAGAGCACTGTGATCAATGTTGAGGCTTTAGAAGTTAAACAAGGGCATCAGAAAATAAAAGAGCAATTAGGAATGGCTTTATGAGGTAGAGCTAGCAATGATGTCTCAGAGCAAGGCCTCGTAGTCTGTCTAGTGGGCTCCAGCATAGAATGACAGACCCAGAAGAAGTATAACTTTCAAGCTATGGAGCATGTGGTGGGACCTGTCCTCAGACTAGTCCATAATGGCTAGAGCAAATTGTAAAAGGAAACTGCAGAACTAGTGTGAAATAACAACTTGTGTTTGAATTACTGTGTAATAGCAACTAATGTTCCACCAGTGAATGGTGTAGATGCTTTGTATGATGTTTTATAAAATAAAGATTATTTAATTATATGAGGAATTTGTTTTCTCTCTTTGAATGCAATTCATAAGTTGTATTGTGTATTGTTGGATGAGACGGCATTGCCAGCGTAAATGAACAAAGTGATGGTCAGTGGGTGCTTTTTAGGGACTGAGCCAACAACTTGTTAGCTTTCACCATTATTGCTTCTTAGACATGTTAACAGGCAGAGAAACCACTCTTCTTTGCAAGGTTGTCCTGAGGAGTACTTAGTAGTTTGGTGTTTGCTAATAGGTGCTTTCAGGTTGTTGACTGGCTGAACAGGGTGCATTTCTTCCATAGCGTTTGTTCCCAGGACTTTCACGCGCCTATCCTCAGGCAACTCAGAGAGCAAAAATGTTTCCTTTGCTTTCCGTGCCTTGTATGCTAAAGGAGAAGATTTTCCTGTGTTTCCACACCACGAACCATGAGCTCTTCTCATCCATAAACTAAGCGTTGTTGCCTAGGAATTGCTTCACTGGAACGTTTGATAGGAAGAGAGTGGTTTTTAGCATTATTTAATATTGCCTTGTGTGGGGGTACTTGCAGCTGTAGAGATGACCCAAAGTCAGCACTGTGCAAAGGTGCAGATTTAGTCTGGGGTCTGAGTCGTGCTTGTCTGTCTCTCCACATGCCCGCTGTGGTGTTACTGCTTACGTACTGGGGAGCTGTCTTCATTCAGAGCCAGAGAGAACCTGCAGGGCTGTGCAGCTGCTGGGAGCTGTGTATATCATGTTCTGTTCACGCCCCAAAACTCCCTGGGCAGGACTGACTGTGCCACATAATCTGCTGTGGGAGATTTAAGCTGCCAGGAGGATGTTGTGCAGGGCTCAGGTCTGCTTGCATAGGGGCGTCTTTTGCCCTTGATGCAATAGCATAGCACTGGGAAAGTCACCAACACGCAGGACAGCTTTGTCAAGTGATTTAGAAAGTTGTGCACCCCTTTTAAAATCTCTGCTTCAAAGGATGCTCCTAAAATAAGAGGAGAGGAAAACATTTCTTTCAGTGATGCTTTCAGTGACTGCAGTAAGAGAGCTAGGCACCAAGAAGAATTTCTGTGAACCAGACACTGTACGGACACAGAACGGAACAAAGGCCCTGCCCTGCATGGCCCATACCTGCAGCTCTGAAACTGTGTGTGGCCAAGCTGCACTCAGGAAAGACCTTAAGTGTTGTGTTGGTAAAGAATAGGTACTCTGCCTTGCTTATGGTCACAGCATTTTGCCAGAGCACCAGCACGCCAAAAGTCTGTTTTCTATAAATAGTTAAGCCAATTTAGTTGTTTGGATGTAACCCTTAAATCTACCTCAAAATCCTCCAGCGCTGGGGAGCAGCTGTGTAGTGTTGAGCCCTCTAGAGATGCTGGCCTCTTTATGCTCTACAAGCAGCCTGGCTGCATGATGAAGGGGTCTCGGGGACTGCGATAATTTATGCTGGGAGTTTGTTTAACCTCTGAGGTAGTCCAGAAGCAGAGAAGAAAGTACAGCAGCATTCTGAAGCTTTGCTTTACAGCTGCAAGCATCTTCCAAGTTTCATGTCTTCAGGAACGACATGCCAGAGTCTAGCATTAACTCAATGGGCAAATATGCTTTGACTGTGAAGAGTGAAATCTTCCCCCCTGCCCCCAATTAATTTCATTTCTTATCTTCCCATTATTTCTTTTAAAGCTGTTCCTTCCCTGCTGCCTGCCTTTTGCTTCTACCTGCTGGCCCTGCAGTAGAGCTTTATGAAATTAACTTCCTCTATCAGTCCTCTGCCCTCTTTTTCTAGCTGATCTCTTTATTTGTATTTGAAGAAATTGCAATCTTATGGTATTCAAGGCTTTAATTCCCTTGCAACAGTGGTCCAAGCACTGATGTAAAAACTTAGCATTTTAAGTCTTTGGAGTCTGCTGTTAAACTAATACCAGTGCTGTCAGCAGGTCTGTTTCTTGGACAAAGAAGATGAGAGAAGGTTTTAAGATTCATGGAAGTCGTGGGTATTTTCCTAATACTTGCAGACTTTGTATAGCTTGGCTGGAAGTAAAATAAGATGTCTGCTGCCGTTTCCAAAAAAATCAAATTTCAGAGACGGAGAGGGAATCAGTCAGCATTAGCTTTGTGTTGCATAAGCAATTTCTGGGCAAGGAGCAACTTTTTTGGTTATACCAATATACCAGCAGATTTCTCTTTCCAAGTCATCTTCAGTATGTGTTCTAGAAAATCCATGTAAGAGAAGGCGTTAGTTTTTGCCGGCTTTGTCGTGTTTCCTTCAAGTTCCAGGGGGAGTTTGCCAGCTCTAAGTTGGCAACAAAAGGGATCTTTAGAAAATGACTTTAAGAAGGAACTGAACAGATCAAGGTGTATGGAAAAGCTTTTGCAAAGTAAGAACAGTTTTGCTGGTAGTTAATTTTGTATGGGAAGGAGAAAATGTCGGTTTCTGTGGCTTCTCAAATGTTACAAAGTACAGGTTTTCAGCAATGCTTGTATTATGATGTTGTTTGAATTGTGTATTGTGTCAGAAGGTTAAGATCTGTTCAGTGTAACTGATAATCCTCAAATGTGATGAGAAATAATGTTATTCTCCATCTCTTTAGATTTTACCCTAATAACAAATAACTTTTTTTTTTTTTTTAATCCCCCCCTCCAATCAGAGGACATTGATTCTAGCAGAGAGCAAGAAGGAGACTCGTGACAGAATGTACAGCAGCTTCATCTGTCCTTAGAAAAGTTGCTGCTTTAATTATGCTGATATGGAAAGAAAGCTTAGTGCTATAAAAATGCTTACTGTGATGTGGAATATCCAGGTTTAGGAACTGTAATAAGCTGTCACAGTAGAAGCTCTGATAGATTAGGCTATCGGTGTCTCAACAAAGTCAGCGAAGTGTTGCTCTGTGTCCAAGTGACTTAAAAGCATAGACCAGCCCTGTGAGCATTTCCAGCATCTCCAATGAACGGCATGCAGAACAAGCTGCCTGTCCG
Organism: Pandion haliaetus; assembly: GCA_013401275.1. Taxonomy (NCBI): domain Eukaryota; kingdom Metazoa; phylum Chordata; class Aves; order Accipitriformes; family Pandionidae; genus Pandion; species Pandion haliaetus. The sequence continues at coordinate 670,577 of VYZV01017698.1, forward strand.
TAGGGAGCAAATCATGTGCTTGTTTTAAAGGTATGAGACGGTAAAAGGCTTTGAAATTGCGTAGCAATGTGGAGCACAGCACAAATTCATGGGATTTTTTTCAGATTAGAGTTGCATCTAGATGTCTGTTAGTGGCTATTGGATTGGTCATACCAGCTTCTGAAGCAGGTTGCATCCACGTCGCAGTGAAGCTGGGTAGCATCAGCCCAGCATCTGATGGGAAAAGATAGAGACACGTGTCTGGATTTGATTTAGGGTATGATTACTATCTTCAGCTCCCTCAAAAGTAGAATCTCAGCAAACAGTGAAATCCCACACACATTCTCAGCTGGCTCAGAAGAATCTCAAGCCAGAGCAGTTCCCCGGGATCAAAGGGTGCTGAACTAAGCAGCAGCCGTTAGTGCTTAGGTGAGTTTGACTGGATGGAATTGCAGGGTACTACAAAAAATCAGGAAGGCGGGAAGGTTTAAGTTGTGTTAAGCTTGAGTGCAGAGCCAGGCTTACCCCAGTCCTGAGAGAAGGTCAAAGTCCTATCCGTTCTTCAGGAGTCACAAATTCATACGCACATTTGGGAAATGAGCTGTCTTTTCTGTTAGCCTTGAGAATAATTTCCCCTGTGCCTTTCCTCTCCAGCTGTGCAAGGTTGGCTGTTGACCTCCAAAAAGCAGCTGACTTTTTTTTTTTTTGCCAGAACGGCAGGTGGCATAGCAATTTATGGTAAGTTTAAATAACAGTCCAAAATACTGGTGCATTCTATCACTCGTTTTAAATTGATTACTTGTAAGTAGAAAAAGTTAAAAGACTCTTTATCCATTTAATTTTTATGATGGAGGCCAGCGGAACTCATCACTTCTGACTTAGAGCACACAGTTTTACAAAGCTATCTATTCTTTACTTGAGGTCTGCAGGAGATCCTTTGCACTCCCAGGTAAGTTGCTCTAATGGCTGATGATCCTATCTGAAATGTTGTGAAGGGAAATTTTCCTGAAAGACAAATTATTACATTCACTGTTTGTACATACTTAAACTTTGAAGTATACCAGCTATCAGAGGCAATGCAGTGTGATAAATCTGGCCTCGGGGAGTAAAAAAAAGCATCGAGCTTTTGCTGATTTCCTACCTTTGCTTACGCTGCGCCAATCGCGGTGCAAACCCTGATCAGACCTCCACATCTGAAGCCTTAGGCGGTCAGTGCGCAGCGAGCAGAGCGCCCCAAAGCTCCACTACCTGACACCCCTTGGCAATGCTTGTTTCAAAAGGAGACCCGAGGGGGCGAGCAGGACCTCGCTGTTGAACTGCCCGCGGGGAGGGTTTGGGAGGAGAGGTGCCGTACAAGGCTTTGCCAGCAGATGGCAACGGCTCCTCAGTGAGCTTCGGGTGAGGGGCTGGAAAACTGGGTCTTTGCGAGAAGAACACCAGCGAGACCTTTCTCTGTAAGCCTGCCTTTTCAGGAGTCCCGTAGAAGGCACCTCCGAGGATCTGTCCTTTTTGAGCCATCCTTTAAGGCAAAAGAAGTTTTCCTTCGTAGGGGTCAACCTTCTTCGCTTCAGGGTCCTCCTTACTGGTCTGGACTGTAAAAAATAGACCGATGGGGACATTGGCAGTTTGCCCTGGAGACGTGACCTGGTGAGGTTAATATGCAGTGTCCGCTTCTAGCATCTATGTCTGTCTGACGGTACTATATATAAATTCAGGCTAAGTGATGGCTTTAGAGCCACCAAAAAAAAAAAAATCTATTCTAATTGGTACTGCACAGTGTAATTGCTTATTGATTCCCCCCACCCGTCCTCCTTTCCCAGATTTCGCATTGTAAAACTGCCCAGGCAGAGGTAACATAAATAGGCATCTATATTAATGTAAGTACACAGTCAGCTCCCACCAAAAAATCAGCGTTTGGAGAAAAGAGAAGCAGTTATGGTTTCAGAGTCTACTTTTGAATTGGTTTATTAGTGCTTTTTCTTTCTAAGTGTTACATTAAGCATTGAAATGTGAATGCAGCCCATTATGACCAAGAGTTAATCTACTAAACCGTGTGGCATAAGGATTTTATGCTTTCGTTTTGTCATTGGTGTAGTTATGTGTGATGCTTCTTTTGACAATATTGAGCAAACTTTTGGCAAATGTTCAACACTGTCACTCCACTGAATTTTATATCAATTTACTGCAGCAGGGGATAAATTTCCTTCTGGTTCCTATATATTTTTTTTTCAGGATTTCCTCCAGCTAATTGTTATTGTCATTATGTTGTTATGCACAATAAAATATAATTAAAGTCATAAAAAAGCATCGATGCCTAATATGCAAATGCTGGGCCTGCCATGAAACAGGAGGTCTCCCAGGAGCCTTCCTCTCTCAAGGCACAGTACTTTATGTTCCCTAAGTTAAAAGCGGGGAGGGATCTATTGCAGAAAAGATGCAACAAAGTAGTATATAATAAATATAGATAGAGGTATTTAGTCACTCCATTACCACTGACCAATGTATTGCATACAGTTGCAGAAGGAGAGGCAGTCGTGGCTGCATGTCTTGCATTACCCCCCCCC
>VYZV01017698.1:675604-690002 GCA_013401275.1 Pandion haliaetus
GGGGAGGGGGGGAACCCGGCGCCCGGCGGGTACCCCCTCCTGCCTGGAGCCAGCCGGGGAGGTGGGCGTGCGTCCCCGGCGGCGCGGGGAGCCCCGAGAGCGGGCGGCCTCGCTCCCAGCCTGCCCGGGTTGCGCCCGCTGCAGCGGCCGCCGCCTGCGCCGACTCCCCGGGGCTTCCCCTCCCTGAAACGCCGGACCGGCGAGGATTGCTTGCCTCGGAAGATTTTTCGCTGTCGGCACGCGTTACTTTTCCCCTTTTCCCGGGGGCTAAGCATCGAGGGGAGCAGCTTGTTTTGCTGTTTGTTTCTGTTGGAGTTTTTCGTGAACATCCCCCACGCCCTGCTTCAGGGGTCTGGATATTCTGGGTGACTGCAAGAAGAGTTTTGGATTTTTTTTAATTCCCCCCCCGCCCCCACCCCTGCCCTTGAACTGAATTTGTCCTCTGTGCATGCCTCTTCTGGAGCAAGGCTGGATCCTGAAGCTCAGTGCATGTGGGGGGCAAAGCCTCGTTGAATATTCCTGCAGTAATTGTAAAATGTAAATTGGATAATACGACTTCTTGCCAAAGGCTCCAATGAGTGGCACACAGTCCACAATCACGGACAGGTCAGTATAAAATGAGATTTCTTCATTTTTTCCATTTCCAAAGTCTAGGCTCTTCCCAGAGCTCCTGTACTTTGTGTTCTGACTTCAGTGACAGACGGGTTCAGAAAAGCGGGATTAAATCTGAGTTTCTGGGAATCAGCATGTACCTAGGGTGCCTGACTGTCAAGACAACTGGTTAACTTTGAAACTGGAGTATTTCAAGTCCAACAGCTTTCAAGCCTGCCGGGCTGACTTTGTAAGAACCAGGGACTGCAATTCAGCTTCCAGGACAGGTTGGTGTTGGGAGGAACACAAAAAGGAACTGTTTCTATGAGAAGTTAAAGCAGGAAAAGTGACAAGAGTTTGAGTTCAGGCTCGAGTTGTATCCTAAAAACCACATAGAGGATGCACTTGCTTCTCGTTAGGTCAAGCATTGTAGCCTTCCAAAGAGAGGTCACTTCAGGTGAGGGCAGGAAGGATAGTTGATGAGCAGGAATGTCTGCTGGTGTCTACATGATGTTCCTTGCTTTAGATACCTGGTCAGGCCTCTGGGCTTCTCTGCAGGTGCTGCCATGTGCATTTCATCAGCAGTCTGGGGTTCTCTCGCTTGTGCTGGGATGCTTCAGAGGCAGGAGAAAAAATGTATTTTCTATTGTGAGAAGAAAATCAAGTAGGAAACCTCTTATGTGCTTTTGAGACAGAAGTATGGAATGAGCGTCTTCAGTTTTTTTTTTTTTGATGAGAGGAAAAGATACCTTTTTGATGCCTGTAAGCTGAAAAAGCTTCTCTTTTACGGTGTATTTTATTATATTCTCCTTTATTGTGCATATTTGGTGGTGAAGGTGTGAATGCCTGTGACAGAGGCCGCGCTGCTTAGGCCTTTCACGACCAACACAAGCAGATCTGGCACAGGAGAGAAGCCAGGGCTGGGACAGAGGGATGATGCTTTTGGGTGCCTGAGATCACCTTTTAGACTCCAGGTGTGGGCAGGAAAGAGACTGAGTGTAATTCTCAAATTTAGGCCTTGTCGTGGTTCCGCAGGTCTTAACAGACAGTACAGCACCTGAGCAGTGCAAAAGGGCTCTAGTACAGCTCGGAATCACGTATAGTCTGTGTTTATGACTGTGCTGTTCATAGAGTACCAAGTCTTTGAAATGAATCGTGTGGTATGTTTATACTAGCAGAATAAGTGACAAAAAAAGAAAACTCTTAACTTTTTTCTCTTTTGCAGTGCATGTGCATGAGGTATTTCTGAGTTGCAGGACATTTTTCATCTGTACCAGGCAAGACAGTGACAGTAGAAGGTGGCATTTCAGTGGCTTTGTGAGAATTTTGTCACGTCCTTAAGAGCATGTGTATTATGACAGGTTGCAAGGTATCAAAAGGAACGACAGGATTTTCATACCAAGAAGCAGTTGAGTGATGTATAGGAAGGAGAAGCATGAGGACAGGAAATTTAATTTGCTTGCTAGTAAAACAAAATACTTTCCATTATTGAATTGGAACAGCCAAACTGAAAATGTAGCGTAGACAAAAAAATGTCTCATTTCCTTTTGCTTTCAGTCTTGTCAAGAGGATGTTTCTGTTTGGTCTTCCATTAAGGTTCTGGTTGAAAAGACTTTTGATGTCAGGTAAGGAGCTGTCTCCACAACCCTGGCAGTCGGAGCTTTCTGGTGGCAGGTTTGTGTGATGGATGGTTGGGGGAATGTGGGGAAGCAGGGCCTGGCCTTGCCACTACTCTTCACCTCTGGCCTGGAGGAACCCCAGCTCTGGAGGCGCGAAGGGAATTTGGTCATTGTGGCCCATTCGTTCCCTGGCTGAAGCTTTCGGGAGAGCGCTTGTGGTGGTGGTGCGTGGTCTCATCACGTGGATGTCTACTTACTCGTGTCTGGAGCAAGGCTGCTCCGTTTTATCTACAGCATTGTGCAGGATCCGGAGGGGGGTGGCTTTCGGTCGCTGTTGTCCTAGCAGTACATTGCTGTAAAGCTTGCTTTCCCATTAGGCCCAAGAAGCCTCTGTATTGTCTCTTTAAATCTATCTCTTAAGCTTGGAATGTGAAGCAGGTGCAATATAAGTAAATTCAATGCTTCTAGTGTCATTAGATCTACATGGCATAAATCATATGATATGTTCAATTCTCTCTGTATCTATCGGTGACCTTCCTTGGTGGGATTGAGTTGGGAACTGACTTAAAACAGAAAAACCCAGCTTGCATCTGTGCCAAATGGTATTATGAATATAATAGGGTAGCATGGGCCTGCATTTTTCTCCATATTAGCTTTACATATTTGCATTTTACATATGTATAGCTGCTTAAATCCCCGTTACAGGCAGCAAATGTTTCCTTTTGTATCCCTCCAGTTTAAGGTGGCAATCATACCATGTGTTTTGATAGCTGTTTGACATTTCCCTTGTCCAGGTTGCACTTGTCCCATCCTTTGTGTTTTATGTCTTAAGGTCTTGTTGATGATGTCCTGTATAGCATTAAAGTATATGTAAATTAGAAGGAATATATGAATGGCCATTTCTAGTGCTGTTCTGTAGCCAGTATGGTAAATGATTTTTTTCCTTGAGCCCCCTCTTTTTTTTTTTTTCCTTCTTTCTATTTTTTTTTTCCTCATAGTGTTTTATTCTTTTTCCCCAGAAAGTTCAATGGATTTTGGTGTCTGAGACTATGCTGAAATACAGTCATGCCAGTTCATATCACATGTGTCTGGGATAATTTTCTCGTGGACCAAACCTTAACCCAGTTAGTTTTGATAACGGTTATGCTTCATCCCCGAGTTGGATTCTGTTATCCAGCTGGTTCATGAGGCAACGTCATTTTCTCACGTCTTTTTCCTCCAGTGTCTTAAGACTGGAGGGAAGTGATTGCCTGTGGGAACACCAGGTATTAAAAAAAAAAAAAAAAAAAAACGTAACAGATGTTAAAACTTCAGAGAGTGTAATGACTGTTCAGCACAGTTACTGAAGAAGCATTTGACACGTGCCATTCCTGGTCAGCATTTGGAGAAACATGTAAAGGGTGCTAGCAGAAAAAAGATTATCTTATAACGTAGTACTTGAGATTTAGAAATACGTAAGCAAAAAGTGGTCCAGGATAGCCATGGTACCCTGCATGGCTTCTGATGGTATGAGAGAGTCAGCACTTTAAGCAGTAACATTTACTTCCCCTTCTTTCTTTCAGGATGTTCTTTTACTTTGTCAGCTGCTTCTTTTCATAATCCTGTTGCCCAGTGGACCATATCAAACAATTCATCTTCAGCCTTATCGCTGTGCCATTTTGTTTGTAAACATTTACACCCTCTTAATTTAATCCTCTCTTAGCTATGCTGTATTTGTTTAGAGGCCTCCTAAGGTGGCATTTATCTTGATTAACTTAATAAGTCTTTGAGGTAGACATCTCTATCTGAGCTGTTTGTCTAGATTGCCTTTATAGTTAGTGGAAGAAAATAGGCACATCTAGGGGACCGTTTCTTATCCTAAAGTAGGTATCTGAAATTGGTCAGGTGAATGACAAAATGCCTGGATTTAGGTGAGATTTGCCTTACCTTTCAGCCTTAAAATTTCTGGTTTTGTTCTTCCTTGAATTCCTGTCTAGTTACTAGTGCTAGGTTGGGGGTTTTTTGTTGCTGGATGCTGTATTGGGCTATCATTGTGAGTATTTTGGAAGGGGGGGATTGGACTGCAGGAACCATCTAAGGCCAGCTTGGGACCTTGCTCTGGGTAGTGGGTGGCTGGGTAGGGTATGTTAAAGGAGGTGCTTCCCTGTTACTTCTGTGAGACTGCGTATGAGTGTGCCTGCATTTGCTTGCTTCAGAGCTCTTCAGGCCCAGAAGCACTGGGACAGGCCGGCTGGCTTTGGGCGTTGCTCTGTTCTGCTGTTTGTGGCAGGCGACACATGGCTGAGCGAGATAAGGGTTTTATTCTTTGCAGGGACATACTGGGGCTGGGATGAAATTCGGCCATTTGCAGGCTCTGGTTGGCCACTAAAGGATGATCAGAACTGTGCTGTATCCTGTTATGACACTAAAGAAACATTTGTATGTGATTAATTTTTTTTTTTGTCTCACAGTTAACTGTGGTTTTTTTTTTTTTCTTCCTGTAACCATTCCAAACACGCTGCAGAGTTGAGCAATTGCACGGCTACAGAACTTGCTTTATGTTTCTCTCTGTTTATTAAAACACAGCAAAAGAATGGAGGCTCTTGCTACTTTTGCAGTACCTTGTTGAGGAACTGATGACTCTTCCTATGCAGTTGCTTGCAAATGAGCTTTATTTATAACAGTGCTGTAGTTTCTGTTGCTATGATTGGAAAGTAGGAGAGGTAGAATTTACACCTAATTACCCTTGAGAGGTTTTAATTGTCGATTTGCCTCTGACTTGGTACTAAAATAGACCTTAATTGTTTCTTATCTGCTTAGATGCACTTTCCCTGTCTTTGGCTGTTGGTAAGTCCCCGTAGTAACAAATGGGACTTCTTTAACTGTATGATGGGGAAAAAGTTTTTTTTTTTTCCAGCAGGGTAAGGGTAAGAACTTAAGGGAAAGTCATGCCTTAGTGTTATTGAGTAGCTAGGTGTTATTATTGTGCATTTACTTAATTAGTAGAGTTTGTAAAAACTTAATATTTATGGAAAGTGCGCTGCAGCACAATGTCTTGTTTCTATGGACTAGAAAGTGTCATAGTAATCAAGGCAAGTCTTCTTGTGCTTTCCATTGTTGTACCTTCACTATGTTTGCAAATTAGTAGTTGACGTAGCTGGTGCATTAATTAATTTTTCTCTTGCTTTTATTGAATCTGTCAGAAGAGAGTACTGCCTGTGATGTTTACTGTTGGCTAGGAAGCAAATGCTACCAGTTCATGCTGCATAGTTTATTAGGGTTTTTACTGGAGACAGAAGTCGAGGTGAGCTTGATTTTCTAGTTTTGAATAGAGCTGTGGGCGTCACGATTGTTTGGGTGGAGGCAGGAATGATATTTCATCTGTTAGCACAATTGTATAATTCTCCCTGTGCACATAACTCCTATTATGGCATTTATTAGTGTTTCGAATGGATAGATTAGGGTAGCCTACTGGCATGTAGGCTACTTCATTTTTAGACTTCTAAAAATCTTGTCCAAATCTACAGGAATCAGGGTGTGATACATTTAGCAGCAAAAAAATACCCCCCAGAGCTAATTATGGAAAGCCTACAGAGTATGAGGGATTGTGTGAAAAGTCTGGAGAAATGGCCTGATGATAATCTGAGCTCTTCAGATACCATTCCCGTCAAAGTGTTATCCGTAGGGGCCTAGGTAAATGTGAAACATAAAAACCCTCCTGCAAGATGGAGGGACCTCTTTGACTTTTCCAGCCTGATACAGTCTGTTCTACAGAGAACTCTTAGACTGACTTACCATAGTAGTGTTTGAGTGCTGGTAGTGCGTTGGCACAACTAATGACTGTTGTGTATGGGTTGCTCTTCTCCGTGTTGTGCCCCTCCCCTTTCTTCCTGTGGACAATTGTTTGCGCATTGGAGTATTTCAAGATCACTGTTCTGTTTTGTTAATGCCTGCTGCTGTCCTGTTTAGAGATGCCTGAGAAGAAATGTACATCTTGCCCTTGGAGCAGAAGCTGCTGAGGTCACTGGTGAGCTTTGTGGGTGTTCATTCGTGATCTCAGACCAGTCTTTATAAAAAAATTGACTTCTGTATTGATGAGCATGACCCATATAGGAGAAGAGTTTCTTGGTCCTTGAGGGTGGCAGGATTGACCACAGTCTTCCTACTGGAAATCAAAGTAGTCTTCTGCTTACTCTCAGAACTATTCTGTATCATATTGTAAAAGTGGTGATTTAGACATTGAAGATTATTTGGCAGTCCATCTGAAGGTAGTATAGAGCATTCATGTATTTGCCTGGGGAAAGCAATGCAGATACCTGTACCAGTTATTTTACATATTTCATGACTGTATCCTGAGATATTTTGATTATTGCAAGAAGTAGGGTCTCCTAGTGAATTTGTGCCTTAAGCATTTTGTGTGAAGCCTGTTCAGTGAGTAGCTTCAGTGCCTGCTTCTGTTTCCCTGCTTTCCCAAGGAGTATCATCAACAGGATTTTTGACATTAACTGTTTCTTTCCCATTTTTTTCCACGGTGTTCTGGGTAGCATCGTTTGCCTCTCACGGTTACAATCATCAGCCCCCACCCTGGCCAGCCCAGTGCTATAGCTTGTAGTTATGCAAAGTGTCTCAAAGAGAAGCGGTGTTTGCTTTGGCCTGGAGACTGAATTCTCCACTTTAAACCTCTAGGTGGTCCTTCTGGGTCACCGAGGAAGTATGCTGGCTGTGCTGCTTGTAAGATAAGCTCAGGCTGTTGCTTTCAAGGCTTTATCCTCCAGGTTTCTCATCGAATACCTCTTCCTTCCCTCCTTCTTGTATACGAGATGTCAACAGCACTAAGAGAAAATAGACCTTAATGCCTGCTTTCTGGTAGGTAATGCTATGTTCCGTTCTGTGGTCCTGTTCTGGATAATTATTAGGTTTAAAGAATAGAAGTGTTAGTTCATGTCTCGGCTTGATTAAACTAAGGGTCAGGAGCCTGGATGTAGACAATGAACATCAGAAGAGAGGGCTGAAAATAAGGACAGGGGAAGCAGTAGCAAAGTAATTAGTAAAATGAAAAGGGATGTAAAATGTGCAGTGTTTAATTAAGAATGTACAAGGGATAAAATACAAGACAGGATACATACAAAATAGCAACAGCACACTCGGAAAAAGACAGGAAGAAACAAGGTTTACTCATTTTTCTTTTAAAAGAAAACATTTAAAAATAAATATATTAAAAATGACAGGAAAAAGCAGTGTCCTTATGTTTAAATTGTAAGCATAAGTATAAATAGTAAAAACAAAACAATGTTCAGACTGTGACATTCACAAATAGTCTACTAAACATCACTTACGTTTTGTTATTACTCTGCATCCTTTCCTTGAGGATTTTCAGTATTGTGTCTGTTTGACTTCTAAGACCAATGGACAGGAACCCTTTCTTGCATAGTCGTGCCGTTTAGTGAAGTCTGATGGTAAATAAGAAACATTGCTGTTTACATTTGTTGGCAAACACTTAAATATTATCTACGTGGCTATTTTAAGCTTTGTTTTGACAACACTGAAACTTCTGGGCTCTCTGATGTCAGTTGGTAAGGTACTTCATTAAATTGCTCTGGCACTGGAAAAGCAAATGAATGGCGTCCTTCCTGGGGCTGAATACTTGAGGTGGAAAAGATCCTAAGGCATAGCACGTGAGTTCCTGTACTTGAAATAGTTCGGTTGTAATCTGGCTGGATCATTGTCATATTGGTTACTTGGATACTGTCAAATGTCCTGAAGATAGGCGGTGTCCCTTGCGGGACTGACATGCTAACAGTGTTTGCTGTCCTGGAAGTGGCACTTGGGTCTCAGTTCATTTAAGGGTTCAGAAAAACTAAACCTTTTATGTTCAGGGAACAGGGCTATGTAAAAGATGGACTGAACTGTGTGAATTGAGTGAAAGGGCCTCTTTTGGTGGTTATAAAGAAGTTGCAGTGTTGATGCTAGAAACCTAAGGGAGAATCCTGAGGTTATGAGAGTTCTTGGTTGCTCTCGGTTGGCCCACAAAATGTGTATGCAAGGGCAAGACTCGAACTGGTTTCCATCTGTTCCTGAGCTCTTGAAATATGTATTGGAAGTCTTCAGAGATATTGGTGGAAATCTTAATTTTATCCAAGTGCTGTTCCTCCTCGAAACCGTGAGTAGCAGCATAACCATTCTTGTTTGTGAGAAGCTGATCTTGAATTTATTTGCAGACCGTGAATGCTGGTTTGTGGTATCATGGGCAGTCATTTTACCAAGAGCTTGAGTGACTTCCTAAAATGAACCAGTAACTTCCAAAGAGAGTTAGCTACTCTTTTATGGAGTCCTGCATGAGCTGAGGTGCTGGAAGGGGGTTGGAGAGCTTAGGTGGGACCTGAATTGACCTGAGCAAGCATTTCCCAGCCTGGAGGAAAAGACCCATCTGTTTAATAAAGCACTAGACTGATCCGAGACAGGTACAGGATTCTGAGTCCACCACTCCCATAAACATACAAGCTTCAACCTGCAGGCTTACCTAAAGTATCTGATGGCTGCTTGAAAGTCTTTTTACCCTGTTATGATAGTGGCTGTTCGTGTAGCTTATTGGCAGCACATCAGACAAGGCGTCTCCTCTCAGTACTCCTGTGGCACAGAGGCACCATTGCATGCTTCTGTTGTGCCCAGATGCAAAAGGATATTCTGATCAGTAGGGACTGAGATCAAAGCTACCAGAAAAGTGTTGGAAAAAGGGGAAAAGAATTGAATTGAAGGAGGGAAGCTGTAACGAGCGCAGAGAAAAAGGAAATAGGAAAAAGCTGCACTGTAAGACATGAGAAAGTCAATAGGAAGTGAGTGAGAGGGAGAGAAATGGGAGAGGTGGTGGCAGCTGCCAGATAGGAGAGAGGTTTCCTGTCCGCCAGTGTATTCTGAAGGCACGTGTCAGCTGTGCCTTCAGCACATGTAAAGGACTAAGACCTGGTGGTGTAAGGCAAAAAAACCCTGAAAAGCCAGGGCTGCAACTGTGTTGAGTTCTGTGGAGGACCGAAGATGTGTGTTTGGTGTCTGGGAGTACCTGTCTGTTTCTGGAGGAGGCTGTGTGGATACTGTTCGGGACCAGAACACTCTTTCAGCCATTGTAGTGCCTTCTAAAATGTTGCTCTGGTTTGAGTGACAGCAAGTCCCGTGTGACAGTATTTGAGCCATGATGATAATAATTCCTGTTCTTTTGTTAAGTGGCTTTCAAAGTTCTTGTTTGCAAGTAAGAAAATAATGCGGTTTTCTGGTCTGCGTTGATAGGATATTTTTTTTCTGCCTTCTGAAAAATTATGATTATGTGATGTCCCAAATTAGGCAGTGACTTCAGCCAAAAGTAAGCTATTCTTCTCAGGTCATGTCTGGCTTTAAAAGAGTGATTTTCCTCAGTGCTGCAGACTGCTGTATAGCCATCTAACCTGGCCTAGGTAGGCAGCATCATAACAACTTTGAAAAAATATCCAGGGGCAGCTGTAATAGAATGGGATGAATTTATATGATGTGAACTCTCTAAATATGAGGGTGGGAAGGAATAATGGTTTATCGGAAATACTTCTGCATCAAAGATAAAAGGTCTTAGCTTAGAGATCTCATAATGATGAACTGCAGCTCTCAAGTTGGCAATTTGTTCTTGCTGTCTGTTGAGAGACACAAAATGATAGGTTGTGGTTTGCCCTGCGTAGTCCCTGCGGTTTCAGTAGCGGAAGTGGTTCATGTGGGTGCAGATCTGATCTTAGCAAACCAACAAGCTCAATCGTTTTGGCTGGTGAAGGTGGTATGGGGATACTGCAGAGAGAGCCTTTTGCAATTGTTGTGGGATTTTCTTTGTTGTAAGGATGCGTCAAAGTCTGTAGGGCACTGGTAAGATGAATGTCTTTGTTGCAAACTACTTCTCTACCCTTGAGTTATAATAGAACCTTCAGCAGTGAAAGAAAGTATCTTGTAATAGTTCAGAAATGGGTACGTGATCTAAAAGAACTTGGCTCTGTATCTGGTTTAGTTGCATCAGTGGCAGGTGCCGCGGTGTACGAGCTTGGTAATAACTCAACAGTTGGTGAGTACCATGTTGCCAAGCACTGCGGCCCTTTCAGTAGTATTGAAAGCCCCAAGTTTTACACTGAGATACATCAGGTCTATGAAGTTATGTAAAATGTTCAGCCCACTCACGTTATGGAAATTATTGTGAGAATAAAACTGTCTAATACTGAGAGAATAAAAAAAGGCAAGCACACTTAATGTTCTTCCAGTGCGGAAAGATGTAGGAATGTTGGTGATAGCTTTAAATGCTGGAGTGTTGTTTACTTTGGATGTTAACCAGTTCGACTTCAGCTGTATGTATTGCATAGCAAACCTTGACCTCCTCTCCCTTTTCCTTTTAGTAGACTTATTATCAGGTTTTGCACTCATCAGTGAGACATTAACTATGTTTTTTGGTGTCTGCACCTGTTCACCCATGCCTTTGACTCCCCCTCTGTAGACGCGGAGTCTGGCTGTGCTCTGGCCCTAGTCATCCAAACGTGCAGTCCCTGGTTTAGGCCAGAAAAACTCTTCTTTCCTGGTGGTGTGAAACGTGCTTGGCTGGTTGTGAGATACAGTACTGCTGCCTGGCAGGTGCCAGGCCAAGGGGAAGAGTGGCTGTGTGCTGGTCACGGCTTGTTTTGATAGTTAGCCCCAGCATTACTGGAGGAGGTTCTTTCTCTAAGCAGAGCTCCTGGGTCACGTGTAAAGCAGAGGCAGATAATTAAGCTTAGCTGGAAGGGGGAGAGGAAATAGCCTTGCAACAGGTTTGAGTTTTGGGCAGCCTGCAGATCTAAATGCTCTTTCTGGAATTCAGCCAGATGGAGCGAACCTTCCCTTCTCCCCGCCCCCCCCTCACCCCCCCGCCTTTTTTTTTTTTATTTTTAAAATCATCATGGCTCTGCTGCTACTGGGAGGCAGCTTCACTGAGCCTGCTTACTTACTGCAATGACAAGAACATCACGGTAGCTTGGAGTGTGCTAAAAATCTTGCTCCATTTGTTGCTCTTCTTATATGGAGAAAATGTCTCTTTCGGATCTATAACATCTTTCTTGGAATATTGATGGGTTTTGATCCGTGGTTGGATCAGCAAATGGCTTTAGAAACTTGCTGAAGTTTACTTCACCAAAATAAGTTAGTTCCTCTGCTTTTATTGGGAAATGGGAATATATATTTCCCCAAAATAAGTGTTCAGGTAGAGTGTATGTAGGGATTTAGGGTTTGGTGTTTGGTTTTTTTTTTTTTTAATGAAATGTCTTTTAGATCAAAACTGCAATTGGCCCCAAAAGAACATTTCAACAGCTAGGTAAAGAGGAAAAAAATAATGAAGAACATAGAAATAATGAGGTGGGTTTGGGATTTTTTTTGTTTGTTTGTTTAAAAAAAAATAAATTTGTAATTGGTTGTGAGGACAGGCGCAAAGGGACTCTGGACACTTCAAACAAGGACTGTTCTGTTCAGGGACCTTGTTTATTTAAATCTCCATGTAAAATCTCTTCATCTTCTTGTCAAAGTTGTATTTGGATCAGTTTGCTGTGGTAGTAAATTTGAAATACAATGATTAGCTGTATGGCAGTGAGAAGCCCACTCAAATATCTGGGACCCCAAGATGGAAAGCTTCTTTCCTGTGGGATTTTAAGAAATACTTTATCAGTCGTGCTAAAGCTACTAGCATTTCTGAAGGTGGTTGCGTGCTCTGAGAATCCATGAGTGCTGCGTCCTCCCTTTGTCTCTGTTACCTCTCCAGCTGTGTGCACACTGGATATAGATGTCAGGCTGCATGACCCTGGCACAGAAATAACAGATCTGTGGGGCAGCCCTTTGTCAGTGACAAATACTTTGGCTGTCATCGTGGCCTCAGGATCTGTTTCTTGATGGCAGTCAACCTAATTCAGTTGTATGATAATGTGCAGGAAGAAATGTCCAGTAGCAAATGAATTTTGTCTTGTAAGATTGCGAGCCGCCTGTACTCTCCCCCTCCTCTCTCTTTTCTGTCACGCAGAGATGTTTGCTTTAGATTAAAGCAGTTCTTCTGGCATCCTGGTGGTTTTGGTGCTGCAGTGGGTCTGATTACCTATATTCTGTTTCAGAACCCCGGGCAGAAAACACCTTGGGAGACATTGCCTTACTGCAGACCATTCACAAATTTAAAGCAAGCTGTATTTCCCTTGCTGATTTTAACACACTGAGTACTGAAGCTTTGCTGGTGACCAGTGCTTAAACTTAGGTTTGCAAGTTTCTTCAGTTACTTAAACTCAGCTGTTGGTTATGGTGATAACACAACATTTTGTTTAATCCTGTGAGGATGTTTGACTGTGGGCGACTGCTGATGGGTAGTGAACATGTTCAGTTAATAACGTATAGCGGAAATTGGAGAGGGAGGTGTGTATATTGGCATTTGGAGCATGCTTTGATAAAACATTGAGGGAGTTGTGGTTTCTTGCAAGCATGGATGACTCTCAGATCTAGCTGATAAGAACAAGTATATTAAAGTTTCTGTAGGTAAGCTGCATGTGTGCTCTGCTTAAACGGAAATGATAATACTTAATTTTGTATATTTGATGATCAAATGTTACCTGAAAAGCAGCTGCAATTACTGTGTTAAAATTTGCCTGGTTTTAGTGCTGTTGCCCCTCCAGAGGCTAAAGCAGGAAGTATCTCTTAAGGCTGCAGCAGTACTCAAGCTTGTGAGCAAATAATTAAAAAAAATCAGATGAATCAGCTACCAGGCCCCACTAAAGTGCTGGCCTGCCTCTTTGAGGAAACACACTGTCGTAATTACACTGGTAAAACTAAGCTATGTGAATGCTTTTGCTTTGGAATTTCAAAGTAAGGGGCAGATGCACTGTTACAGTTACAATGGTAAAGCTTTCTGGCAAGATCTAAAACCTTCTTTTTCTCCCTGCCCGTCTCCTGGCCTCTTGCATGGCTTCAGTAGTGTGCTTTAGGCATGATGATTGCTGTGAAGGGGGTGATGGAGAGCCCTGGAAAAGACTGTTGATTATGCATTGGCTTGAGGGCAAAGGAGAAATTGTCAATAGGGCAGACTCCGAAATAAAATTAATTCTAGGGGAGATAACTCAAACTCGTATTTGGCTCATAGACAATGTCTGGAAGCACTGTGAACTCTAAATATCGGTGGTTGTATGTTCCTTGTCACACTGAAGCAATGAGAGGATATAAGTACGTTCTAGTGCATTAAGGAAATGGATTTCTGCATTTTCAGAGGCTGGGGCTATGAATACAGGTATTGCTACCTTGCATTTTGTGGGTTTTTTCCTGCTTTTAGAATTTGGGCATGTAAAGCTACAGATGTGGGATACAGTAATGTTAAAGCTGACTTGCTTATGGGGTCAATATTTTGATGCAGTTCATGTCCTTTAATTTTTTTGTATGTATTGCACTGTAGAGCTCGGGTGAGGTGAAGTCTAAGGGGAGTTGAGAACGACCTGCAAAATCCTTTGGAAAGAATAAGTCAGGCTCCCCATCTCCTTTCCTGTTTCTCAATATATAGTAAGCAGTTGGTGGAGTTTTTTTGGGTCTGAAAGCATTTATTGCTGAAAATTTCCTGCTCTAGAGTGTATCATAACAAGGTATTGAGTGCTAAAACGACGTTATTGGTCTTGTGTTTTTATCTCTTTGAATCGTGATACAATTTTAGCAACTATGTTCAGCAGTTTGCTATGAATTAAGCAGATTTTGTCTTAGAAAATGGAGTATCCCTGTTCTCATTTTTCTCTTTTCAAATTGTCAGTTATACAGTAATTACTTGTCTCTCTCTTTAGTTTAGTATGCTGTTTTGGCATTGACTCAAGTTTGAATTTAGTGGCTGGCATAAATATTTTATTTTGGAGCTGTTTTGGGGNNNTTGGGACTTTTTTGGGGGGCTTTTTTTTTTTTTTCATAGCAGGCTTACTGGAATTGGTTGAACTTAATTCAACGACAGGATAAGCAAAAATTTGTTTAGATAGGCTGTTCTGAAATGTTTAATGCCTTCTAAAATTGTTCATGGTAAAAGATCAAGGAAGGAAACAGTATGACCTTTTAAATGAAGCTCCATATATCCCATTTTCTTATGCCAGAAGTCAGCCCAGACAATGAGAAACTGAAAGGGTTAGGGTTCTCTTTCATATAAAGGATCTTTCACTTTTTGCTTAGTGTATTTTTACCTATTG
>VYZV01017699.1:18197-38874 GCA_013401275.1 Pandion haliaetus
TCCACCTGATTTTCCACTACATCCTGAACTTCCTTGCATCCAACCACTTTCTCTTTCCTGCAGCAGGAAAAGCAGTAGCAGAATTTAAGTGCACAAAGCTCAATATCCAGTCTAAAGGTAGTTAATTAGGAGTGGTGTTGTCAAAACAAGGGCTACTTCACAACTATAATTCAAGAATTTTATGCCAAACATGAATAGCGTAGAAGACCACTTTTTCCTCCACCGCACACAGAACCTCACTGAAAGCAACACTTCTCAAGCTTGACATTATTTCATTTAAACTACTGCTGAAATATTATTTAAATAACAGACATTCAGGAGACAACTAGCAACAGTCATAAATTAATTTATAAATCCATGCCAAAAAGAAATAATTAGTTGCTTGTACCTGGTCACTAAAACAGATTATACATACTTAAATATTTATCATATCATTCAAAAGACACTTCCAGTGAAAGAACCTAAGTGTAAATACTCATTTTCCTGGCAGATATGTACGAGTTTCCCTTGCAAAGGAAATCCAAGTAAATGCACTTGATATGAGTGAGGATGTTCTCTTGTGCTTTTGTCATACTTACCTTTGGATATCATGTTCAAGTGATGTATTTTCTGTAATCAGACTAGAAGTAAAAATCCCAAACATTTCGCTTCAGAACAAAACTCTGCATCAAGCATTTTCCTCTAATCCTACCACAGCATTTACAGCACTGGAAACTCTGCCCAGCAGTTCTCTGGGACCAAGAAGGCAGCATTTTAGAGCTCAGTCCTAATGTCTTCAGACTGTTGCTCATGACCAGACTATTAAATGTAAATTTTCTGTAAGTCTAGCCACATACTTGAAAGGTACTGATTTGGGGATAGAATATGCAGAAGTTTAAAGCATTAGAGCAAAGGATTTTTTTACTGGCTGCCAGCAGTTAAAGGAAAGCTGACCAACAGCTCATTCATTATAAAACCAGCTCAGGAAACTATTTACTTCTCAGTCAAGTCTTTCATTTTAAGCCAGTAACCCAAATTTGTCCTAAATGGTAACGATGTTAGGAACTACTGCCTGAGGATGACCAAAGCTAAACAGATGCTCTTGGTTCTTTCCATGAGAACCGTAATTCCCAGACACAACTGGGGGGGACAGAGAGAATAGACTGCTCCTCCAGAGCGATACACTCTTTTCTAAGCAGCACTTAGACAAGACAATGAAAAAAATTCTTCCATCGCTATGATTTTATTATTGTTAATAAATAAGTCTTTAATATCAAGCTATACATAGGCTAATAAGCATGTCTCTCCTTGAAAAATACTTTATTGCTAATAATTAAACCGTTCCCTAAATGTACAAACATTTCTAAGACTTCATCCAGAATACATATGCAAAGCTTTTACCCATGTATGGGAAAGAATTCAAGTCGTGATGATAAGTTACAGCCATACATTCAGAATGTCTAAGTAGAAAACAGAAAACATTATGATAGTATGTAAATCTGCAGTTTGCCTGTCTTAAATACTGTGCCCTGATCTCAACTGGAAAAGGTTCAGAGAAGGGCAACAAAACATGATTGAGGGGAATAACATGGTTGAGTCTTAGAAAGTAACACATAGCAAGGAAAGGTAAGAAAACCAAAAACTTTTTCACCCAGCAGTGAGACTGTTTTATCTGATGACCCTAGTTTTCATTCTGGAAGCCAGTAGACAAAGCCAGTAAAAATTGGCTCTTTATGACCAAGCTGTAGTCAAGGTGCTGAACTCCTTGCTGCTGCAGGAGTACTGTGAAGGCTAAAAGTTTATTCAGGGTAACAGACAACTGGATAAATGCTTGAAAGGTAAGTCCAAAGACTACTAAATACAAATGATACTATCACCAGGTTATGAAGTCCATTACCTACGCATGTCGAGAGGCTGGCAAAGTACACCTGGAAAGTAACACTATGCCTCTGCCCTGTTCTTACTCTTCCTTCAGTATCTGCTGCTGGCCTTTGCCAGAAGATAGGACTAGAAGTTTTGGATTGACCTAAGATGACTCTCCCCTTCTCTGGGAACTGTAATTTTATGTTCAGAAACCATGAGTTCAAGGGTTTTGGTTCTTTTTTTTTTTTTTTTTTTTAAATGAACTGAAGCTTTGCAGTCCATAGTGTGAAATGAATTGTGGGGGTAGAAAGTTATGTAAGAAAGAATCTCACTTTCTCATACAAAAAAACATCTTTTCTTACATTTCAGTAAGAAGACCTGAATAACTTGTTCCTCCTTCTTGTCAAAAAAAGTACTTTTTATCAAAACTGAAGTTCATCAGCTATCTTAACATGTATTTTCTTACAAGAGTAGTTTCAAGGTTTTATACTCATCACAATCACAGGACAAACAAAAATGTTAGAATGCTCTACAAGGAAAAAATAGCCCAGAAAGTAGCCCCAAAACAATTCACAGGTAGCTTCCTGAAATCTTCCCTCCCCCCCCCCACCCCCACAGCCCTTACATTTGCTGCCGCCGTATAGAAAAGAAAAAAAGAAAAAAAAAAAACAAAAAAACAAAACAAAAAAACCCAAAATAGTCCAACCTGTTTTACTTCTGTTTAATTCTAAAAGCACCATGTTTAGAGACAAAAATCTTTTATTTCAATAACCACAATTTTTTTTACAATTTTCCCCATATTGTGGTTTAACCCCAGCCAGCAACTAAGCACCATGCAGCTGCTTGCTCACACGCTGCCTGCCCCAGTGGGATGGGGGAAAGGATCAGAAAAAAAAAAAAAAAAAAAGTAAAACTTGTGGGTTGAGATAAGAAAGTAAAACAAAGTATAATAATAACACCACTAATAATAAAATATAATAATAACTTTAATGAAAAGGAAGATAACAGAGAAAGAGAAATAAAACCCAAGAAAGACAAGTGATGCACAATGCAATTGCTCACCACCCACTGACCAATGCCCGAGCAGCGACCTGCCCTCCCGGCCAACTCACCCCAGTTTATATACTGAGCACGATGTTCTATGTTATGGAACACCCCTTTGGCTAGTTCGGGTCACCTGTCCTGGCCATGCTCCCTCCCAGCTTCTTGTGCACCTGCTCGCTGGCAGAGCATGGGAAGCTGAAAAATCCTTAACTTAGGAAAAGTGCTACTTGGCAACAACTGAAACATCAGTCTGTTATCAACATTATTCTCACATTAAATCCAAAACACTGCACTGTACCAGCTACCAGGAAGAAAATTAACTGTATCCCAGCCGAAACCAGGACAGCCTAGTACCAGCACACTTTGAAATATTTTTATTGTTATTAATGATCTCATTTGTGTATTTCAGCCAGTATTCTGATTTCACGCCAGAAGGTCCAGATTACAAAGTTGCCCTTTGACACAACCAAGCAGCAAGCACTGAAAGCACACATACATTACGGCATGAGTGAGAAAGCACGCTGACACTGAACTGAAGCTAGCCTTACTCTGCCCAGCTACTACTACATCTATATGAACTGCAAACCCCTCCAATAAAGAAGCATCTTAAGAGATGTGACTCTATCAGATTAAGAAACAGAGTTGCCAGAAGAGACCCTGTTACCTTAACTCAAATGGTCAGAAACTGTCCTTTCAGGCATTGAAGTTAAAAGAAGGGAAATAAATGTCACATGCAAATATTTTACACTAACTAATTAGGATATTTTAATTAATTTTGACCATGTTAGTAATATTCCAGCTCACTGATGCCTTCCCCGTACACTGCTAAAATTTGAGATGCATCTATCATCCAAGTAACAATACCTGTAAAGAATGAGCTATTACTTCCATATAAATAAAGATTTCAGTCAAATCACCATCAGCATCTCACCAAATTACCTTGGAGAAATTAAAGTGGACTATATAAATGCAATGCACTCCTTTTTTTCTATGACACAAAAGATGGGGGGGAGGGGGGGAAGCGGTTGTGACAAAGCCTACTTTTCTAAATCTTCTAAATCATGCTGACTGGCATCATTAATGATTTTTAACCGGCACTTCTTTGTTGATACAGTTACCTGCTTTGTTATTTCAAGTTGGCATGAAAACAAACTAAAGGATTACAATTCTCTAGGTCATCACTTTACAAGCTCTAGGATTACTCCAGTAGTTCTCCAATTCTGTGAAATTTTCCTGCTTTCAGATCTTTAAGAGTTATTATTGCTGAATCAGAATTATTTGATTCATGCTTTCAAGACTATAAAATTACCCAAGACCTGCTGACTCGACTAGCTAATCCCACTGAAACTATCTTTTGTCACTGTCCATTCCATTCATAACAGCATAAAGATCAAACCTCCTCTTCAAAAAGTTTCTGCATCATTACTTGCTTCACGTTATAAAAACTTCCAGTTACAACTGACTTCCTTGATTTTTTTCCTGCTGTGTTAAGTTTTGTCACTATCCCATCACTTTCAGATCAGTCTAAAGTTTGCTTGGGGAAAGACAGTACACTGGGTGGCCAACAAAATGTGTTTGGTACTAGTAGAAAGTGGGGTTTGAGCATATCTGAAGAGGCTCCTAAAGTACACCTCTTTTCAAAAAAAATCTATGGTAGGAACAATGCCCCTGGCTCATGCCTGCTGGACTGAACATGAGCACAGTGAATTTAAAATCCAGTTTTAGGGCTTAAGGGGGGGGAAAAAAAAAAACAAAAAATCACAGCTGCTTCTCTCCCTCCAAACCCACTCCATACACATACTGACACTTTTTTCTGGTTACCCCTCACCAATACCCTTAGGACTAGGTTATGTTGATTTCACCTAATTAAACTTAATTACGACTAGAAAGAAATGGAGATATAATGGTGACTGGCATTGCAGTAGCATGAGGGTATAGATTTCCCTTAAGGATAAGCCTAACTAATAAATTGGTGTTGCCTAAGGGCTGAAATCACACTCACACCTCCTTCCTCTTCTGCTGTTCACTCTCATTGCTTATCTGGCACTAGGGCTTTGGCACTTCTCTGACTGCAAGGAAAGCTGATTTGACTCACTAAAACTGGAGAGAAATAACTAAGCAACAAAAAGCAAATTTATTGTGATGGCAAGATTTCTGCTCGGTTAGTGAACTAAACTGGCTTATCAAGTTTTCAGAAAACAAGAGTACTGGTACAAAGAAGGGGAGGAATAAAGTCTTCCCCTTTTAGTGCTGAAATGTTGTTAAATCAGGTCAGCTGTAACATGAAACTGCACCTTTAGTTGCCGATTGCAAAACTCACCAGAGTGATAAGGAATCAAATTGTTCCAGAGGGATACAGATAGGAAGGCAATCACAGGCAAAGGTCTCTAATCTCAGGCTTTCCCCTCCAAACCTATACCTCATCCTATATTGCACATCTGGCTTACTGTTCTCAGGAAACCAGTATTTTTCCTCACTCCTTTCTCTCCAAATGATGTGGATCACCACTCAAAAACCATGCAGCAAAGGCTAGCTCTCAGCCCTAGAAAGACTGCAGAAAGAGGAGACTATGGAAAGTGTGACAAGAGCCACCCAACTAAGGGACAATGCAAGGAAAAAAAAGAGGCAAGAGATGGACATATTTTGAGGAAAGGGAAAAATGGGAGATGAGCTGTAACACACAGTTAATGAGTCGAAGTTTTTTTTTTAACTGACCACCCACTTATTTTAACCAGGCATTGCTTTAATCTGCAGGAAACAGGCTCTTTTGAGCTGCTTTCACTAAAGAGATGAAACCCAATTCTGATCATTGATAGCTAAGGAACAAGCATTGCTCATTAGACCAATTCTATCCACCAGAAGGTACCATAGCAAGGCACACAACCCTGCAGACAGAGCTCTTTTAAACTGTAAAGGACTTTGGTCTGCACTCCTTTTTGATTATTTTCAGAATCAGGAAGAACAGACAGTGAGATCTGCATCTCATGGTGCCAGCATCATTTTGGTGAGGGGTGTATCTCGGTAATGTTTGAGTTTTGCTTGTTTCTATAGGTCAAAAAGCTTTGATGGAAATTATAATCCTTGGTTTCAGTAGAACCATGTGATAAGAGAATTGTACTCTGGTTTTTTCAGATGCACTGTTGTCATTGCAACACATGTGCGTGTGTAAAGATAGTTTTATATATATATATACAGTGATGGTTTCTTTCTGCAAAATCTGACAAATTAGAACTTTCTAGAGTGATGGCTATAATGAAGAGAGTGAATAAGCGATTTTTATCTTTATATGGTATCATTGACTTAAAATAAATACACCCCACCCCCCCATTTTGAAATGGATAATTAAAGATATTAAAATGTACAAATATTATTGTAAATGCTAACTTTCCAAACTGCACATTCCATTAAATCCTCAGTACATCAAGTCTTGATGTGGAAGGAAGAAAGTTCTCATATTTTAGGATTTTATTTTCCATTTTAACCTTTCAAGTGCCAACCCCTACCCACTCCCACGGATACCAAAGCTATGTTTCAAGATTTTTATAATTGATAGCCATTGCTGTTGTGTATATCAGTACTAAAAATCATCGACTTTTTTACTTCAACACTGTGAAAGACCCTATTAGACATAGCATATACTGATCAGTAAAATATAGCATGTTTAAGCACTGATGATTGAAAAAAACCATAATTCTTGCAAATAGTATTATATATCAGCTGAATTTTGTATGTCGGTAAAACACAAAATCATTAATAAAACACAAGGAGAAATAAAATTTACCTACCTTTTTGATAGAAGAATTTTCGATAATAATATGCACCAAGGTCTACGTGTTCAACGATGTATCTTTTTACTCTGTCTAGATGTAAAATCAGATTCTCCTTGGGAACTTCCAGAACTGCTACTCCAGCATTCGTGCAATGAGAACTCAGAGTCGACTCAAACGAGGCACTTTCACATCCACCGAAGGAACCTGAATTAGATTTGGAAAGGCTGATCTTCCTCTCCCCTTCCCCACCAATCTCATTACGAAAATAAGGACAACTCATCACAAGTTCATTGCTTTTATCATCCCCCTGGTCCATATTGAGACCTCCTTTTGAATTCAGGTCTTCAGTGCTGCCCATTGGAGAATTGAAACTTGCAGAATGGGACAAGGGTCCAGAGACAAGTGATGCTACAGCAGCAGCAGATGCACCTGTGGTTGTGTTCCTTCTTTTAATAACATTATGCCTGTTGATTGCCGCTTCATTTAAATCAAATAAAATACTCTGTACATCATAATGAGCAAAACACTTTGGACAAGTCCAAGGCTTGATGCTATCTTCTGACCTGTTATCTTCAAGATCTGAAGACTTCCCAAGCTCCCCTTCACCTTTGGCATTGCGCAGCTTACGAAAAATGGATGAATCTCCTGTCTCTGATTTTGAGCGTCTCTTGAGTGGCTTCTCCCTTTCCTTAAAGAGTCTCAGGTTTTCCCTTTGAGTAATAGGCCCATCTATCACATCTAGAGAGAATCCTGAACCCTTGCTTCCACTGGCAATCAGGAGTTCACTGAGCTTAGTTGTGGCTGGGCTTCTCTGATCAGACTTTTCATCTTTATAGCCCTTCAATAAGTCAAAAAAACTTTCCCCTGAAGTTCCCTGCTTATCTATGGAAGATGTGCTGCCATACTCCCTGTGGAGAGATGGTCCAGATTTAAAAGTGGGTGAAATACATTCATCAAAACTATCCACATCAAGCTCACTTATGGTAATGTCGCTGTTGCTGCGCTGTCTTATTCTGCGAAGAGCTTTCCTTGGGGAACTGGGATAGCCATCAGGTGTAAGAAACCTGGAGTCTAGATTCTCAGATTGTCTGGTCTTGTTTTTAAGTGTGCTCTGGATGCTCTTTAACATGACAGAATCACTAGCGTTCAGGTTAACGGAGCTTCCCTGACTCCCAGGACTGCTTTTAGAAGACATGCTGTCAAGGCAACTTGATGTTTCAATATCTTGACTAGATCTGCTTGTTTCCTTGATGTTCTCCTTCCTTGGGGGCCAATCAGCAATCCTTGCCCTGACCCCCATTTTAGGGACTCCAGGCATAGAGGTAACATGATGGGAACTTTCATTGCGAGGAGGTCCAACTGGAGCCATGACTGCAGACCCTAAGCTGCCATTCTGTGACCTAAAGCGCCTCATATAAAAGTCATCCGAGTGGACTTTTGAGGTGCCATCTGTTCCAACTGATACCCCAGTGGCAACAGCCCTTTCGGTCTGGGACCGCTTCAAGCTGGTCATGATCTTTCAGTATGTTCAACCTTAGTAAGTTCCAAGAGAGAAAACAGTCATTTCTGCTTTTTAAAGGTACAGTTCTCTTTTGGAGAATAGTCTCCAAAATATACAATGGTTGCATGAGATCTTAATCATGGACATTTAAGGACACAGTTAAATGCAGGACGTCTAGAGAATTCAGATATTCAGTAGGTTCTGATAAGCAATAATTTCCTTTAACTTATGCATTTTAAGAAGTAGCCATGCTCCAATATATTCAAATTGTTTTAACATCACTTGTGCTCCAAAATGTCAGAGTTGTAATCCAATCGCTTATGCTTCTTTTAAGCCTAGAACAGAGAAAAGGGGAGATAAAAGCATTAATAATTCATATGTAACTTTTTTCATAACTGAAACTATCAATGTAATTATTACACAGAATTAATATTTCTAACGAACATGGTTTTAAATCTCATTGATCATCTAAAAAATGCGAAGTTGTGTTGTGTTATATGGTGGTGAAGAGTTTTCTAGATATTGTTGGTTTGCTTTCTGAAAAAATACTTTTTTTGGATTCCACACCTAAATACAATTTTTTCCTTACGGACTGATTAGTGATACTTTTTAGCTGAGTTAGTGGACAGTTTTACAAAGCACAAGTAGGGAGCTAATTTCCTCAGCTGAAGGACACATACAGCATACACTTCCTGTAGAAACCATAGAGAAGCCAGATCAGTACTCCAAATTTTGTTTATAAACGCTTTAAAGATTTTACCAATTACAAGTCATATATTCTTGGTTGCAATTACGTATTAACAATGCCTATTCAACTTTTCCATCAATGTAAATAACTATGTTATGCTAACAAAAAAAAAGTTAATAAGCAAAAAGATTACAAAATTATAATAGAATGGCTGTCAATAACATTTACTCTGTTTTGCACAGCCTTATTTGCAGATTAGCTGGATAGTCCAGAAAGCATGTATTACCTCTGCCCAGATTTCACAACATAGAAAAAGACTAAAGCTAAATAGAAACACATACTTTTAATTAACTTGATATGAAAAGTTCCACTGATTTTCCTGGCTAACAAACTATTGTCTCTCACAGCTCCTGTATAATCTAGCTTTACAAAGCCATGGAAATTAAATGCTTTCCCATACCTCATCAGTACCGAAGTGATTACAAAGCATTTAGTATACTACCCTTTGAGGAGCTAAAAAAAAAAAAATAATCCACCAATACATCCTTGCTAGTAGAAGACAAAAACATGAGATCGTCAAGATAAAATCTTGCAGTGCTGTGTACATCCTTTAACACAAAGAGGTTAATAATTTTCAAAGGCTGAACCAATTACACAAAATGTAGCCTTTAAATATTTGCCAAATGTGTGCAGAGAGATACTGCTGAACCAGCACCACGTTGACAATACAGTATTGTCTACTAGTCAAGGCTTTCTGATGCTTCCAGGGAAACTAGCACTTTCTGCAGTCTCTTCTCAAAACCATGGAGTACATTGCTCCATGTTAATTAAATATCAAGCCGGGGCACTTTCTGCCTTCGAAGGCGGCGTGTTTTAACTTCACTTGCCACAGACAGCACCTCTTTGAAATAGCTGCTATTTATATAAAGCTGAACATATAAGGAATACTTAAAATGCAAGCTGACTGCATCACACGTAAGAACAGTGCAAGTGATCTAGGGTATTATTGTATTTGCACAGCCATTTTCATAAGCCCAGTTACTTTCCTTGTAATTCTGCTACAATGATACTGATGAAATAATGGTTTTTTCTACCTATATAACTAGAATAGCTTTAGAAAGGCAGTCTGTCTATGCAGCTGTTGCAAAACTACTGAATCTTCAGCTGTAACTTTTTAGAAATTTCAAACACTCTCCAGTCTAAGTGATGAAGCTCGTGAAACAACTTTGTGCACAGATCAGATCAAGGAAGGAAAAATGCCAACACTGTGTGCCATCACATAACCTCATGTTCTCTCTATGCTTTTCAATGGTGCCATAGCAAATATCGTTTATGCAATAAGCTCTGTGAAATGGGAACGCTGCATAGCCTTTTTTAAAGAGCTATACAGGCTTGCTTTTATAGGCAGAATGGAAGTAAAACAGAATGAAAATGATAAGGATTTAGGGCAGGAGGAAGACGGGCTGAAAGGGACAGCGAAGGAAGAGTCAAGATGAGGGTGGAACACAAAACAGGTAGAAGTGTGTCCACTACCACACGCTCCTCTTCATAGCCTGCAATGAAACCCAAGACCTCTGCCCCTCACCCTTCCCCTTCCACCATCAATATCTCTAAAAGCAAAGTATACATCTCCTCCCCCTCAAGTGCTGGTCCTTACAGAAACAGATAACCTACTAGTACAAGTTTCTCATTAACTTAAGGGCAGAAGTTCACGCAGCAGCTCTAAAAATTCCCAAGCTTGGCGTTAACTGTATAACCATCCAAATGCTACTAGTTCCCCCAATCCCCTAGATTATTTTTTTTTCACCTTTAAAAATTTAGGAAATCCTAAATAATTAAGAATATATATATCTGTCTACATATAAAATCATATATATGAAAAAAATATAACTAAGTGGTCTGTGAAACTTATTCTTGACCTGTTGTATGGACAGTCCAGTCATTAGTTACATGACCACACAGTACATTTTCCAAAGGAAATACTTTCTCTGTTCCTGACTCAGCATTAAGTATGTCTCACTCTGAGGACCAGCTGTTTCATGCTCTGCAGGTTTTTGCAACTGTCCCACTTCATCTGCTGTAGCAGCTGGAATACAGGCATAAATGATTAAGGTAATAGCTAACATCATAGTCTCAGGAACTGAACTTCACTCTTGCCTGTGTCTTATCTTTATATGAATTAAATCACTACAGTCAGATTTTTTGGAGACTGTAACTACCTGTCTGTGGTTGTTTCCCTAGACCTTCCTGTCCCAGTGTCTAATTTGAGACCTAACAGTCTGATCTAAAAGGTTCAATTAGCTCCAATAAAAATAAAGTGAAAACATTACATTTGATAACATTAAAAACTGCTAATGCATAGGTCCTGCGTACACTGCTATCGTGGTTTCGGTTTCAGCTCAGCCAGTAACAAAGCACCACGAAGCCGCTCGCTCGCTCACTCCCCACCCCCGCCCCTGGCCATGGTGGGATGAGGAGAAAATCCAAAGGCAGGCTTGTGGGTCGAGACAAGGACTGGGAGGGATCACTCCCCACTTATGGTCACGGGCAAAAGACAGGCTCAACTTGGGGAAGAAACAAAATCCATTTCATTTACTACAAATCAAATCAAAAAACCAAGGGTATTAGGAAGGAAAACCAAACATCAGAACACCTTCCCCACCCCACCCCTCCCGCCTTCCCGGCTCAGCTCCATTCCTGGTTCTCTCTCCCTCCTCCCCCCCGGCGGTGCAGGGGAACAGGGGATGAGGGTTAAGGTCAGCTCCCCACACGTTGTCTCTGCCGCTCCTTTCCTCAGGGGGAAGATTCCTCACTCGTCCCCTGCTCCACCGTGGGGTCCCTCCCACGGGAGACAGTCCTTCACCGACTTCTCCCAACGTGGGTCCTTTCCACGGGCTTCAGTTCTTCCTGAACTCCCCTGGCGCGGGTCCTTTCCGCGGGCTGCTCTCCAGTCTCACACTGCTCCAGCGCAGTTTTTACCATGGAGTTAGGGCCATCTTCAGGAGCTTCCACTCCACCGTTCACCCCCATGGGTTGCAGGGGGACAGCCTGCCGTCTCACCACGGGCTGCAGGGCCATCAGCCCCCTCAGGCGCCCCTCCTCCCCCTCCTTCTTCACTGACCTCGGGATCTGCAGAGGGGTTCCTCTCATGTTCCAACCCACACACACTGCCAGTTCCCCTTCTTAAATATGTTCTCCCAGAGGCGCTACCACCGTCACTGACTGTGTCGGCCTGGGCCAGAAGCAGGTTTGACTTGGAGCCGGGGGAGCTTCTAGCAGCTTCTCACAGGAGCCACCTCTGCAGCCCCCTCCCCCACTACCAAAAAAAAAACCCCCATGCCACACAAACCCATAACAACTGGTCATCAGTTTAATGAAAAACGAACAATAATGACAATCTGTACTTTTTCTCATACTCATTACTTGCAAAACATGAAGGCAAAGACAGGGTGAATCACACTTGATTTAAATGACCAGTTGCCGATAATCAGATGATATTATGAACTGGAAAACCTGCAGGAAGTTAAATATTTAAGTAGCAGAATTGCTACGTGAACAGAATATGGTGAGGACAAACTAGCATAACCAAGAAAACACGTGCTTCTCCAATTCATCTGAACTTACTGAGAAGGCCAACAAAATACTCAGATGAAGAGCTACATATAAAAAGCTGTAAATGAAAACCATATGCAAAAACTACAATATGACGTACATGAAAATTTAGTACTGACTGTATCAATTAAAAACCAGTTAAGAGAACAACCTTGGAAAACCAATGATCAGCTTATCAGATTGCATGCAATAACTAGTAAAGCAATCCAAGGATCTGTTCAAAATGGGTCTCAAACAACAAACTTTACAACAAACTTTATTCATTGCTTTTTACCAGCACCAGAGGTCTTTGTGTCTATTCTCAACTGAAAATGAGCTAAACACAAACCTGTTTTCATTCTTTCCACTTCTATTCATACCTCTTTCATCACTTTGCTCCCTCCTCCAAAAACTGGGGTTCTGCCTGTAGGACAAAGGACCATCCTGATCAAACTTAAAAGGTCCTTGTAAATGCATCCCCAGATAGGTTTGCAGTCCTACGTCATTCTTAAAAGGTAGGTAACTCTTAGTTTCTTATTCCTCATGACTGAAGTTAGCCACCAGGAAAATTAAGACCTATCAGTCAAGATTTCATCCAGAGGCCTTTGGATTACAAAGCAGCAAATAGAAGCAGTTGATTAAGAAGAAATGTCTCGCTCAAATCATCTCAGGATAGTAAAAAAATCTTCAACTACAGCACACTAATCAGTTTCTATCTTAGATTCCGGTAGCCAAATAAGATAACTCAACATCTATTTGTTCAGATGAATGGAAAAAAGGAGATCAAGCCTGACACATCAATTCAGAGATCTTCTATTACAGTTTTTCCTAGATTTACCTTTATGCGGGATCATGCTCTTTTTCCTTACAAAGTAGTGACTCTACCCACAACGGAGCCTTATTGAAGCGATTTAATAATTACTCTGTTATCTGCTGGGAACATGCTGAGATTTCAGATTGTAGGATCATGGATGCCAATGATCCTAATACTCTGATGCTGACAGAGATAGATTTGAGGGCACCAAATTATTTATGATTCATAATGTTCCAGAGGAAAGACTTCATACTTCACCATCAGCCCTCATTAAAAAGTGGCACTTTATACTTAAAAATTTCGGAATGAGGGAATCGGTTTTCAAATTCTAGAAAAGTCTCACTTTTGCCAAGCCTCTATACCAGTCCCCCAACCCACCCCAAACAATAAAATATGAGGACAGTAAATGGAACACATTACCAGGGATATTTTAAAATACTCAACACTGTAGGATAAGGAGCTCAGAATTAACATTTTACAGTAAGTAGTTATTAAAAATGTAAATGAAATCATCTCTATTCCACATGGTTTACTGAAATTCAGCCAACTTGGGAAATGCAGTGCAACACACACATTACTGGCAGTAACCCTTTTTAACTTTTACTGGGAAAAGAACTGGCATCGCCATAAAACTTGAAAACTAGCAGCTCCTCTGAAACCAGAAAAATAAATGAGAACAACAAAAAAATATTTTATATATGGAAGCTTATCTATTTGTGTCACAAATTCTTACCTGAATTACAACAGGGATCAANAAGTTATTATATGTACAAAATAATGTCTAATTTCATAAAATTAATTCCTCAGAGGAGAAAAATTCAATTTAGTCTTTAGAAATACTTGGCTTTATGTGGTTACCTATTATTAACTTTATACTTTTCTTCCCAGGATTACTCTCATCATTATAATTGAAGGAAGGTTAGAAGGTTCATCTTTCAGAGGCAGTTTTTATCCACTGAAATGCTATTTGAACAATAGTGTTTGGTATTTTACTAGCTTATCGGTTTTGTTTTTGTTACACTTAAGAGGAATTGCTGGGTTTGTGTTAACTGAACTTGTGACAACTGTCAGCTCTGCACAGGATGAAAGATAGATTCCCCTAACTTTTCTTTCTTCTCCCCCCACCTCCCCAGTTTATGTTATCTACAAAATTTGCCACTGATCTACATGTCAGCAAGTCTGCTCTGCCTTTTTTTTTGAATGCTTCCTTGGTCCCTAACCCTCAGAAGAAAACCTTTGCTCTAAGGAAACTGAATGCCACCTGTTGCCATATACTCAAAGATCACCTGCACTGTCCTGCTGAGATTTAACAGAGCTTTATTCTTAACTTCATTCTCTGCTGAAGTAGCTCACACTAAAATATATGAACTTAGGCAAGGTTACATTGATTTTAAGATGTAACAGTAATTAATGTGAATTATTACCATCAATTTCTGTACTCTTGCAGTATGCCTTTCTACAGGCAAACACAAGCTTGCTCTGCAATGTGGTGAAACAACTGGAGGGTGTGCAGTCACGAGAGAAGGGTGCAGAGGTTGAGCTCATGTGCTGCGGCACTTGGCAGAATTTGCTCCGTCAGGTTTTGAGCCCTGCTAACCAGTCATAAACCATCAATCGTCTCAGAGCATACCAAACCAGCTGGCCTTCCTGTGCAGAAGACCATGAAGTCACACTCAATAATCATACTCCCTTGCAGTCAGTGGTAAAATGTTCATGATGTAACAGGATGGTAAATGAAGCACAAAAGCTACCAAATTGAGATAGATATAGGAACACAGGGGACAGTAATCCCCTACCTATGCATTTCAGCACATTTTGTTCCATTATGAACTTCAACTCACTGTTCTCCATGTAAACACTACAGTATCTCAAGCCAGAATTGTCCTCTGTTTTCACATCAATTTTGTAATGACTAATCGAGACAAGGCTATCACAATACTCAAGTGTACAAGTAACTGTTGCTGAAGCAAAACCTTTAAAATTCCTTTTAACTGAGACAGAGAGGGAGAGCGAGAAAAGGCACTGCACATGGTCATTGCCACTTCAACGCTCATGTTCCATTTTGGTACCAGTGGCGCTCATTTTGGTAATTAAATGCAGAATCCCCTGCCTGGAAGCTAACTTACAGGATCTGAAAGAAAGACGCTGACAAGTCTTACTGTATGCTATACTGTATTCTATTCCTGGAATGAGATTGTTAACAGCAATAGTTTATTTTTGATAGCAGCGCTTGCTCTCTAGAGGAAGCAACTCTAAAGCAGTGCCAAAACATGAGAGCAAAATATTCTAGCTCACAGATACCATCTCTCAAGAAAGAAAATTTTCAGCAACTACAAAATAAGGGTTCCACTTACATCCCCCCACCCCCTTTGTTGTTTTTTGGGGTTTTTTTAAAGATTTTTCTCTTCTGTGTTTCTTTTTCAGTTTCTAGCTGTTGATATACTGCATCCCTGGGTAATGGTTTCAGAATCAGACTGCTCTCTCTGGTGTGTAAACTCTGGTAAAAGTTACTCATCTGCAAAATGCCCGAGTTAATCAATGACTAGTTTCTCATACTGCGAGACTCTGACCTATGAATAGTCACAAACCAAAACCAAACACAAAAAAAAACCAGACCAAGACACAAACCCCAAAGGAAGCGGGCTGATACTTGCTGGTATGGGTACAGTTCAGCGTAATTGCCGTACATTACAGTAAGCACCACAAATGCACTTTCCTGAGGTTTGCATCCTTTCTCATACTTCCATAGCAGAAAGGCTCGTACGCTGCCCTCCTCCTCTAACCTGGCCACAAATTTGTTTCCGGCATAACTTTGGTACCAATACAAAGATAGAGCTCAGCCTGTGGTCTCTGTGCTGCACTGCTGTCTACGTTCCTGCCGGCCACACTTTGGCATGCTAGTGCTGGCAGTCATCACCACATGTCTCATGACATCCCACAAACATCAGAGCTAAGTGAGAGACCTCAGTTTGGACAAGGGGGAAAGAGGGTGTTTAACCTACTACCCCTAAAATTCCAGTTGCTTCTAAATAGTCTGGAGTGCAACTCAAAGCTAATTTTTTTATGACAGGTGTTAGACCGTGTCACTAATTTCATAATAGGATTATTAAAAAAAATACAAACCCATCATTTTGCTAGTGTTTAAGATATTTTTCCCAACTCTGTTTTATTCCTTTGCTCTATCACTGCAGTTGCTTTTCCCTAAACTCATGATTTGGCAAAAGAATTGCAGAGCTGTCTGCTGTCTTCAGGAAAGTCATCCAGCTCCCAAACCTCCACAGAGCACCATTTCTCCATAGGCTGATTGATCACACAGTCATGTGTTTAAGGGAGAAGCAAAAGCAGCTTTTCAGAAATGAAAGTTAAATTTTACCTGAAATTAATAGCCTTTATTTCCAACAACCCCCATATTAACCATCTAGAGAGTATTTCATATCCACATTCCTGAACATGACCCTGCAACTATTGCTCCTGCTTTAAAGGTACTGCTGCAGTGCTGGAGAGGAGCATCAGGAGCAGGGATATTATTACTAGATGCCCACATGAGGTGTTCCTGACTCCT
Source organism: Pandion haliaetus (assembly GCA_013401275.1). Classification (NCBI taxonomy): domain Eukaryota; kingdom Metazoa; phylum Chordata; class Aves; order Accipitriformes; family Pandionidae; genus Pandion; species Pandion haliaetus. Next base: position 35,010 of record VYZV01017699.1, read on the forward strand.
GCATCACCATCACTCCGTCACCTGTGCCCCAGGCCCCCTCAGCAGCCAGTCACACACCATCTGTTCAGGCTAAGCCCAGCTGCTGACACTCTCAGCTATCGCCCTCCACAATCCTTCCTCCTCAACCCAAGGACCCTTCTGCCATGCAGCCCGTTTGGCCACAGCCCCCAGCGGAGTAGAACAAATGCCATCAGATTTGAATTTCAGACTTCAGTTTGCTCCCTCAACAAAACCCACTCCAAAGACAGCTGAGCATCTCGTCAAGCAAAAGATCATTATTTCAAGCTTCCAAGTAATAGGTGTTCAATGAATTTGCTTCCTTATCTACTGACCTGAAAATACAAAGTGGGTCATTACTCTAGTCTATTACAGTTCCTGTATATTAGAAAAACTAACAGAAAGCAACTGGAAGTTACTCAGATAAAATGAAACACTATGCTTATAAAGTGAAAAACAACTTCAAACTATCACTGAAATACAGTTTTTTGAAGGCACACAGCTAAAAAAAGGGGTTCCCTCCCCATACAACCTATTAAAAAAATGCCCATTGGTCTATCTAAACGGTATTCTTTTATGATAGCACACACAAAGTTAAAAGTATTTTCCCCTAAAAAAGATGTTTTGCTTTTTTGCGTAGGTATATATACCATGTATATTTTTGTATACATGTATCTACATATATTTACACACGAGATGTTAATGCTATCTCTCAAAAGCAAGTTTGAGAATATTCTAGACAGAAGTACATAAATATAACATAAGCAAACATTGTAATGAATCCTCATGTCATTTAAACAATACTTCCCACAACTACTAATGGTTTACATGCTTAATGAATCTGCATTCACTACTGTTATATGAAAAAAAGCAAACAAATATAAGCCTAACACCACCGAATTTTCATTTTATGTTTCTACAGGAAATTTTGAATTACAGAGCCTAATAACCTGTGATAGGCTCCACAGCAGAAATGTATTAGGTATTCAGATTATTCAAACTTTGGTCAAGTAAAGACAGCATAAAAATAACAATACTGAAAAATCATAGTCCAGACTATAAAGTCATACAAGGACTACAGAGATTGAGAGAGAGAGATCCTTCTAACAGTTCACACGTTCGAACAGATAAGGAAGCATGTAATCCTCAAATAATCCTTGCAATAAGTACAGCAGCTTCTGTTTCAAGTGACTGCCACATACAGTCAAGTGTGCAACACCAAGAAAGGAAGTCAATTAAAAACCTTAAGGAAGATACAGACTTGTAAGCAAAAACTTGAACAATGTTTTGGATTTTTTTTTTTTTTAAATGTTTGTCAACAGCTGGAACATTCAAATTGAAATGCACCCAACAGAACCCTCCACAGCCTTCCACTATAAATCCTTTTGGGGAAAATACCCTGAAAACTCAGTAATACTCTTTTCAACAATATGCCAATTTACTTTTTATAAATGACAAGTTTTGTATTACTATACTTTTATGCCCTCAAAAGAATACTGGTATATCAGTGTAAAGAACTTGATTTGAAAGTGTAGAATAAAAAAACCCAAAGAAATAAACCCCCCTTAATAATAAAAGTAGGTTAAAAGAAAGGGTTTAAAGAAAAAATAAAAAAGTTTTAACTGTGTTCTTATTTCGATACTGATCTTAGAACATAAAAGCAAATATTAGTAAGCAACAGACTTTATGGAAGGAAGAATAGTTTCCAGCAACTCTTCACCTCCTCATGTTTTCCATTCTTTTCATTTTTCTCTTAGACCATCAGCTTCATACTTTGCCGGTGATCATTTAACTCACAAACATGCAATCCCATGTACGAGCCAGACTCTGGTGTCCTTTCAGTGGAACATTGAAACAAGCTTCAAAATTAGTTATGGATTAATTTGCAAAGGACTCTAAATCACTACCACTAACAAAAATCTAGACCTGTTGATGGATTACTGTATGCTGAATTTCTCCAATATATTCCACCCCAAAGGGGGAAACTAAACATGGGGCCAAATCTTCTTTCTGGAACCACGTTTTGTGTTGTCTGAAGCCTACTTTATGCATACATGCATGCAAATAAAAACTCTAAGCAGATGAAATAACATTTTTCTTCAGACAAATTGTTCACTTAGAAGGCATGGCAACCAATTCATTAAGTCATTACATATTCTTTCAGCCATGCTTATGGCAAGCCCTCTCAGTCCTCTGATATAATGGATATTCCTAAACTAAAAAGGTTGCATTCTTTGTCCAATGAATATATTTATTTACTATGTTTGGTTTCATTCAGAGCTAAGCATGGGGATCATCCCACAGACCAAAAAAAGAAAACCATCTCAGGTTACCATTTGAGACACATGCTGTGTATACCTAAACTTATGAGGCACCATAAATCCACCAGAAAAAAAAGCTTTTAGGCTTCTAACTCTTACATAACACAAGCAGGCACAAAACCAGAGATCCCTGGAGATAATTCACTTTGCTGTTTTTGAGAAAACACATATAAAGAGCTTTTTTGTCCTTTTGACAACCACATGTATTGTATTTTCCAAAATACCATCTTTACGGTTAAAAAGGAATAAACAGCTCAGCCTCTACATAGGACTCTACATAGCTTTTCTTGTTAATTTTCCTGTAGATACTTCCAACACCCTTTAAAATTAAGACTAAAACAAACCCTGTTTTAAGCAAGCATTCACCAGTTTTGGGGGCTATGAAAATCTATCAGAAAAATACGGATGGGATCTGTAGACAACTGAAATTAATTTCTGAGTGCTAGGCACCTGGTGATAAAGATGAGTGTGTTGCATCTGTTAATGATATCACCTTAAAAACTGAGATGTCTGAAACTTTCAATGTGAAATGCAGAAGACTGACGGATAAACCAGTGAACAGCTCTAAAAACCTAGCAGAGAACACAGTACAACTACACAAGCCTTGTACTTTGATAAATGAATGAATATTCCAATGGCACTCTCCTTTTATATATGGGAATGTACACAAGAACACAAGGCAAAAGCCAGACTGGTTGTACATAAATTACTACTCTACATTTAAAACATTTAAAGTCCTAATAAGAGTGAATAAAACAATGTGGAAAGAAGAAAAAAAATTACCTGCCATAATACACAGTTACTCAGCAGAAATCTGCACACTGCAGGATTGCAACATTTATTATTTAGAAAATAATAAAGCTAGATATAAATATTTTGGTTGATTCATTTCTTGTGAACACTGCGCTATGAGTGGGTGTTCAGGTTGGATTTCAGAAGACTTAAACAGAGAAAGAACTCTGTACACATGGAAAACTGAGAAAGGGTTTTTCATTATTTAGAAATTCTCTCTCGTGTAGATATCTCAGCAGTGACCAACAGGTAGATGACACCCTTTGGTTTGATGACATAGGTATGTTATGTTCTACAGTTCTAACACATACTATATAATAAAAGCAATTGGAAACATGTAAATAGGCAGTACTTAAATTTTAAAGATAGCTATACAAGCGACCCGCTGAAGGCACACAGCTATCTCCAGCAACTATAAAAGGAAAATAATACCTAGCTGGCCATATAAATCAACTCTTAAGAAGTGATTGTGAAAATCTGTGCACAACCCATTGCATAAAGCGACCTCCACCAAAGTGCAATACCAGGAAGAAGCAACATAACCAATTCTGGTCACGAATCCAGACAGTCAAGCTGGCAAAGCAGGATACAAACTGAAAAGAGCAAGCAAGGTGGCACTGACACCTAAAAAACACACTTTGCAATTTAAATAAGAATCAGTCTATTACAAGCACACATATGCCAGCAGTACTGGCACTTCATTCAGACATCTTTAAACATAAGGCACAAATTTAGGTGGATGGTTGGATGTTTCT
>VYZV01017700.1:1283-21929 GCA_013401275.1 Pandion haliaetus
GTTAGGTAGTGGTTACAGTATGTTAGCCATTGCATATTTTATAAACCACAAAGGAAGGCGACAGCTCACACTTCAAAGACAACAATCAAAAGAGTAAGGAAGAGACTAAACAAAAAAGTAGAAATACAAATATGTGTGAATTTAAGTAAACTTTTGCATAAGTTTTTTTGCCACAGATACTTCATGCATCAGTGTACTAAATATTCAGTTACACTCGTCTTCAGATGTTTAGAGATAGTTGTTTCAATATTTTCTTTTAAAAAGATATAGTTTTAAAAGCCATGCTTAAAAAGAAGCAAGAAGGAAAGATCAGATGAAGCCCAGCTAAAAACTACATAAATGTATTTTAATTAAGACTGTACTGGTAGCTTAAGCTGGAAGAATTAACTTGCCAATAATTAAGAATTCAGCTCCGAGTTTTACCTAGGTCAATCTAATAATATCTAGTGGAGTTGTCAGAATACTAAAAAGCTACTTCCTAACGGAGAATTAAGAAATGTTACCAATTTATGAAAATAACTATAGACAAACAACTGTTAATGGCTGTCTTAACTATCTTGGGCAGCCTGCAATATAAATGCAGGGGAAGCCTCTTCAAAAGTTATGGACATCTTTCTTGACACACTACACTCCTTTACTTGACTTAAACAGAATTAACTCCATTTAACCAAAATAACTAAATTGGTCATCTACTTTCACTTAAAATAAAACCACTGAAGAAGGCATCCAAGTCTTTACTTACTCTGTTGAGGACTCCAGCTCAGAGAGAGTTAGACGTAAATGACTAATTGTTTTTTCCTATGAAAATAAAAGCAAAACTTGTATTAGGTATTATACTATTGCAACATAACAGGATACTTCAAGTTAAAGAACTTTAAATTTAAACCTTTATTTAAATCCTTCACCAATAAGTAATTGCATCTTTGCACATTCACATTTCCAAGCTTCTTTTCTTTACTGGGAAAGGATTGTTTTGTCATCAAAAAAGATGGAAGTCAGCTATAGATTGTCACCTCAATAAGGTAGAACCTTATACCTCAATAAATACCTCCAAGTGCAAAATGCAAAAAATACTTCTTTATTTCCTTGGAGTGTCATAACAATCATAATTAGAATGCTATTGAGCTGGCAAATGACTCTTTGTATTGGCTAGGTCCAAACATAGTGTTTATGTCATGCCTAGAGCTCTGCACAGGCTTTGTCATGAAGGCAAAATGTCTCCCTAAAATGTAACTGCTTTATAAATCCCCAGATGGACTGCAAAGTAGTACTTTTAAGGCACATACCTTGTTAGCTAAGTTGTCATCTAAGCATGCAATTCTTTCTGTTTTTTCATCTACGGTTTCTTGAAGACTGTCCTTTTCTTTGTCCAAAACAGTAATAGTACTTCTAAGCACATTGACTGCTTCATCCTGTGAAGTGCTCCTCTGGTTTAACCTATCTATAAATGAAAGACTAAGTATTGTCTATTTTAAAAACAGGAAATCAGCATAAAAATAACTAGTGATTACCTATTTTCTCCTCTAGCTTTACAATTTCTTCTTGAGCTGACTGCAGTTCATCCTTTTTGAGGGACAATCGGTGCTGTAAATCTTCAACAGACCTCTGGAGTTGGTCGTTTAAGAGCCTGGAAAATCAGTATACAGTTGAAAGAAGTTTGGGACCTATTCAGGGTCATCAACTTATGGCTCTTCAGTTGCTCCAAGTGATGGAACAGTTTCACCATAACCTCATGACAAGGTTGCGTCATACCAACCAGTCCTCTCTGTCCCTCTGGGAGAGAGAGGGCTGTTAAGGATTGCTGAGGCCAACACCACTTGGTTGCTCTGGACCCCTGCAGCAAGTCCACCTCATCAGCATTCCAAAATGGAGCAATGGAACCTCAGTGGAATCACGATGATAATCTGAAACATTCAATTCCTCGGATTTCTGTTACTCTTCATCACGTAACTCTTGTTACTGATGTCTTTTGACTGCTTTATAAAGATTTTGATATGTAGCTCACAGCAGTGATTATCAGTCACACCACATTTTAAGAAGCAACCAAATTGACAGCTACAGTTCTGATCCTACTTTAAGAAACACAGAGGCTGAAAAATTTATGAAACCATCTACCTACATAGTTGGTTTGCTTAGCAAGAAATATCAGAGTGACCTAGGAAAAAAAGAATGCAAAATGAAACTCCAAAATAATTAAATGGATTATTTACAAAACAGGTCAGGAAGTGAACATCCCTCTAAAGTGGGATCCCTCTAAAGTGGGATCCCACAAAAGCTAGAGAAGGTTTTTATTTAAAAAAAAACCAAACCACCAATGCGGAATACAGCATGTCTGCAGCTAAAGATTACTCTCACTCAGTTTACAGTGAAACTTGGGGGGCTGGGGGGAGGGAAGGGGCCCCAAACAAAGCTATAACAAATTGCCACCATGCACAAAGTAGAAACAAATGCTGATATGACTGTAACCCTACTCCTTATCTCCTCCTTTTTATAATATCAATGCTTTCCACTAAAATTATAAGGAACCTATCAAGATATTTCACTTTTATGAATGTTGTCACAATTTGACCAACAAATATACTAACCATTTTACTAACAGCCTTCTCTGCGCAATTGTGAGCTTTAGATGAAATTCTCGGGCTGCTTCTCAGCTTCAGTTCTTCCTAATTATCCACCCTGCTATTTTACTGTTACACAGTGCAGTATAGTACTGTTCAGGTGTGGGCAGGGTTCCGGAGCGTGAGCCACAAACCCTGGTTTCCCTTGTAAAACATCCAAAAGATCTCATCTACAGCATTACCTATCCTGTAGTGATCTCTTACATCAAAGGCTGTCATTTCCACCTAAACCAAGTACCAGATTTCCAAATTTCTACCCAGATTTATTTACATTTCCACTTTCTCTAAGCCACCTTCTTATTCCATCACATCTAGATAGCTGATGGAAGCTCTTTTCTAAAAGAACTTTAAAAGAGTACAGCAATGATCCTGCAAGTTTAAATAGGCCTTCAAAATACATGAGTATACTTGATCCTCCAGTTCTAAGCAAGTTGGTCAAATCCTCACAGACTGTGTTTATGGATGGCAAGATGTCAACTCTCAACACTGTAGTATGTATGTGATAGTACTAGCATATGACAGAGAGTGACAGAAGAAAAACAGCTCAAGTAAAATGCCATTACAGAATGACTCTCCATGAACCACTCAATTGTGGAATATCAATGCCTAAGGCTTGGCATAAAATTTTCAGTTATTACTGACAACTCTAAAACTGGCAGTTTGGTCCTACTGCTGCAGTTGCAAAGGCATCCGTCTTCCTTTTAACAAACAGCAGTTGGAAATACTTTTAGAAATTTTCTGTTCTGCTACATTCATAAGCAGAGAACATAGTAGTTAGAGGAAACAATTCTAAAAGGAGGAGAAAATTTGTATTCACAATTAGCTGTAAAAATTATCAGTATATCTGTTCTTCAAATAAGCCCAGGGGAGGCTTGCTGTGAAAAGCCACCACAGCAATTTCCTTACTTTTATTTACTTTTCCTTAAGACAAAAACAGTACCAAGCGATTTTGGAAATATTTTATGGTCTTTCCCAGGAACTCAACTCTGCTATACGGTCACAGAACAAACAACATTATGTTAGCATCTGTGAAAGACCACCACATTTTGTATCAGACTTACTGAAGTGAGCAAATCTCAGCTTTAAATTGGGAAGAATCATCAGATGCCTGCGCGAGTTTACTGGACTTCAATTTTAATTCATTTTCCAAAGAGCTTATTCTTTCTTTCAGGATAGAGACTGTAGTCTTTAGTTCACACCTTTCCATCTCAAACTGCAATTTGAAAAGAATAATCAAACTTGTTATTGTTGTAGAAAGCTATTGCAACTTGGGTTTTAAATAGATTTAAGTTGAAAACAGCTAGCAAAATTAATTGTTTGAAAAGTTGATCTGATTTCAGAAGTAATAAAAGCTTAATTCCTAAAAATGCACTTACTCCTTGAATATTATTCTCCAGTTCTGAAATATCATGCTGCATCTTTGATTTTTCAAGGTTAGCTGCTTCTTGCTGAATCTCAAATAGAAATATAGAATTACATGTAGTAAGATACACATTTTTAGATTTAACCATAGAAATTTAATCTTAATGTTTAAGAACACACTGCTCTACATTCTCAGATGAATGACCAAATGCAAAGTTCTCTCTATAAAACTACAGTGCATTAGCTGAAAATATATCCCTGCAGTTCAATATAACATCACTGAGTTTCATTTTGGTTTTTGGTTTTGTTTTTTTTTTTAAAGAAAAAGTACATTTATATTTAGTCCCAACCAAATTAATATTTGTGAGTTGTTGTAGAAAGATTACTGAGCTACAGGGCCATATGAAAGGTTGCAAGCATGTACAGCCTAGTGTCCTAAGCTGTTTGAAATTAATTTAAGAAATTATCATTAATATACAATGTAAGACAGAGTACAAAGCTAACTGGTCTTTCTCCAAGTCTATGCAAAAATTTTTTAAAAATTATTTGTCTGTTCTCTGACTTCTGTGCGTAAGTGCAGTGAAATTACTAAACAAATTCTCAAACTTCCTAGAAATGCCTGAGAAAAGTGTTTTTGTGCAGATATTTCAAAGTGGCACACATACAAAATGTTGGTAGTCACCTACAAGAAGGATGGAGCTGGAAGCACATCTCTTCCACTGCATGCACATGCTTTAATCAAAGAGGTCAGAGTTCCTGCCACTGCATTCAAGTACACTACAGTTCTCTGGGTTTGTGGTAGTAAATCAAACATTCATTGTTCAGTCAATCTTGACACATGTTGTCTTTGGATAAGTCCATTCATATGATTTTAAATTTCTGAATTTTCAGGACATTTTAAAAACCTGTATACATTATATAAATGACCCAATAAAGAAGTCAGGGAACCTCCCCCCAGAATCTTATGCTCTTGACTACAACCAAATAAGGCATTAATGCACATTAATACCAGACATCAAAAGGTCAGAGTAACAGGAAAATCATTGCATTAACAAGTATTATTTTAAAGCTTAAAAATAATGAAACTTGGATTTAGCAACTCATATAGTCACAAAAAATGTTCTGTGGTTAGGGCTTCGTATCTAGGTTCTTCACACAAGGTGATGCCATGCTTGCCCTCAGATACTTAAAGCTTATGTTCCTCTCCCCCAGTCCCCGCCTAGGAACTGAGTTTACAAGGATAATTCAGATAATTCATTGCGCTTTCTAAAATGAGTATGAAATCAGAGAAGTTCAAAAGTTATTGAAGAGGGCAACTGACAGTCAGCCAGACATAAATACGGCATTATTGTATAAGCCTTCCCTACATGCCACCTCACTGTAAGCGATGAAGCTATAAAAGCTCACCTTTAATTTTTCTCTGAGGCTTTCTTTTTCTGCCGTTAGTCTTCTAAAGTCAGTCAGTGCAATGTCTCTTTCTTCTTCCACGCGACTTTGAGAAACTAAACTATGTTTTGCTTCTCTTCTCATCCTGTTCAATTCACCCTGAGACTTTAAAAGATCATCGTTTGTTAGCATACATAGATTGCAATTAATACAGCGTATACACTAACAAAAAGAAAGTTTCAATGCTGTTATTACAATAGAAGTGCTATTATAGTCTTATTTTTCCCTAGATAACTAGAATATATCCCCTAAATCACACAGTGGCACAACTTATGCTGCCAACACACTCATCATCCTTTTACTGTTCCAAGTATAGTCTAACTTCACTCTGTTTTCTTATTAGTTAACTACTACTTCTTCCTTGCTTTCTAGCCTGTATCCTTACCCAACTTTGTCATGCATTCTATTGATTTTTTCCCCCTGATCTTTCTAATTTCTGAATGCCAGTAAAGAAAGTTATAATGGCTTTGAAGTTAATATGCTAACTTTGGAATACATAATTTTATTAACAAGTAATAAAAATAGGTATATATTTTATTATTCTTGGTTGTATGCTAGTAGGTCTATACTCCTCAAGTTCTACCATAGAGAGTTTTTTCATTTTAAATAAGCAACAGTACAATAAGTGTTAATCGGTTATTTCAATGTCAATTATAAATAAACTCTTCTTACCTGCTCATAAAGAACATTTAATCTATCTCTTTCTGCAGTCAGTAACTTGACATTGGATTGAATTTCTATCATGTGTTTTTCAAATCTGTCTAACATGGACCGTAGCTCATCTCTTTCCCTGGCGATCAATCGAAGATCTTCACTCTGCAAAGTGATTAATAAAATTTATGTTAAAATATACTAATTAAAATATTTGGATAATTAATACAAAAAAGGAACACTATTAGTAATACATGAAAAATACATATATAATAAATTTTAATTGCAAGAAAAAGCCTGGCATTGGTGTTATAAATTAAACAATAAGAACTAACTGTTAAGGAGAAAAAGCAAAACAGCTAACCATAAGGTTTCAACCTTTTACTGTTGTATCATCTAGTTCTATTTATTTCAAACAAACTGATCAATAATTAATCAATATGTTACTGTAAAATGTGAGTAGGAAAATAAAATGCAAGTTCACCTGAGTATCTCTCAGTTAATTTCTTATGTTAAGAATTTAATTCTAAAAACTACTACAGTTACTGTTACTGAATTCGAAAATATATTTGATAGCTCCTTAAATGATTCTACAGTATTTCCGTTATTTTTTCAGCCTGTCTTGACAGCAGGAACTTTACCTTCTCTGGAGTCTTACGGCTCGGGCTAGGCCTTCGTTTTATCATTTTCTGAAGATATTCTAATTCTTGCTTATAATAATCTCTGTCATCCTCTAAAGTCTTTACAAATGCATCCAGACGAGACGGAGATTTGTCTCCTAGGGCTATACCATATTCTAATCTCATTCTTTCTATTTCTAGGACAAGTTCTCGTTCTGCAGAAAAAGAAATAAAAATAACTGTATAGGAACCTCATGAATTTCCAAAAGACATTTGCATTTGGGATGGACTAACTCCCAGCAACCATCTGGGCAGCATATCTGCTGAAACAGATATAGGAATCCTGGTTGACAGTAGGCTAAACATGAGTGAGTAGTGTGCTTTGGAAGCGATAGAGGCCTAACAGTATATTGCGCTTTATCAACGAAGACACAGACTGAGGGATGCGATTATTCCCCTTTACTTAGCACTCATTAGATCGCATTTACAATACTGTGTTCAGTTTTGTCCCTCTAGCACAAGAAAGATGTTGATAAACTTGAGTGAGTCCATGGGAGGCCCTCCAAGCTGGTCAGGAAGCAGGATACTTGCCCTGTGGGGAATGGCTGCGGAAACTGGGCTTGTTCAGCCCGGAGAAGAGCTAGGGACCCAAGAGCAGACTGACAATACCAAGAGAGGGTTATAGAAAACATGGAGCCAGTTTCTTCAGAGGTACGCAGTAGGTAAACAAGGAACAATGGTGATTAATTGCTACAGGCAATTACAAGCAATACAGGGAAATGTTTTTTTACCCTGAGAATAAACAAACATTGGAATGGGTTGCTTAGAGATATTGTGGAATCTCCACCCCTGGAGATGAATGAAAACATGTTTCCGTGACAAAAGTTTTCACTTCAATTCTGACTGAAGACCTACAGTCTTCTTTTAATTTACATGTATCAAGTCTTTTAGTATTATTAACTGTATCTTAACTAGGTAAGGTCTCCTATTTAAAAAATTATAGGAAGATAATTTACAGGAATCTACATTTGATGATTTACCTTTTATTTCTAAGTTTTCTGTTTTTTCTGTCAGCCTTTGTTTCTCTTGTTCAAGCTGGTTTAACAACAGTTCAAGATTCTTCTTATCATCTGTTTTTCCAGAGAGTTCTTCATTCAGTCTCTCGTTCTCCCTACGACATGAGCACAACTCCTGAAGTAATAAGTATCGTTACAAAAATTAGAAGTGCAAATAGAGACATTTGGAAAAAATTACTTAACATTTTGTTAAACTTTTAATATTGAACACTGTTTACTTCTGTTTAACCTGGGTGTTTTATGCTGTAACATTTGTCAAAGGCCATAATTGTTTTTATACTACATTTTATTACCTCAGAATATGCATTACTTTTGACACTGTTTGCAATCTGTAACAAAACAAGCAAGATTAACCCTTGTTTAATTCAAGAAACCAACCAGAAAGACAATACAGTGGGATACGAACACGGGAAAAAGAAATAACTAAAGCAAGAAATAATTTTTAATGGCATTTAGTAACACTGTTGGTGTTAAAGCACATCACAATACACCATCGCAGTCAACCCAACCCTGCAGCTAATCAAATGCTATTTGGCATGTCTTTCCTATAATCTGGTGCCCTGAAAATGAAATATTTTTGTATTCTCAAATTCACTAGAAATACTAAACCAAAACACTCAAGTAACACACAACTTGCTATATGCTGGAAAGAGTTTGGTCTTCAAGGAACTGGTAATACTGATATTTTTCATCTGGGCTACTATGCTTGCTTTCTGAGTGAGCCAAGTATTACATAATTATTCACATGCTGATTAAGAGACAAAGTAGTTTCTAAATGAAGAAAATTCTCTAGGATGTCATAAGCCCTTTGTGGTAAAAATGGTTATGTTATGAAAATTACAACTTCAGATACCAGAAATAAGGAAACATACAATAAGGACATTGTCAACCATACTGTCTACAGAGGTTTCTTTCTGCTTACTTTATGATGCAGCTTCTTTAGCTCTTTCATTTATTAATTAGTAATTTATTACAATAGAGTTTTGGGTACTACAGAAGTTCTCATTAATTGTTAAATCATTAAATTTTTTAACAAACGTAAGAACCATGTGGATGACAGTATGATAAAAATGCTACAAATGAGAACTGAAAGTATTTTACTTACTGATTTAAGCCTTGTTATTGTTTCTTCAAGATTCTGTATTTCACTGTGTTTTCTTTCAATTTCTTTCTATCAACCAAAATTAACCTATATGTTAGAAGTTACATATTCAAAATTACAACAATTCCTTTGTTACAAAAAAATTAAGGAAACAGGCTATTTTGTAAGAAATAAAGTATAATTAGTTCCTTGTAATCTGTCAAATTTTAAGTAGCAAAGCCCCTATGAACTGAAAGCTGAAAAAGTTTGTGGTATACACACCCATGCACTTCTGGAGCACGACAATTAAATAAATCATTGCATGACTCCTCATAAAAAAACCCCCTCTAAACACAGGCATCACTGTTGTGAGTATCTTATTACCTATCAATATTTTTAAGTATTTCAGGATTTTATTTCATACTAAGCTAACAGAAGAAGGAAGACAGGTTGCCTCTTAACTAAACTTTTCTCACCTAATACAGTGAAGAGACAAAATTGCTGTGATCAGTCATCTTTTAATAAGAAATTCTGTATAATATTAAGTAAACTGGAAAAAATACCTTTTTAATCTTCCTTTACAAGCCAATAGGTCATTTGTTGCAATTAAAAGATACAAAGCCACCTAAGAGCTGAGCAGATCCTTCACACTGTACACATTAGTGATTACCTTTGCTTCTCCTATTTCCTTATCTGCAGTCTCAAGCACAATTTCCTTGTGTCTTTCCAATTGCTGTGCCAAGTGGTCTATTTCATTCAGTTCTTGACACAGTTCTTCATTTTTATTGCTTAAATGCACTACCTCACTAGTCACATTTTGTTTAGTGTCCAAGAGGTCTTGAATGCGATTTTCAAGTTCTTTGTTTGTTTGCTGAAGATATTCAACCTGAAAGGTATTTTTCATTAAAACATTAATATGTATTGTTAAACTAGGTAGCAAAATTTCCTCCCAATCTTCTGAAATATAGTATCTCTATATCCATAGTAGAAAAAAGACATCCTGTTAAAAATGGCAAGATTTTCTGGTTTTAGAACTTAATGCTTATCAACACGAAAAAATATGATTTTACAAAAGGTGAAGGAATTCATTACTATATTGTTCTTTACCTAGTCTCCAAAACCTGAGGTTTATCCTAAAAACAAGATACTGAAAAGCAGACACCTGCACAGAAAACTGTCTTGGGCATCAGTCTAGTAGACCCAGTGTACTCAGAGGTTCCCTAAATTTCACAAGATGCGAGGTCACATTCTTCTCTCCACCTCTGCAGTATATTTGCTAGGCTTAGTCTCACCGTTACTCCGTCAGGAAAGTGAAGTTTTACAGATCAGATTCCCAAAACTTATCTTGCCCCCAACACATCTCAGCACCTTAAACACAACATCCTCAGAAATCCTGCTCTACAGACATTAGTTTTCCCAGTATACCTTTCCCTGAGAGTAAAGGGAAGTAAGGCAGGGATGTAGGGTAGGAATAAAAAATACACAAAGTTACACTACCCAGGAAAATGGGAGCCTGGAGCATCTTGAAAGATTCAAGATAACAGGGGTGCTCCACTTCCATCTCCACACAACTCTCCTCAAACTCCAGAAGGAAGTATTACTGTAGACACAGAAGAAAGTCTAAGCCCTCTCATAGTCATGAATAATACTACATAGAGATATCCATCCACTTACTGTCAGAGAATAAAAGTGGTATATTGGCACTGAGCCTCAGCAAATAATCTTGATGGCCCAAAACCAGCTTTATGCAGCTCTGGACTCACTCTCTGTACAATCAATTTGTGTTCAGCATGACTTACTAATTCAGGATCACTGAGCACAGCTGTACTGCTTCCAAGTCATAGCTCATTCTGTATTTTTGCAGCACTGAACCTAAGCTAAAACTCTGCAATGTGGCTGTCATGCTACTGTATATCATGCACCATCTGTATACAAAAAGTCTAAGTCAGTTGAAAAAAACAGAGAATTGATAGTATAAATCGAGATGGACTCCACTTGATCTGTACTACAGCCTGTCCTGTATTATTTTTTTTACATCCTCATTCTGAGACCAATATTGAATGCATGCTAATGTGAACAGTAAACACCTTTTTCCTAAGCTTATCCTTTCCTTGCAAGTCTATGTTGGAGTAAAGGTGGGGACCATTTGAATTCAGTAAGGAAGATTCTCCACTATCTGATTATCTGCAGGACAACTCCTTATCATAAGTGCATATACCATTGTTAGTTCCTAAAACATAAATGTTATGTATGGGGGAAAAAAAAAATTTAAAAGAAAATAAGTACTTCCAAACTTGGTGAAAACAGCGTATCGTACAGAAACTTTCTGAATACTCTCAGATTAACATTACTATGTACAGATGTGAGTTCATAGAATTCTTTACCAAAACCATTCTGATAGACTTTCAAAACAAGAAATGTAATTTCCTTAGACAAGAAACACTGCCACCTGAAATGCAAAGCAAGTTAAATTGATTGATTTTATAATAGTGATTTTTTTAAAGAGCTAGAAGTTTTGCGGGTTTTTTTAGATTGCTAGTATTTTTAGTTTTGACTAAACAGTTATAAATCCATTACCTGCAAATTCAAATGGGTGATAAGCTTCTCATTACTTTTACTTCTCGATTCCAGAGAGATAACCTCATGAGAACGCCCACCATCCAATGCTAACACTAGGCGCTCTATTTCTTTGTCTCTTAGCTCAACCTTTGAGAAGGAAAAAAAAAAAAGTTCTTTGATATCTTCTATACCATTTAATAGAACCTTTCCTCACATAAACACCTATATAACATTCAGTAAAAAGATATGCACCTGCCAATGCAATTTTAACCTTTAATATGCTTTTTTTTTTTTAAATTCTGGATTTTTCTGAAAAATGTGATTTCTTTGAAAGAAAAATAAATGAATCAAATAGAATTTGTGGAAAAAAACCCTGACAATTCCTACTAGATTATTTTCTTGAAGAGAAACCAACACTTTTCATTTAAAGTGTAGTTAATGAATGTTAGAAATTAACCGTCCAAGACTAGCATTTAAATTTAGGGAAAAAGCTTTTAAATCAGCTAATTCAGTGACTATTTCAGTCACTGAAAAACAGGGAATACTGGAAGAGGAAAATCAAGATGTGAAAAAAAAGGACGGTGTTCACTCATCCCCAGATATTGAAAGATATAACAAGATATGAACAACTGATGCAATTCCCTCACTTAAAGATTATACATCTTATCAATCCACTCTAATTAAAATATTGTAAAATCTGTTGTTTTCAAAATAAAAAATTAAAAAAATACAACCAGTGAAAAAAATTATCCTAAGATATCTAGATCAAATTACTATTTTGGACTACTTAATGCTTCTGGACTGAAAAACCCTAGATATACACAAATTCTACTTATCATCATCGAGTTTAGCTTATTTAATGTAATTTTAATACAGAAAAATATATCAGCAAAAGCAGCAGACAAGTATTTTATCATTGCTGCTGTCTCCAAAAGCAGAGTAGAGAAATAGGTCAATGTAGGCAAGTTAGAACAATTGTATTTCACCAGCTCTACAATGCTTTCCCAATGAGGTTAGAACAAAAATGATAATCGAGGCCATTGCAATGGCTACTACAGCCAAATAATAATAAAAAAATAATAAATCTGTAAACATACCTGTTTGCTGTAATTTTTCATTCCACATTCAGATATCTCCAGTTTTTCCTGCAGCTCTCTTACCTCTGACTGAAGTTCATGAATTCTGAAATGTAGCAATATACTATTTATGTGGATTCATGGAAAAATCATATGTACACAACAATTCAGAATTAGTATTTTCTCTTTGCTCCTAAATGTAAATATTTCACAAAAAAATAGTTTTCTTCATACAAAATATGAACGCAGAAGCCATTGTTTGAGATATTGTAGCAGGTTGACTGTGGCTGGCTGCTGCAACCCCCACCCAGCCGCTCTCTCACTCCCCTCCTCAACAGGATGGGGGAGAAAATAAGAGGAAAAAGCTCATGGGTCAAGATAAAGACAGTGAGATATTCAGCAATTACTGTCACGAGCAACATAGACTCTACTTGGGGAAGCTTTAATTTTAGTTGATGATAAATTAAATTGAGTAGGATGATGACAAAGACAAACTAAAAACACCTCGGCTTTTTTCCAAGCTCAACTTCATTGCTTCACTTGCAACTCTTACACCTCCCCTCTACCCTAAGTAGTGCAGCAGGGGTGGGGAATGGGAGCTCCAGTCAGTTCGTAACACTTCGTAACACTTCAGCTTTGCTGCTCCTTCCTCCTCACATTGTTCTCCTGTTCCAGTGTGGGGTCCCTCCCACAGAATATGGTCCTTCATGAGCTGCTCCAGCATGAGTCATGTCTACGTGGTATAGTCCTTCAGGAGCAGACTGCTCCAGTGTGGCGCTCTCATGGGCCACAGCTCCTGCCAGGAAACCTGCTCCTGCATGGGCTCCTCTCTGCAAGCTGCAGTTCCAGCCAGGAGCCAGCTCCATGGGCTGCAGCATCTTTCAGGGCATATCCACTTGCTCCAGCATGGGGTCCTCCACGGGCTTTAGTACGGATATCTGCTCTTGACACAGTCCTCCATGGGCTGCAGTGCGGATATCTGCTCTGACACAGTCCTCCATGAGCTGCAGGTGGCTATCTCATCTGATGTGGTGCTCTCCACAGGCTGCATGGACAACCTGCATCACCATGGTCTTCTCCATGGGCTGCAGGGGAATCTCTGCTCTGGTGACTGGAGCACGTCCTCCCCCTCCTTCTTCACTAACCTTGGTGTCCACAGGGTTGTTTCTCATATTTTTCCTACTCCTCCCTCACACTATGCTGTGTGGCATTGTTTTTCACCCTTTCTTAAATACATTTATTTTCACAGGGGAGCCACCAGCTTGGCTGATGGACTCAGCTGTGACCTGTGGTGGGTCTGTTTTGAAGCCAGGCGGAACTGGCTGTGTCCAGCACAGGGTAGCTGCTGGTCTCTGAGAAGAGAGGCCACCCCTGCACTCCACCCACTGCCAACACATTGCCATGTAAACTCTCTACAAATATATTCAGAATAAGAAAAGAGAATTGACTTGAACCTTTCATAATACAGGTTCCCAAGCCAAAAATAGTATTAATAAAAAAAAAAAAAAAAAAAAATTTTAGTCTTCCAAAATAAATAAGAAAAATCAGCTTACTGCTATGCAAAACACTACACCTAGCTTTTTTCCAGAATACCGAATGTAGAATTAGGGATAACAGTAAAACCACTATAGAAATCTTAAAATAAATCCTATAAGGAAATAAGTAGCTTATTAAATATCCATTGCAACTTTGTCACAGGCAGCGCTCTCAATGACTAAGCAAAATCCTATTTAAGAACTGTAGTGCTCTTAAAACATCATGAAATATCATTTTGTTTGAGGCAAATTTGAAAGGCAGAAGGAGGGTGGGGATTGGAAAATCACTGCAGACATTTAACACCTATACTTCAAAGTTTAAAGTTCTTTAGATTACCGATTGTCAGCCACCTGAAGAAGGTCTGCGATATAAGGGTCCTCTGGCTGAGGAACTGGATAGGCACTTACACCCGATGGAGGCACAGGCTGGTCTATCTGCATGCGTTGACGCCTGAAGGGAATGCTTCTTTTTCTGCCACCTAAAAGCCCAAACCCAAAGGCCTATTACTTGGAGTTAAAGCAAGGGAGTCTTCTTTAATACAAAATGAAATTTCCTATTATTCCAGTCCTTCTGAACTGGCACGTTTCACCATTTTAATCTTATTGTAGTTAAGTTGATAAAATTTGTATTTTCTAGACACCACCATTCTTGCAGGTTAGTATCAGCTTTGTCAAAGTTCAGTTTTATAATAAGGAAACACGCAAAGTTCAGTATAAGTAATTTTCCCCACTGTTTAAGACCCTAAATATTCTACAGTTCAAACTTGTTGAATCTGTTAGGGATTTACCTTACTAAAAAAGCTAAATTAAACTAAGACAAAAGACATTTTCTTTTCACATGTAAGAACTATTTTGTGACTGAACTAACCTCTACATTGTTATTAATATTTTTTTTCCTTCTATCCTATTGTCTTTTCAGTGAATGAATATCATAAGCATATCAGAGTAGGTTATTTGCTTGCATAGTAACATTATACTAAAAATAAAGCAACACACAGTATTATTTCCAGAAATAACAATTACTCTTCATCACATGATTAAATAACATAAAAATATTTGATGATGTGGTATAGGAAAATCCCAGAAGACTGATGACCAAAGGGCAAGTATGCAGAAAGACAGACCAAAGTGTAACATGGCATCTTTGAAGTGAGGGACATAAAATGCAGAAAGGTGTGGAAAAACAGAGAGGAATTTTAATTTCACCTAACTACTTATGAATTTTTGGCATCTGAGGGAAATTAATAGCAGATTCAATGACTTGGAAAGAAAAGACAATTTGAAAATTTCACAAAATACTTCTTACTATTTCCCTTAGCTTGAAAAAAAAAGAAGAAAAAGGAAGCCCTAGAGAAAGAAATTAACCTGAAAGTAACATCCAGAACATTTTAAGTTATCAAAAGACTCTTTAAATACTGTAAGCTTTCAGAGGGTTGGAATATTTGTTTGTAGACATATTTTGCATCTTGCTACTTTTACATCTTGGTTACAAAAATCTGAATTAGTCACTTACACTTCATCAATTAGCTGTCAAAAAGATTCAAGTGTCAAACAACCTGTCCCTGACTAAATTAGGTGCAGCATTAAAAAATAAAAATAGCTGCTGATTAACGGTGCTTTCTAGTCACATTTTAACTTAATCATCTTCTATTGAATCTAATTTTGTGTTCAAATTTGTCTATAACACCAGAGATGTGCTAATGAAACTTCTTCCACACAGAGAAAAAGACTGAATTCAGAGCCAAAACTTTCAAAAGGTAATGTTATTGTATTGGTTAGTTATTTTACTGTGGTAACTTCTCTTCCTAGAAGAAAAAAAAAAAAAAAAGATTAAGTTCTGAAGAGCCAAAAAAAGCCCAGCGAAATGTTAAAATATCTGTGATTATTTACACTCACCGGGTGTTTGCACCACTGCTTGCAGATTCTTCTCCTGAAGCTGCTGAATTTTTTCAGTCTTGGCTTTGTTCTCTTTTTCCAGCATTTTAATTTTATGTACATATTGGTTATTCAGAAATTTCAAGTCAGCAGTTTCATGTTCAACCCTCCTTAGGGAGGCTTTCAAATCTTCAAGGGAAAGAAAAAGCAGTATTATCTTTCTTATTCATTATTATTTTTCCTAGTAGCACCAAAATAGGCATAAAGAGAATCCTATATTATTTTTCCATAACGTGAAATTTTCAAATACACATACATATCTGTATATATACACACACACAAACATATATATTTATACGTTATACAAATAAACCCTTTGTAGAATAAAGGCACATTTAATAGTAGTATTTCATTATAAATTAAAAAGTAGCATTTCAAGGTATGAAAATATATGTTAAAAAGTTCTAACATTTTCATGTTTGATTAAAACAATGATTTGTAGGACCTCAGAAGCTTTTTGACTAGAAGAGAAGTGTCTGTGCATGAGCCTTAATTCATTAAAGGCACTAAAGTCAATGACCACTCACACTCACTTGTAAGTACAGATATATTAATCTGCGGATCAACGATTTAGCTGCAATTTATTTTTTTGGCACGGAGAGATTAAAAAGAAGTATTATAATTTTTATATTACCTTTAACATGACGATCGGATTGCTCTTTCAGTTTTAATATTTCTAAATGTAGCTCATTATTTTCCCTGGTAAGCTTAGCATTCTCTGTTTTATAAGGTTCCAAAATAGCATCATAATTGCTGCATTCTTTTTCAGTTTTTCCAGCAGATAACTTTGCACTGCGCAAGCTCTCAGTTGTATGAACTAGGTCACTAGAATAAAGGAGCATCAGACATGTTAGAAATGTTATCAGCTTTTACACTGCAGATGCAGATATTTATTATGACCTGAGAAACAAAACCCTTTCCCTGAGACCATGTTAACTATATAACAAATGGGTTCAAAGAAAGGCAAAGAGAACATTTGTGTAAGAAAAACTGAAAGACAGGAATCAATCACTCAAAAAAAAGTAGGAAAGGACAGGACAAATATAAAAAAAATAAAGATATTTAGAAAGCATATCAGGAGTTTACATCTGATTAGTCAATAATTAGTCAACTCTTTTCTACATAAAGTGAGCTATTAAAAATTGGCAAAATGGTTTTTTCCTTCAAGCACGACGTAAGTCATAGCACTACTTACCACAGAAGAAACTTGAAGAATTAAAAACCACAGAAGGTTACTAGTATTTATATGGAGATCAGAAGCTATAAACATTTTTGTGAAAATAATATCGAAGTCAGTGATTGAGAAATTAAACCTATCTGTTGGACACCAGAGTGAGCCTTAATGTTGAAGGCAGATTATTCCACATCTGCCTACCTATGGTTCTTCCATCTGTATTACATGCTAGAGAGCAACAGAACCAGAATACCAACATTTGCGTGTTTAGCCAAATATAATGGGATTACTACGGAAATTACTATGTTCAAATCAAAGCCATGAAATGGCAGATATATTAAGAAGGTCACCTGAAAAATTGCTTTTCCTCTGTTATGTGTCCTGTGAAAACTGCAGAGATAGCAAATTTAAACTTCTTCAAATAAGATCATAAAAAATGGAGCTGAGAATGTTTTAAGTCACAGTACAAGCAACAGGCACTACTTTTTATACAACCAGTTATAAAAGTGTGTCCTTTAAGCACATATCAATAGTGACTATTCTTGGCTCTCTTATGAGAAAGAAGTTGAATTTTCCTAGACGATAGATCCTTAGAAACAATTCTACTGAATTAAATGAAATCTTAAGACAGTCTCATCACTTAAGCAAACCCATTTGACTTCTTCATACACAGGAATTGAATGTTAGCTCTGAAATAACATTGCTTGAAAATAATCTCCAGACTAAGCATCCTCCCTTATATGTCAAAAATCAAACAATACCTACTATGCAATTACTATGTTTTTAAATGAATCTCATTTTGAATACCTAAAAAGCTTGTCCACCAAAGGTAAACTCTCCACTCCCAATGGTTGCCGATAGCCCAGCTGATCTAGACGTTTCCTGAGATTAATGAACCTTCGCTCTGCAGTTGTAGTCATTGTAAACACACCTCCAAAGCAGCTTTTATCAGAGTCAAGAAAAACAGGACACCTGCAAAAGATTGTTACAGCATTTGTCCTTTAAAGAAGGAATAATACAGAAAAAAAGTAATGGAAAAAACGTTTTTTTGTGTAGGAAGTACAGTGCGTAAGCATGTCCTTAAAATTTAAGTAAACCAAAAGAGAATCCTAGAGCAACTAAAAAGCTTTAAACATATTTACATATTTCTTTAAAAAGAAATATTTGCCTTGGCAATTAGTTTTCTTTCCTAACATCTTAGAGTATGAACATAGATTTTTCTTTCCAGTATGTAAGAACTGAACTCTGAAAAGATTTTTCTGCGGGAAGACTAAGAAGTAGATTCTGATTTTTTTGAACCATGGTCATCATGGTATCTTCCACAATGCAAATTGAGAGATTACTGTCAAAAAAACCATATACCTTTTTCTTTCATATATAAATCTTACTTTCAAAGTTTACAAGGCATTACTTAACTCACACCAACCATTTGTAAAATTGTATTAAATATGTAAAATTTTAAAGACAGATTAACTTTGAACATGTCTTTTCTATGAGGGAAAACAGGAATGAAAAAAACACTGGTATACTATAGTCCTATCTGCATCGTTTTCTGGAAAATACAGTTCAAGGATCAGAGGTTTGTTTTTTTTTTTTTCCTTTTGACTGATTAGTTATCTTTTTTTTACTAACCTGATCTAAAGGGGGCTGGATCAGCACTACTGTGTCTGAATCCAGATGAGAATTTTGGTTTTGCCATG
This sequence comes from Pandion haliaetus, assembly GCA_013401275.1. Classification (NCBI taxonomy): domain Eukaryota; kingdom Metazoa; phylum Chordata; class Aves; order Accipitriformes; family Pandionidae; genus Pandion; species Pandion haliaetus. The sequence goes on from VYZV01017700.1 coordinate 20,117, forward strand.
TACATTTGAGGGAAGAAGAATTTTTACATCATTATGTCCTTCTGTATTTAGAGAATGAGAAATAGAATGAGAAAAGAAATGGAATGCTAAAGTTGATGCTCCTTAATATGTGAAAACATCTCTTCAATAGTTAGAAATATTTTTGAAAAACAGTTTTTCTGTAAAATATTTTCCCTCACTTTTCTTCAGAAGTTTCAGTATTAACCTACTGGCTGCAAAGACCTCAGCAGCCAAACTATCAATCCAAGGAAGCATTGTTTGCATCTCATATAAAGGGGATAGAATATAGATATAATTTAAACCGTGCTGTTTTCACAATCCCCCATAAGCAAGTTGAAAAGAAACTTATTTATGAATAATGAAATGAGAAAACATGCAAGTTTCTCTCATGTCTGAGGCTGGCAATTAAGATTTCATCTCATTGTCTCAAAACACTACAAATAAGTCTAGCAACAGGATTGTGCTTACCAGGTACTGCTCCATGGATGACAGAAAATCACCGGTCTTATGAGCACAGTATCTGTTCCAGGTACTGCCAAAATACTTGAAGAGGCTCAGGATGTTGAGATATTAACTAAGCAATGGCATGGAGAACAATCCCTTACATATTGTACTGGGATGGTTGAAGGAGGAGGTGCACTTCCTTCCACTGAATGGTAACTGTTAATGTACTAAGTGGAAGTCAATGTACTAACGCATACTAAATGCTCTTCGTTCTCCTTTGGCAGCCAAAGATTAAAGCTAAAAGTGATGAGACCTTTGTATTTCTGCATTAATGTTGAGGATTCTGTGTTGAGTTCAGGAAAACAGTGATTGTGTTACTGTGTCTAGATCTAGTCTCAGGAATACATCTTATACTCATACAGAAGTAAGCTGACAACTCTTGAGCCCATCTTCTCCTTAACAAGAACCAGATCAGTTAAAAAGATTAAATTAGTCTAAAATAGTTCATCAGACTTGATTTATTAGTTTGTACTTTGGAAAGAGAAAGGATTTTTCTACTAATCACATCAAGAAAGTTTTACAGAAGAAACATCAAGAACAAAACTGTATCACAGCTTGTAAGGGAATGAAGTTTTTCTACAGTAACTGAAGAAAATATATGGACAAATGTTGGCACTCCAGTAACTGTAGCTAGGAAGCAGATACAGGATCTTGCTAAATCACTGCAATGGATGTTTAAGTGAGGTGTAGTTACCTAAACATACCCTAATCACATCAAGAAAGTTTTACAGAAGAAACATCAAGAACAAAACTGTATCACAGCTTGTAAGGGAATGAAGTTTTTCTACAGTAACTGAAGAAAATATATGGACAAATGTTGGCACTCCAGTAACTGTAGCTAGGAAGCAGATACAGGATCTTGCTAAATCACTGCAATGGATGTTTAAGTGAGGTGTAGTTACCTAAACATACCCTAATATTGAGATGTACCAACAACTTTCTGGTTGAATCACTCTCCTTCCTAAAGGCTGGGAATTTTTAATTCAAGACATTATTGCCACCAGAATCAAACAAGATAGGGTATTATCTTATATTCCCTAGAGCCACATCTGATACAAAATTAGTTCATGAAATGAGTAGTTGAAGTATAGATCCAAAAGATGTCCAGGAATGAAAGTAAGAAGAATTGGGGGTCTTTATTTCAGAGGGCTTAACATAGATATTAAAGTCTTCAAAGACAATAATCGTTGTACACTCTTTGTTGGAAAGAAATTATGTGTCAGTAATTCCAGACCTCTGTTATTACAGACAACCATAGCATAAATGTCAAATCCTAAACTTAGAGTCCTTCACTGGTCTTATCATGACA
>VYZV01017701.1:3471-16609 GCA_013401275.1 Pandion haliaetus
TCCTCCCCCTCCCAGCGTGGCCGGGCGCGGGGGTGGGGAGTGAGCGAGCGGCTTCGTGGTGCTTTGTTACCGGCTGGGCTGAAACCAAAACCATGACAACTATGCACAGGCAGCAATGGGAAAAAGGAAGCATAGGAGCAGCAAGAGAGTTTGTCCGGGTCTCTGCATGCCTCTACTGATTGCAAAGTTGCACTTTTACATTCTGGTGGTATTATTGATTTGTGATTCTTAGCAAGTGTACATTAGCTGTCCAAAAGTTTACACCAGAGTTAGGGTTGCCAAGGGCACTTTCAGCTATTGAGTTCAATTACTTTTAAGTTCTAATACAATATAGTAGTGCATTTTAGAACACCAGAAAGTGATGAATTAAAGTGACTTCAAATTATGAAAAATGCTTGCAGGTATTCCACAAAATATTATTACACTGCTCACCTGAATCAGCCAGTAGTTACTGGGAACAGTAATAATTGTACAATAGTACACCTAAGCAGCAATGAAATTACTTGTGTTGTATGCCAAGTATTTGAGTTTGCAGCGTATGCCTTGTTAGTGCTCCATCTTCCACTCACAGTATGAAGTGCAAATGTACTGAATATTGGGGTATAGTTGAAGGAGGTTGTCAGTGTTGTGAATGATGAATTGAGACCATAATGGAAGCCTGAGGCTTCCAGTTACTGTCACCTAATTATAGGTGTGCAGGTGAACTTTGTGAGTAAGGGCGGAATTGGACCCAGTTACCTCAACTTAGGTGTCCAATGCTATTTGAGATGTCCTGGCATATCTGAGGCAGGCATGTAGGACTAGTGAATGTGACCCAGGCCCAGATGGAGGTTGGAGCAGTGGAGTCAGATTCTTCCCTGTGTCTTCAAGAACATCAGGGGCAGAATTTGTTTTCTGAGTGCCAGTTGAGGCATACTAATGAAGCTTACAGGTCTTCCACAGAGCCTGTGTTGTGTCAACACCATGCATGTGTTACAGGTATCTCAGAGCTTCTCGAATGACTTTAGATGCCTGTATTGAAGTACTCAATTCTATACATAGCTCTCTGTTTACAGCGGTGGGAACTTGTTCATATTTAGACACCTAAATGTATATCAATGAAGAACTGAGCATATCTCACTTTCATTACTAAGATTCTGTATCACTGAGAAAAATAGGGTGGCATTTTATCATCGTGATGGATAACAAAATAGTAATATGGATGACAGAGATCAATGCAATAACAGCATGTAAATAAAGGCAGTTTAGGAAAAATATTCTTGTACAAAGGAGAAGTGATGAAGTTTGCAACGGCTGCTTGGTGAGTAGTGGATTCAGATGTAGAGCGGAAATCATACTTAAGTGGTTTCCTTTTAGCTTGTGCCTAATGCACTCATCTTGCTTTCATGTAATGGTTTCTTTTCCCATGATTCTTCTACACTGTTCTGTAATATCTGTAGTGGAAATGTTCTGACCCCGTTATTAAAGAGGGCAAATTCAGGTTAACATTGTTAAATCTTCTTTCTTTGATTTTTTAGAGACTTGGGGATATTTTAGTTCAGATTGTGACACTAGCAGGTGACCCTGACTATGCTTGGGCTGGTGGGTTAACCTTGGCCAGCAGCCAGATGCCCACCCTGGCCTCTTGCCACAGAGGCCACCCCTGCAGCCCCCCACATCTACCAAAGCCTTGCCACCTACACCCGATACAGTCAGAAACAGTAATTTCTTTTTTGCCCCAATGAAGGAAATACCATTCTTCCTTTCTGCCTGTACTTGTTTGAAGATCATTCTGCTGTCCAGAATTAACCCTTTTCCTACTTTTCTCTTTTATCTCTACTTATTGTTTGACCTTCCTCTTTTGAGGTGAGGAAGTGGTATGAGTAAGTAGGGTTTGATGAACAAAACGAGACAGGGAAATTAGAGAGGCTGAGTGAGATCAGCAGTGACATACTATTTGCAAGAATGGAAGGGAAAAGATGATCATCATGACATGTACATGCCACAGGTGCAAACGTACTCTCCTCTTTATACTGTCCTGTGTTGTGCTGGCAGTACTCTTATCCCAAGAAATATGTTCACTAGCAGTTAGGAAAAGAAAGGGAAATTTGGGGTTCTTTCCTCTAATCACAGAGCAACAAAGGATCCTCACATGAGATACTAAAGCAGATGCTGAAATAAGAAAGGAACTATGGAAAAATAGTATTTGTAAAGGACTTTGTTAATGGATGAAACAAAGTCTCTCTTCTCTTTCTTAATATTTGTAGTTCTCCTCTGCCAGAATTCCCAGAAAGCAAAGGCCATTTCAGACCTTTATTCATTGATGGGTCTTAGAAATACAGTATTTTTAAAAATCTACTTCTTAATTAAAGCTATAATAACCATGTTGGATTCTCAAGAACATAACAAGGAATATCTCTAATGCAAGTACTTTTAAGCCCTGCCTCACAGCATCAAGGGGAATCATAAGTCAGGTTTGTATTGAGAGAAGAGTATGATGTTGCTCTGTCAGTATTGTTACCCATGTGGCGGTGGAAAATTATTGTTAATCATCTCTTTTGAAAGAGCTTTAAACTTAAAATCTTGAACTTCAATCTTTTGAATTAAAAAAACCAACCAAACAAACAAAATTTGAGCTACTTTCCAAAATAGCAACACCAAAATTAATGTAAAATTTCAGTAATGTTGTAAATGTCTCAATACATCCAAAAGTAGTATTTACTATCTTAGCTGCAGCATCACACTTGAAGTACATGTTTAGTTGCTCATTTACGCTTAATTTTAAGTCCTTCTCAACTTCACTGAATTCCACTGAAATTATTCTGTTGTGTGAGTATAATCTGCATTATCTGTTTTGAGATGCAACGTTGAATTTAAACCTCTGACAATCACATTGCTCTAGATATTCCACATTACCAAGGAATCTAAGTTTTCTTTATATTTGACCTATTTCTTCATTGCTTTATGTCTCCAACAACTTTGGATTATCTACAAATGTTTTCTGTACTGATTTTTTAACTAGCAAACATTTGTTCTGGGATGATTTCTGATACTACACTGTCACAAATACCTAGAAAACCACCCAAGTTGAGAAAACTAAAATACATTGAAGCAGAAAGAAGTGATTTTTTTTTTCCAAACAAATAGATTTTCTCTACTTATGGTGTGTCATTTAGGTGTGTTCCTTTAAAAATATTCCTATATTTATGCAGTTTGGCTGTGGAAGTACTTTGTATTTATGTAGAAAATAACTTATGAGAAAAAAATTAAAAATCATAAGACAAATAAAGATTTTTTTAATCAGCTGTTTAAAATTCAATATTTCAGATACTTGAATATGTATGAAACAATGAGTATTAGAATAGTTTGCATGTTTAATCATCTTCTTCACTGCATTAAGTTACCTTGCTGAGAACAACAGTATGGTTATGTACATGTAGGAAAAGGGATAATAAACTTCCATTTCATTCTAGAGGAACCCCCCCCTCCCCATGAGTACAGCTATTGCATTTTTGCCGGTTCTGCCTTAAAATATTTTTTTTTTATTACATCTTTCACTAGAGTATTTCAGCATCAGTAAGTTAGTCATTTATACCAGCTGAGGATACAGCCTATGGTCTCAGGCGATAGCTGGCATTTTCTTTACACTCTCAGAGATAATACAGGGAACTTCAGTCATTTACTTTTCACACTAGCAGGATTTTCCCATCAGTAGCTTTACAAGGTTATATGTTTATAATCCTTCCTCACTTCTTGAACATAATTTCGCTCTTAATGCTAATGTTGAATCTTCTTGTAAGGATTGTCTTCATCTTTTGTTACAGGGGTTTTAAGTAGGGTAATAAAATCTAGTGATGTGGTCATTGTCGTATACTAAAAGCCTATAGTCAAGACAACTTCTGCCAGAAGTGAAATTGGAAGCATTATCAATGATGATGTTTTCTAGGATAAGATGGGTTTAATTATGTTTTATAAGCACCGATGAGAAAGAAGTGTACTTGTTAACTACCATTTAATCTCATTTATTCACTACACTTCCTCCAGTGTACTGTATATGTTTCACAGGAAGCAATCCAAAGACAACATTTTGAAATTAATTATTGTTATGGCTTAGTCTTTTTGCTTTTAAAAAAAACAGCACTGCAGAGAATCCCTGGACTTCCCAAGGGCGTGGCACTGGGAGGTCTTTTGGTGCAGGGAGGATCACAGGACAATAAGAATGCAGCTTGCACTTTTCCGTGTGTAAAAACCCTATGAGAGGAAGAGGATCAGTGAAACTATTGCTTAATCTGCTTGCTGGTCCATGTCCATCTGAATTGTGTCCCATGAGGGTAATTCCTGTGCCTCCTTGTCAACAAGAACTATTTTATTTTGTCAGATTTGATTTTTGTGAATTGGTGATGTACTTCTTGGTTTATTATTTTTGCTTTTGCTCCTGAAAATGCTAGGTCTGTTAACTGTTGTTTGGTGAATACCCTTGTTACATTCTTTATGTGCTTGTGGTGGGTTGACTGTGGCTGGATGCCAGGTGCCCACCAAAGCTGCTCTATTACTTCCCCGCTCAGCTGGGCAGGGGAGAGAAAATACAACGAAAGCCTTGTGGGTCAAGATAAGGATAGGGAGAGATCACTCAACCAATTACTGTCATGGGCAAAACAGACGCGACTTGGGGAAAAATTAATTAAATTTATTACTAATCAAATCAGAGTAGGATAATGAGAAATAAAACCAAATCTTAAAACACCTTCCCCCCACCCCTCCCTTCTTCTTGGGCTCAACTTCACTCCTGATTTCTTGACCTCCCCCCCCAAGCGGCACAGGGGATGGGGAATGGGGGTTGCACTCAGGTCATCACGTGTCTCTGCCGCTCCTTCCACCTCACACTCTTGCCCTGCCCTGGCAGGGGTCCCTCCCACAGGAGACAGTCCTCCACAAACTTCTCCAGTGTGGGTCCTTCCCACAGGCTGCAGTCCTTCAGGCACAGACTGCTCCAGTGTGGGTCCCCCATGGGGTCACAAGTCCTGCCAGAAAACTTCTTCCAGTGTGGGCTTCTCTCTCCACAGGGCCACAGGTCCTGCCAGGAGCCTCCTCCATTGCCGGCTTCCCACGGGATCACAGCATCCTTCAGGCATCCACCTGCTCTGGCATGTGGTCCTCCATGGGCTGCAGGTGGATATCTGCTCCACCGTGGACCTCCATGGATTGCAGGGGGACAGCCTGCCTCACCATGGTCTTCCCCACAGGCTGCAGGGGAATCTCTGCTCCGGCGCCTGGAGCACCTCCTCCCCCTCCTTCTTCACTCACCTTGGTGTCTGCAGGGCTGTTGCTCTCATGTATTCTCATTCCTCTCTCTGGCTGCAGTTTTTGTTGCACAGCAACTTTTTCTCCTTAAATATGTTATTCCAGAGGCGCTACCACTGTCGCTGATGGGCTCGGCCTTGGCCAGCGGTGGGTCCAACTTGGAGCCGGCTGGTATTGGCTCTGTCAGACATGGGGGAAGCTTCTAGCAGCTTCTCACAGAGGCCACCCTGTAGTCCCCCCTGCTACCAAAACCTTGCCATGCAAACCCGGTAGAGTTCAACATTGTAAAGCTTGCAGCAAAAGGTCTAAAATCTTCAGATAATATAAAATTTTTTAGCAGGGATAAAAATCCACTGGGGACTAACAGTAAGTCAAAGCCTTGGTTTTTCTTCTTATAGCTTGATAAGTGGGTTAAATTTTAAATTCTGTCTTTGCAGAATATTCTCAATGTGTTAGTTTATACAGTGCTCTTCAGAAGTATGCTGCCTTTGCCAGAAGCTCACGTTGTGTTGGCTAAGGAGGAATGGTGACAAGGTAGCAGGGACACAAAAAGAGCTCTTCTCAACTGACTTTAGATGTTTGCATCATAGACTAACAGGGTGGTAACTGTAAAGGCCATTTAAAGGAAAGAAATAAACACTTCTTAAACACTGTTAGTCTGGACAGCATTAGGATGAGATGCCTGCTTCTCTCCACTGACTAGAAAAAGTGCCTGGGATGAACTACTTAGAGGTAGATGTCTATGGTATAAACATTGGGACAGATAAATTCCCATTCAGAACATCTGTCATTTTACACTGATGAAAATACACTTAATTCATGCTGATATTTTGCATAAATAGAGGCAAATATACATACATATACTACATTTTTTGGTATCGTTTAAGGAGATATTTTTCTTCTAACTAAAAATTCTACTTAAAGAAGAGTGCTTCTGAAAATCAGTTTTCAGCTTGTTTATGGGAGGATTGATTTAGTTGAGCAGATTCTGCATTTAATGACAAAATAATGTAAAGTTGTAATATTTTAATTCCAGTGTAAGCTGACTTGGTAAAATGTTTTAAATATGATTGGAATGCATAAGGAAGATACTATTAAATGAAATGGAAATATTTTAGTGACACAGAAGTACTAGTTACTAAATGACTTAGTATATTTAGGGAACTAAACCAAGATCCATGCTGTTTTTCAGGATATGTAAAACGTTATGAGCTCCTCATTTTCAAACATTTATATATTGAGTTAAATGCAGTATGAGTGTAAACAAATCAGCAAAGTTTATATGACTTGCATCTGGTGAAAACTTAAGGCCATGTGTCAAGTATATACCAAGAAAATGACATACTGAACTTTGAATTTGAAAAGGTATGTCAGCAGATTGTGATTTTTTTTAAAATCACTTTTCTTTTTCAATACTTTTTTGAGAGAAAGTAGTATTTTTTATATGGAATACTTTTAAAGTAGAATGTTTGAATCAAGTACAACAAATTAAATTCTGTGATACTATCTGATACTTACAGAAGGTAGTAATAGTACTCTTCAAACAGGGACTATGAACTGAAACATGTTTTAGGAAAGCTATTACTCCGAGTGGTAATGCCATTCATGTGTAGATAATAGATACCAGAGGTCATGGTTTTAAAGTAAGTTTACTTTAATAGACATCTCCAAGAATTTGCAATTTCTTCAACAAATTGCTCAGTTTAACTTTGTGTTCTGAGTTGACAATTTCCAAGAACAGCAATTTTCAAAATGTCTTCTGGATAAGTATGACGTTATGGTAAAACCTCATATGTATCAATGATCAAATGCTTTTTATAGAATATTTCTAATCTATCAAGAGTAATCAGAACCCCTACTGCAGGAAAAAAATGCATAGCTTCTCTCAAGCCTTCCTGGCTGTCCAGGATAAACAGGGTATGAACCAAAGGCTGTGGAGGTTATGAGAAGGACTCCCCTATAACACAGCACCTTGGATTTGGCTTGCTGCCCTGTCGTGGTTTCAGCTCAGCCGGTAACAAAGCACCACAAAGCCGCTCGCTCACCACAAAGCCCCTCGCTCAACCCCCACCCCCGCGCCTGGCCACACTGGGATGAGGAGAAAATACAAAGGCAGGCTCGTGGGTTGAGACAAGGACTGGGAGGGTTCACTCCCCACTTATGGTCACGGGCAAAAGACAGGCTCAACTTGGGGAAGAAACAAAAGCAATTTCATTTACTACAAATCAAATTAAAAAACCCCAAGGGTATTAGGAAGGAAAACCAAACATCAGAACACTTCCCCCCCACCCCTCCTGCCTTCCCGGCTCAGCTCCATTCCCGATGCTTTCTACCTCCTTCCCCCCGGCAGCGCAGGGGAACAGGGGATGGGGGTTGAGTCAGCTCGCCTCACATTATCTCTGCCGCTCCTTTCCTCAGGGGGAAGATTCCTCACTTGTCCCCTGCTCCACCATGGGGTCCCTCCCACAGGAGACAGTCCTTCATCAACTTCTCCAACGTGGTTCCTTTCTGCGGGCTTCAGTTCTTCCCGAACTTCCCTGGCGCGGGTCCTTTCCGCGGGCTTCTCTCCAGTTTCACACTGCTCCAGCGCGGTTTTTACCATGGAGTTACGGCCATCTTCGGGAGCCTCCACTCCACCGTTCACCTCCATGGGCTGCAGGGGGACAGCCTGCCGTCTCACCACGGGCTGCAGGGCCGTCAGCCTCCTCNGGGCTGCAGAGGCGGGTCCGACTCTTTGGAGCCAGGGGAGCTTCTAGCAGCTTCTTAAAGGAGCCACCTCTGCAGCCCCCTCCCCTACCACCAAAGAAAACCGCGCCAAACAAACCCATAACATGCCCCTTGCCTCATCAAAACTAGCTGCATATTTTAATTAAGGTTTGTTCAATGGCAAGAGGCCTTTCTGTGTGATGACGAAGAGAAAGTAGCAGTATTACTTCTGCTGCAGGGCCTGCTTTGCTATCCAGATCATACTGAGCTATTCATCTTTCAGGAGTATTTCTAAGCCAAGCAAAATAGTTTTAGTGCTGATGGAGGCATTGGTTTTCTTGTCAGACTGTGACATGTATCTGCTTTTGGCAAAAGGGGATAACAGATGAATGTGGAGTCTTCCTTCTTTACTTTCTCTGGTCCTTCTTTGGCCTTCTGGCTGGCAGCTGACTAGGTTCTTGGTTGGGAAGCAGCACAGGTATCTAGTTCAAACCTGGCATTGATGGTTCATGTTTGATTTTGTCTTTTTAGAATGACAGAATCATACAACAGCCCAGGTTGGAAGGGACCTCGAAAGATCATCTAGTCCAACATTTGTAGTAGAATCCCAGATTGCTCCACTTGATCTCTGTAAACCTGTGATATTGATCCTTATCAAAAACACTGCTACTTACTGATTATTTCCCTACCCCTTGTTGAATAGACTGAGACTGCTTTCTAGGGCAGCATTGAGGATCTTTTCATAGAGTCACAGAATCACAGAATGGTGATTTTCCAGACCAGAATGCAGAAGCATGGCCCTCTGATGCCTGTGGTACCCAAGCTGACCCAACATGAGTTGGTAGCCTCATACATGATTGGGTAGCAGCACATGGCCATACTACCTTGAATTTAAAGCCTTCATTGGGTCAGTTTTATGCCCCAGCTGATAAGCATTAGTTCTTCATTGTCAGTCTCACCAGCCAGATTGTTGCAGTTGCAGCACTGCAGTAATAAAACCATGCTACTTCTGGCTCTGGACCTTGTGTAACTACTGTGGCAGTTGGCTTTCCCTGGCCATTGTGTTTTCCTTGATAGTGGTACCTTTAGCTCATGTATGTCTACGGCTCTTAGAGTTTCCCTCATCTGAGGTATTTTCAAGCATTTATCTATCTGTCTATCTATTTATTTTATTTTGCATGTTGTCTTTACTGCTGGTGGGTGTATCCTCTTCTAAGCCACCATTATTTTCATTAACAATCATGTACCGTAAACTGGCAATTACATAAATTGTAACAAACTAATTATTTGCAAATGTAACTACAAATGTTTTAACTTCCTTTAAACAGCACTACTGGATAGAAATATTATTGTCTAATTTTAAATACAATGAGTGGAAGTATAGAAGGATTAAGTGCTTTTTCCAAGGTGACATGACACTGCAGGTCTTTGACAGATCTATATCTAGGATCCAGTTAACCCAGGAAACAGTTACAATGCATCCCAGGTAGGTTTTCTGCTCAAGTGAAAGACCAGAAAACAACTAACACATTTGAAATCCCTTACAATATATATATTTTAAAGTAGATAGAAAACCAAATTGTAGGTAACTATTACTTGAAGACATATGAACTTTGAAATAGGCAATAACATAATAGTCAGAATCAGAAAGCTGTACAAGAAAAAACTGATTATTAAGCTTATGTTTACAGTGAAAGTGCAGGCTTATGATACAGCAAGAGAAAGTCTATAGGATTAACAATGGTCTCTAATAGTGTGGTTTCATATGACTAATGTGACATTATGTTGGCTGTAATAACTATATTATGCTCTGTACCTTGTTTTGGGGAATATTTGCATAGAATATGTAAAATGCAAACCAATATCATATGAAAGTAGCTTTCAGAGATTATTCAGGTCCTCTTTCTTATATATTTCTTTTTGTCTGCTTTTGTATATTGCATAAGAATAAATTTACTCACATTTGAGAGTGTAGTGTATCATTATACAATCCAAGTATTTCTGTAAAATGGATTACAGAATAATAACCAAAACATTAAAACCATCTTTTTTTTGGTGGTGACTAAACTAGGAATAAGAAAGGTGCATTTACTGCATTGATTAAGTTGCAAATGGAACAATTATTTTAGATTATGAAAAATACCAGGTTTTATCAGTATTGTTTACCTAGAAATCATTGTGGAATTCTTATGCCTCCTAACCAGAAAGTTCCCTAAATCCTTAGTACAAATAAAAATATTCAGCCACAAAACTGTATAGAAACTGAAATTAAATGGCTGGTGCTCTCTGATAGATGAGAAATTTATAGCATATTAAATATATGTTTACTTTTAATTTTCTTTCTTGATTATGTCATTACTGAAGAGAACACAAATAGTATTTTCTTTATGTAGTCTGGGCTAGTGAATGAAAAATGTACCTGCTTAGGGATCATTCTCACTCCCTTCCTGAACACCAATAAAAGACTGAACATTTTTTATAGTTAGTGTGATTTTCAGTCAGATGTGCTTCTTAATAACTGTTTGCATGTTAACTATGCATTTTCTCACTTGGTTTGTGTGAAGGTTTCCAGCATGGATCTTGTTCATATATAGACTGACAATAAATTGGTTTAAGGAAGGAAAGGGGCATCTGATCTCATTGATAAAAGCTTGTTGGTTTTATTAACAGCTGAATACTTCAGCTGCTCCGGATGAATGCTGCCTTAATTCTCAGCCCATTTTACTGAAATGAATAGGCTTTCCTCCTGAAAGATGACAAATATGTTAGAAGGCAGACCTTAATTTTGCCTGATAAGATGAAAATATATCATTTGTTTTATAATTATTACTCTAATTCCCCAAATGTTTTGTGAAATAGCAATAAACCATACATCTTCTAACAGATTTTACTGATGCATATATATGCTTTGCATGTATATTTGTGCAATTAGCTGCTGGTGGTGGGCAGTAAAATGGCTATTACATACTCTCCTTTCCATGTGGGAATGAATTTCAGAATAAAATTTAGCTTATTGCAGAGGAAATGTGCTCATCCACCGGCAGAAAAGTGTCATCTGTACCAATGACTGCTCCTCGGGACAGGCGGGGCAGTGGTAGTGCTGGCACTGGTGCCCAGCCGGTGCTGGCATGGCAGCCAGCAGCAACACCTGGGAAGCACAGAAACACGGGTGGGAGGAAAAGGTTGGTCCAGGCAACATGGAAACAGTATTTATTCCCTTCAAAGTAGTGTGCGTGTGTGTCTCAGAGAGCGAGAGAGAGCTTAGCGGGGCAGCGGTAATTATTAGTTCACTTCTGAGATCACACATGACAAGAGTTGAAACGTACTTGACCCCAAGGAGAAAGGAGAAGAGAGTCCGTTCAGTTGACACTGATCTACAAAGGGACTAGAAAACGGACTTTAAGGACAGGGAGCAGAACCTTCCAGTGTGTCTGCATTAGCCTCTGGTATTATACAGGTCTCTAGATCAGTGGCACTTATGAAAACCCATTCACTTACCTCAATATTGAGTTAGCCTATACTGTGAAAGTCTTGGCCTTCAAAAGGTTTTATGCCTTTTTCTGAAGCTGCTTCACTCTGGTTTGTCAAAAACAGTGCCTCTAATTTACACCAGTAACTCCTAAAAAACTTTCATCCACCAGGAGTCCTCAGCCACTAAACTCTGCCACTGCTCCCACAGAATTCAAGGAACTACACTGCTGTAAATCCCCCATCTTCTTTTTCTTAGAGGAATGCATTTGGAATAGGAAAACGTGTGGGGTTTACTTGATACTGCTCTAATTTTTAAGGTACTTTTGCAGAAATTTTACATTAAAAAAAAATGTATCACAGTAATGAACAGATGAGATACAGCATATCAGAAATCACGTGCAGCTCCAGTGATGGGATAACCATCATTTATTAGCCTTGCATAATAAACTTTGTTGTGGTATTATTTTTTTAAATTATGAGTTGAGCATTTGTGATGACAACACTGACAATGTTTGTCAACAGAAATCCTGCTTTGATACATCCAGCTAGACATAACGCTGAATGGTTCACAGGATTAGAAATGAGTTGAAGAAGAGTAAGCTTTGCATTCCTAATTCAGGAATGTTGCGTTGTTAGTACCTATTAATGGGTATCCTAGAATTTGGTGTCGCAGCTAATTTGCAGTAGAAGCTATTTTTTATAAGCAAATACTCATATCACAACTTACAAGTTCCTCAGACAGCTGAGATCGTTAAATCATGGAAATGTAAAGCTCGAATTGACTTGAAGAGATCATCTAATTCATCACCTATACTGAAAGCAGGATCAAGTACATCCATATGTGACAGATGCTGGTGTATATTCTGTTCTTAACGTGAGAAAGCTTTTCCTGAGACCAGACATAAATCTTCTTTGCTGCAAATTAAGATAATCTCTTCTTATCCTCCATGTCCACAAGGAACAATTGATCGCTGTGTTTTCTATGTCAGCTTCTGCCTAGCCTAGTCAAATGCCTCTCCCCTTGCCCCTTCCCGCGGCCACTTCCTCTCTGCTGCAGCTCATGGGCTCCTTTCAGCTTTCCTTCATTAAAATTACACTTTGGTCTTTTAGTATCTTCTTTCCATTTGGGCTCTCCAATTTGTCTAGCCTAACTTGCCCCAAAACACTGACAGTTCTCTAGAAAAGGTCCACTGGTGCTAAGTAGATGAAAGTAACTACTTCCAGTGTCTTGTATAAAATATTTGGTTGCTCTTATGGGTTTGTGTGGTGTGGTTTTCTTTGGTAGTGGGGGAGGGGGCTGCAGAGGTGGCTCCTATAAGAAGCTGCTAGAAGCTCCCCTGGCTCCAAGTCAGACCTGCCTCTGGCCCAGGCCGACCCCATCAGTGACGGTGAGAGCGCCTCTGGGAGAACATATTTAAGAAGGGGAACCAGCAGTGTGGGGGTTGGGGGGACCGTGAGAGGAACACCACTGCCGATACTGGAGTCAGTGAAGAAGGAGGGGGAGGAGGGGCGCCTGAGGAGGCTGATGGCCCTGCAGCCCGTGGTGAGAAGGCAGGCTGTCCCCCTGGAGCCCATGGAGGTGAACGGTGGAGCGGAGGCTCCCAAAGATGGCCGTGACTCCATGGGAAAACTCACGCTGGAGCATTGTGTGACTGGAAAGCAGCCCACAGAAAGGACCCGC
>VYZV01017701.1:16653-35754 GCA_013401275.1 Pandion haliaetus
GTGGAGCAGGGGACGAGTGAGGAATATTCCCCCTGAGGAAAGGAGCGGCAGAGACAACGTGTGGCGAGCTGACCCAAAACCCCCATCCCCTGTTCCCCTGTGCCACCAGAGGGAGGAGGTAGCGAGAACCAGGAATGGAGCTGAGCCGGGAAGGTGGGAGGGGTGGGCATGGAGGCGTTCTGATGTTTGGTTTTCCTTCCTAATATCCTTGGTTTTTATTTGATTAGTAGTAAATGAAATTGCTTTTGTTTCTTCCCCAAGTTGAGCCTGTCTTTTGCTCGTGACCATAAGTGGGGAGTGATCCCTCCCAGTCCTTGTCTCGACCCATGAACCTGCCTTTGTATTTTCTCCTCATCCCAATGTGGCCAGGCGTGGGGGTGGGGAGTGAGCGAGCGGCTTCGTGGTGCTTTGTTACCGGCTGAGCTGAAACCGAAATCACAACAGTTGTTAACAAATCCAAAGCAATACTGCTTTTTTCCTGCAGCAGTGTCATGTAACGTTAGTGATGACTCACATACATTTAGGGATCCATTATAAACTCCCAGACCCTTTCTATCGTACTGCTGAGTTTCCAGGCTGTTGTCATTTTGGTATTATATTTGACCTCCCTTTTTATGTATCACACTTAGGACTGTATCAGTAGATTTCTTTGGCTCTCCAGGTTCACGTGGCATTCTGTTTGTCTGCACAACTACTTAGAAACTTCCCTGGAGTCATGCCGTGACCTGCGAGTGGTGTAAGCAAAGTCTCTTCTGTACCATTCTTCAGACACTGGATGAAGCTGGGTCCAGGACAAACTTCTGTAGAGTTACGGTTGCCCATTGTCCCACAGGTCATTAAAGAAACATCAGCAGCATTTCGTGTGCCATTTTTCAACATTTTGCACCATCTGAGGCTCAACTCACATGTCCTGTGTAGACCTTAGATCTGTTTCAGGTATCCTATGTTTTCTGCTTGGCTTCCAGCTACTAGGACTCATGGTACAGCAGCGTGGGGTCCTCCCAAAGGGTCTATGTCGTATCCATGAGCCTTGTGTCAGGAGACTTACATGTGCCTGGATACCTCTCATTCCCCATGGCTTTTTTTTTAGATATTGCTGTAGACTATTGCCTTATTCTTGCTTTTGCCTCTGACCCTTTTGCAAAACCAAACCTTTGGTATGACCACAGTTTTGATTTCTCACAGTGTCAAAATATAAATAAATATGTAAAATTTTCCTGTAGGCTCTTCTCACTGGATTTCTTCAGACCTAGCTGTAGTCTTCCTTATTGATTTTGGGAGATTTGGCATGTTTTCTTATTACCTTTAGAAGTGGACAGAGAAACAATCCTCTCCTTTAGGTTTCTTTTCTTATGCCTTTTGTTAAGATCCATCAGTGAAGATCTTCCAAAGACATTATTCCATCAATTTGTTAGAATCACATTAATTCAAAATAAAAAACCAATTTGGCCTAGCAATTAGAAATACACTTTTTGGTTTTATCTCCTCAGCTGTAAAGCGAAATCATTGTGTCCAAAACATGACAGTAACCTAACCAGAACATTGTTAGACTGCAATGTCAATATGTACATAGATGTCATACATCCAGTAAAAGACTGGAATCACTGACATTGTATAAATTTCTATTTTTCTGATTTTAATTTTTCTTTACCTTTATAAAGGATCAAGTGCCTTCAGAAGAGATCCTTTCAAACTACATATAAGCCCTGTGTAAAGACAGTCAGCAAAGTTGATAAGGATAATTTTAGAAATTATGCTGAGTGGCTCCGTTTTTGCTATGAAAGAGATGTGTAACTTCAATAAATGAGAACATTTATATTTGGCTTGCGGGAAGAGTCATTTGATATAGTTGAAGCAATTGTTGCTGATCTTACAGTTTCATTTTTTAATATAAATTGAAACATTTCCAGTAATGACACACATGTTGATATTAAACCTTTTACTGAAGATAGTAATCATATTGATATAAATACACTGCACAAGGATAGTAACACTTAGAAGTAGCGTATTTTATGTTAATCCAAAATGGATAGCTAGAAGTAAGTTGAAAACCCGTCTTGGGTATAATTTTTCAACATTATTTGAAATAATGGGGATTGTTTGAACCTTTTTTATCAGTAAGGCTCCAGAATATATGCATTCATTTTAGTTCCCTTTGAAGATGATTGCCACAGGAAATTAGTCTTTATTATTGCATTGGCCTTATGCAGCAGAATAAAGCTTGAAAAAACAAAGTTCAGAAAAGAAAAAAAGTACTTTGCTTACTACATCTTCATTTTTCCTCAATTTTTTCCAATGGAAATAATTGGTTAACCTCTGGCTAAAGTACTTCCTTCTCACAGTGTTTCTAAATTATATTTGGGATTAAATGAACTAGCTATAGATTGGGTAGATACTACTGAGACTTAGAAGTTGGATTGGATTCTTTTAAACATTTAAATGAACTCCTGTTATTGAACCTGAGAAATCTTTGTCAAACACTAGGATTTGCCATCCACATAGAGAAATTTTTACCTTCCCAAATAATTTTACTTTGCATTCAGGAGTTAAACCTCTATGTAAACTAAGAAAAAAAAAATCAGAGGAACATCTGAAGGAAAAAGCATGTTTGCTCCTTGGTATGTTTTAAACGATGGCTGAATTTTGTGTGCAGTATCTTTATTGTTTCTGCCAAAAAAAATACCTGTTTACAGAGATTTTAAAGCCCCTGTACAACAGACACTAAACAACACATCTAGATTGTTGTAAATTACCAAATCTGAGGACCTCTCCATAATGTGCTAGGGAAGCCTTCATGAAAAAATGAGGGAGACTACATGTAGTTCAAAGGACAACTTCTAGCTGCCTTGGCAGGCTCCAGTCCTGATTTGAACTCTGTGAGCTGCAGTGGAAAAGCGTGATTTATGACTCATGAAAATGGATTAATGTTGCTGTACCCAGAGGTATCCAACAATCATTTTGTCTGTGGAGATACTAGACTGCACAGTCAGACAGTTGCTGTCGGCGGTGGGGTAGAGAGCCTCTGGGATGTGCTTTGTCTTAACAGAGAGTTAAGCAGCCTCACAGGCTGTCTTCAGGTTGCTGGGTCCACCCTCACCCCCCTGTCATTTACTTTGACTTGTGTTATTTATTCATTTATTTCCAGTGGTTGGCAAAATGTTTGCAGAATATCTAAAGCTGT
Organism: Pandion haliaetus; assembly: GCA_013401275.1. NCBI lineage: Eukaryota > Metazoa > Chordata > Aves > Accipitriformes > Pandionidae > Pandion > Pandion haliaetus. The sequence goes on from VYZV01017701.1 coordinate 19,835, forward strand.
ATGTGTGTAAGTAAAAAAGTAACTTCACATGATGCTTCCTAAAAACCCCCACTATATCATGCCCTTATAGACCCTTTATTCTGGTTCCAGTGCTGAAGTGAATATTCAGTTTTACAAAGAAAACAAAACAACTTTTTATAGCAAAGATAATTATACATTTTAGGTATGGGTGCCTCAGCTATACATTCTTCATGTGAGATTATGCCATAGAGATTATGTTTTAACAAAGATACTTCAATAGTAAAGTCTTCTTTCTGGTGTTTTACTATTGGTTTAGGTTTCAGATTAAAGTTAGAAAATTAAGTTTCTCTTTGCCATAACAGGAACATTTCTGTGATGAATCTTTAACATACCAGCCTCTGGCAAGTAATGCAGTTGCCTGGAGGAAATTTTAAAAGCTTTTTAAAGCACAGTGTTATAGTAGATGGTTTGCAGTATCCCAGTTTCCCTTTTAAGACTGACTCAGAAATGTACAATGTTCAGTCATTATGCACAAGAATATATGCTAGTTTACCTCTAAAGCAAATGTGGTTATGTAGAACGAGTTAAGCAAAACATTCAGGCAGACAACTAGGAACTTTGTAGAAGTGTTTGGAACAGAGAGGAAGAACAGTAAGAATAAAGAGAGAGTGATCTTCTCATAAGAGAAACAAACTTGTTTAGTCTCAAACTAAGTTTTGTACAGTGAGTTGCAAATAATAGTAACAAAAATTTCATTAGGTTTACAATTTTAATACCATTACCTGTACTTTGAAAATTAGAAGTTGATGAATGTGACCTCCCTGTCCGTGGGGATGAGGATGTTTTGTGAACAACAGTTTGAATTATCCAAAGTGTGAATTTTCAGCTAATGGCAAACTCCAGCCACAGGCTAGCAGAGGAACACAGCAAGATGTGGAAGGGCTTGCAGAAAAATGAGTTAGGCAACATAGCAAGGCAGGGCAGGGAAGAGACTGGGGTATTCAGTGCCTTCCTTGTGCCAGATCTGTGCTGGCGAGGCTTATCTCAGGTCTATCAAGCAGAGGAGCAAAGTCTTCAGGGAAAGGTACTATCCGCCACAGATTGGGATCAAGTTAAGGACTTTTCAGGTGACCTGGACAGCCACAAATCCATGGTGGGCAGCTGGCTGATGTTATTGTGAGGTCGCGGCATTTTTGAAAGGTTATAGCAGCTGGAGGACATCCCTGTGAGAGGAAGGCAAATGTTACATCTGTTAAAAAAAATAAATAGGAAAGAGGATCCGGGGAGCTATACACCAATCAGTTTCACCTCAGTCCCTGGAGAAAATGTGGAGTAAGCCATTGTGGAAACCATTTACAGATACATGAAGACAAGAAGATGATTGGGAGCAGCAAGCATGGGTTTGCCAAGCAAAAATCACATTTGATTAGTCTGATTGCCTTGCATGACGAAATCGCTGTTTCTGTGTACAAGAGGAGAGCAATGGTTGTCCTTTACCTGAACTTTAGCAAGGCAGTCTAAGTAGTATGCCAGTAGCCAAATCAGGGCAGGGTGGATTGGAGGGGTAGACTTTGGGGTGGGGGGAAAATGGCTTGAACCATCAGGTTGCAAAGGCTGTGATTAGCAGTGCTAAGTCCACCTGTCTGCTATCTGAGAGGTGTTTCTTAGGGCTGAGACTGGGGCTGTTACTGTTTAACATCCTCATTGGCATCTGGGTGATGGGATAGCATGTGCAGCCGACAGCACAGTGAAGGGAAGGCAGCTGACAGGCTGGAGGGCAGGGCCACCCTTCGGAGGGGCTGCAGCACGCCATGGGAATGGGCCCACGGGGATCTTGTGCAGTTAAACACAGAGCCCTGCACCTGGATTGGCGTAGCGCCGTGCAGTAATGTACACAGGACCAACCGCCGCATTGCAGCTCTGCAGAAGAAGGACCTGGGGTCCAGGCTGATAACAACCTGTGCGTGAATCTGTGGTGGACCTTGGCAACATTTCAGGCTAAGTGCCTACTGGGCTGCAGTAGGAAGTGCATAGCCTGCTGCTGACAGGGTCTGATCGATCCCTCTGCTTGACACCAGCCAAGCTGCATCTGGGAAACTGTGTCCAATTTTGGACCCTACAGTAAGGAATACTGGCAAACTGGACAGTGCCCACTGGAGGGCCATCAAGACTGTTGGGAGGCTGGAGAGTGGTGTAGAACGATACGCAGAGAGAAATGGTTTGTTCAGCCTGGATAAAAAAAATGCTAAAGGCAATCTAACTGCAGTTTGCCTGTAGGACATTATAGAGAAGATTAAGTCAGACTCTTTCAGAATTGCATAATGGTAGGACAAGAAGCAACTGTCACAAACTGCAATACAAACTATTTCAATTGAGTATAAGGAATAACAATAATTTAGAGCAAAAGTAGTCTATCATATGAAAAAGCTGACTAGAGAGTTGGTGGAATCAACTTCAGCCTCTTCCTTGGAGATTTTCAACAGTCCGCTGACTTGAAGCCCTGAGCAATCTGGTCCACCTTTCGGATTAACCTTGTCATGCGCAGAAGCTTGGACTTACTGCTTCCAGCGGTCCCTCCCAACCTCAGTTGCTTTGTGGTTCTTTGAAGGCATCTAGCAGGAAGCCCCTAGAAAAAATGTAGCTGAAAATACAAGGGGGGTTACTCTCACTTTCTTTAACCTGCTTAGTGAGGACATAAAATGATTTATTACATCAAGGAACAGAAAGTGCAGATCATAATAAAACCAATAAATTATAAGAGAACAAACTAGTAGGGCTGATGAGTCAGATCTCATTGCAAATAAATCTAAGGGAAACACATTTACAAGCACTGGCAGTTTCCCCTAGGAATTATATTGAAGGGAGAAGCACAAACCATCTCAGTACTTGTGAAGCTTAGGAAGTAGCTCCCATAAGTAAGCCTTGACTTCAGTGGCCTAAGGTCCAGGAAAAAAAAATCCCTTGGAAAGTGGAAACTAGGTCAAATTACCAAATTAGGGTAAATGAAGTAGCACTAATATGAAGGGTGACAGTCTGGAAAGGGCAAGACACAGAATTATGCATGGTGTAAAAAAGGATATAAAAGGAAACTAAAAGTCATTTTATAAATACATTAATAATAACAGCAAGGAAAAAAGGTTGATATGTTATCAAACACGGGAGGAAAGAAATTGAAAAATGGTATTAAACCTGCAAAAATGTTTATTATCTTTTTCAGTTTTCCTTAACTGGAGCTGCTGTGCTCAGTTAACACAACTTTACTAAGCCTAAGAAAGGGCTAAGATGTCAGATTGGAATGATAAAGAGCTTCTGAAAGAGAACATAGAGAAATAAGATATTTTTAAATGAGCTGGGTTTAATGGAGTTTATTGTATTTAAGTAACTAGATGAAGCATTCTCAAGATCCATTAGCAGTTCTGTGTTGTGAAGAATGGAGGAAGTTTCAGAAAACTCAAAAAGAGCTGACTCAGTGCCTGCCTTTATAAAGGACAGGAAGGAAGAGGTGGGGAATTACAGACCCATCAGCATAATTTAAATTTTGTAAAAAAAAATACTCGAACAAATAATCAGATCAAATGAACTGTAAGCACCTGCAGAATAGCAGGGAGATGAGTAATAACCAAAATGAATTTATCAAGGAGAAACCGTGTAATATCAGTCTAATATACTTTTGTGACAGAATAGCAGTTCTTGACAAATAAATCTTCTGATGTTATCTCACATGACATTTTCATAAGAAAGCATTAAAAAAAAGAAATTACACTACTATTATGTGAGTATGTAATTCGTAGGGAAACTATGCAGTGTATTGTTCCCTGTCAAGCTGACCTGTATTCTGTAGGAATCTGTCCTTGATCTTGTACTATTGCACATTTTTAGTAATGACATGGACAATGGAATAAAGACTAGTCTAATTAAATTTCCACCAAAATGGGTGGGAGGGGAGAATGAGCTGAATCAGCAAGTAGGATGAGAACTCAAAACCCGGTAAGTTAAAAAAACCACCAAACACCAAAATTCCTGATATAAATACAAGGAGAAACATGTTTAGAATTGAACCTTGGATGACCTGGGTTTGTCCTTTACAGTCATTGATGTTATTTCCACAATTGTAATAGTAATTCCTGGTCTCATTTTTTTAAGAAAAGTTTCAAATAATGTAAATGAGATACTTTTAAAGTACATTGTTCATGATGAAGGTAAATATGTGTGAGTTTCATATAGATCTTCCAATATCCTTAACTTCGATCTCTTCACAAAGTTGTTGCTAGTAAGAAAGTTAGAGCTTACAATTTTGAATTTTAGGAAGACATATTTTGCCTCTTTACAAAACTCAGAATCGAGTACATTTTCATTCTACCTTCATAACATCTTGATTTCTAGATAATAATTATAATTTGTCACATGCTCCTCTGGAACAATTGTGCCTGGTTTATAGTCCATGGTCATGGGTTTAGACTACAGTGTCATAGTAATATTTTTGGTAACTAATAAAAAAATCATGCAGCTTTGATAATGTTTTCAGCCAGGAGTTTTCTAGAATATATTCCTGAGAAATGTTAAGGGACCAGTATTTTTATCAAATGCTTATAGATGCTCTAGTAACTCTGTCTAGTGGATGCAAACCCAAATTATAGGGCATGAAATTTCACCATAAGTGAAGACTGTAATGATCTTCTGTATGAGTTACAAACCCATTGGAAAGGAATCAGTATTAATGTTTTTAAAATGGTATTTTTATAGGTGTAGTTATTTTAGACTCTTTATTGTTTACATTTTTATTAACATTGCCTCAATTTTTCCATTTCCACACAGATTATTTTTTTGCATTTAATTTTTCGAATTTTCATACTATAGCTATCTTCACCATAGGTTAACAAAGTGTATTTCCAAGAGATATCTTGTATAAAATACAAAAGGGAGAGTAAAAATTACATACTAAGTTCATCTAGAGTGAAAAAAGTGCATCAGATAAAAGGATACAATTTATTGGTGCTTTTAAATTTTATTGAAGCTAAGCTAACTTTACTCTAAGATGAGCAAACTAAGAAAACTTCCAAACTAAGCATTCTGTGATCTCTGCTCAAAATACAAAGGAGGATATGCAGACCAGGAAGGGAAACAAGAAGCTTGCTGCTGAAGTCAAGAAGAATTTGCCAGATTAGCGACATTCAGGTTAGACTCCGGGGCCTGGATTTACCTTACCTAATTTTAGACATCTAGGTATCACACCTCATTTAGGTCAGGCTGGGTCACTGTCACTAGAAAATACTTAAAGCACTGGGCCTCAGCTACTTCACCTAGATAAGATCCTGTTCTTAATACAGCAACTCTTCAGTCAGCAGTAACCTTCTATTTGGTATTGCATACTTTGTACTGCAGATTATTTATTTCACTGCATCATACTGCATACAAAGTAATGTGACTTTCAGGTCAATCTGAGGTGAGGTTTCAAAGATACAGCACAGAAAGCAGGCAAAAACCACACAAATACATAAAAATAATAGTAATGCTCTACAATAACAACTTAATCATTGCCAATTCCTTTGGAATTTGTTTTAATAACATTAATCATGAGGTAATCATTTGCGATTAAGGTGGATGAAGTACTTAAAAGGATTTCAGTGTTAATTGACCATTATTTTGAAATGTTCCTACATGAATTTTGAACTCGAGCATCACATACTGAAGATGACTTGGGTGTAAGGTAGCTGCAGAGCTACAGAAGCATACTCTGTATGAGCATATGATTTAGGTCTGGGATGGTTCTGCATCCTTATTGCACAAACTGAAAACTGCATGTAGCTTCTTTTGTGATTTGCTTTTGAACTTCATTGAAGTTGCTGAATCAAGTCATGTAGACCTATTTAAGTCAGTCAGTACCTATGCATAAAAAGATGGTAAGTTTAATCAGCAGGAATGAAGCATTTACAGCTACATTGCCTACATTTTGGATAAATTACCAAATACTGGCTTTTGAATGTTGCTTTGTTTTTAAAAACTCTTATCTTGAAACTAGCTGCATAACTTCAATATAGATTTTGAACCATTAAAATTCTTTCAATTCAGGACCAACTTCTTTGATACTGAGCATCTGTCAATGAGCAGTAGATTCAAATAATCTGAAATCAAAAGGAACAATGGAAGCTGCAAATTTTTATCTTTATAGTTGCAGATTGGTTTTTTTATCTACCTCCTTGTTTTTATTATCTCATTCTCACATCTTTCTGAAACTATTATCTTTTGCACTGCCCAAATTTAGGTCTTCCTGTGTGGTGGGTTGACCCTGGCGGGACGCCAGGTGCCCACCAAAGCTGCTCTATCACTGCTGTCCTCAGCTGGATAGGGGAGAGAAAATACAACAAAGGGCTCGTGGGTCAAGGTAATGACAGGGAGAAATCACTCACCAATTACCATCACAGGCAAAACAGACTTGACTTGGGGAAAAATTAATTTATTACCAGTCAAATGAGAGTAGGGTAATGAGAAATAAAACCAAATATTAAAACCATCTTCCCCCCCAACCCTCCCTTCTTCCCAGGCTTAACATTACTCCCCATTCTCTCTCCCTTCTCCCTTCAGCAGCGCACGGGGACAAGGAATGGGGGTTGGGATCAGTTCATCACATGTTGTGTCTGCCGCTCCTTCTTCCTCAGGGGCAGGACTCACCACTCTTCCCCTGCTCCAGCATGGGGTCCCTCCCACGGGAGACAGTCCTTCACCAACGTCTCCAACGTGAGCCCTTTCCGCAGGCTGCAGTTCTTCACAAACTGCTCCAGTGTGGGTCCCTTCCACAGGCTGCTCCAGTGTGGGTCCCCTGTGGGGTCACAAGTTGTGCCAGCAAACCTGCTCCAACATGGGGTCCTCTCTCCACTGGTCCACAGGTCCTGCCAGGAGCCTGCTCCATTGCCGGCTTCCCACGGGGTCACAGCATCCTTCGGGCAGCCACCTGCTCCAGCGTGGAATCCTCCATGGGCTGCAGGTGAATATCTGCTCCACTGTGGACCTCCATGGACTGCAGGGGGACAGCCTGCCTCACCATGGTCTTCCCCACGGACTGCAGGAGAATCTCTGCTCCGGCGCCTGGAGCACCTCCTCCCCCTCCTTCTTCGCTGACCTCAGTGTCTGCAGGGCTGTTTCTCTCACATATTCCCACTTCTTTCTCTGGCTGTAGTTTGTGTTGCGCAGTAACTTTCCCCCCCCTTTTAAAATCTGTTATCTCAGAGGCACTACCACCATCAATGTTGGGCTCGGCCTTGCCCAGTGGCAGGTCCATCTTGGAGCTGGCTGGTGTTGATTCTGTCAGACGTGGGGGAAGCTTCTAGCAGGTTCTCACAGAAACCACCCCTCTAACCTTCTGCTACCAAAACCTTGCCATGCAAACCCAATACATCCTGAAAATATATTTTGCATTTCTGTTTTGGAAAATCTTCAGTGAAGTTTGAGGTCTACCTTTGAAGTGACACCTCTGACTCCAAGGTTATCATTCATCTCCGTCTGTCTTTTACAATCTCTACTGAATTGGGAAATGTACACTTTTGTCTGAATTCAATTTATTTTTATAAGAATAGTTAAAGGTAGATCTATGCTGTGCAGCACAATACAGAACAAAGGTTGCTAACCTTAGTTTGACTAAGGCATCTACCGTGTGCCACAGTTCAGTACTCTACAGAGACACTAGCTGGTGTCCAAAAATGCATATTAAATGAAACAGTTAAAATAGCTACCCCTTCTAACAGAGGTATTGGAAGAGAAATGAGTTTTCCAGAACTGATGTTGAAAAAAAAAAAAAAAGATTCAACCCAAAATTCATGCCTGGCAAGCGATTAAGGGGATTGCTGGAGGGTGCTGGGGAAGCAAACAGAAGAGGTTATCAACCATGTTGCCCAGAATCCAGAAAGGTTACATGTTTTCTCTCTCCAGTGTCTGAAAGGAAGTCTACAGTTTGTGTGTGAGTGAGAATATGTATGGTAGTCCACATTTTGGGGCTGAAGTAACAGAATCTTGCTTTTGTAAGTGAAAAAGTCAGAAAGCAGACTAAAACCATAAAGCATTATCGTTGTTTTATTTTAAAATCTCTTGGGTTTAATCATATCCTTTGTGACTGACAACTGAGAAGAAACTTGAGCAAAATTCAGCACTTCCAATGTTGTAATTAAAAACAAAATCAGAAGCTGAAAATTATACTTGGTCAAGTGTTTCTTAGTTGTCAAAGTCCGCAAGCAGAGCAGACTTGAGCTATCCATTTTGCCAATAGATAAAACAATAAATATAAATCTAGTCCAGAGTGACTAACTCAAGTTTAGAAATTTTACGCAAATAATTCAGGTCAGATATGGTATTAAAAAGAAAATTTCTTATGTTATTTTACTAGTGCGAAATATTATTTAGGAGAGCAGAGAGCTTTATTTATAGTTTTGCATACTCCCTACTTTACTCATTTTGCTAAACTCCTCCACTGTAACATGGAGCAGTAAATGTTTCTGGGTAGACTTTATGAAGAAATGAAGCGGTAAATTGCATTATGTTTTGTATTATCTCTGTCTGCCACTAAACAATGCAGCATCAAATGGAGCTCATATGTACAACAGCTTTTACTAGAAAAAACATCAGTTCTGATAAATTCATTCTGTAAATAGCAAGTATTCTCCCTCATGCAATCTCAAGTTGTTTTTCCGTACACTCTTTCAGTGTGTTGCACAGGATTGTGAGCCCAAGTTCATCAGTTTTTGAGGTCTGTGAAGATATTTTATTTAGTCCATCAAACCAGTAACGTCCAGTTCCTGGGAGCTGCCTGAGGTGGGGAGGGAGGATGCTGTGGTCCAGCTGAATGGTGTTGGCTGTGGCACCCCACTGAATGCCTTCTTACACACAGGCTCCTCAGCAGCCCGTATATGCTGTGAGTCGCACACACTCACTATAGGCACCAGCGCTAACAGCTCCAGTACTGCAGGTATGCTGCAGCCTTGCTCGTGTGTCAGGAAGGGGGCTATAATGAACGATCATCAGCTGCTGCTAAGAAGGTACACGGCTCTGAAAGTCAAACCAGCTGAACCGAGAGTAAGAATTTTAAATGCATTAGTTGGGGAATGCTAAGTCACTGTCCGGGTATTTTGGTAAATTAAGTGGTCTTTCTTCACAAGAAACTGGTCTACGTTTGTGTGGTTGCATGCACACCTGTATTTAATATATATTAAAGATACACCCTTGGTCAATTGGCTTCATATCCCATCTAGAAAAAATTTATTTGTTGTGGAAAAGAAATGGTATACAATATCAGACTGCTCAATGATTTCTTCTAAGCCCCCCTACAAAGGTCAGAGCAATCATAAAGCAATTGTTTGGAGTTACTCCTTCATCTGCCTCTGAGCAGGTCAATCTCTTCTAGAATTAAACTACAGTGGTCATACTGATGGCAGTAAAACCTGAAGAAGATCAGGGCATACTCTAGGCAAATAAATAAACAAACAAACAAATAAATAAATAAATAAGAGGAGCTGAAATTAAATACCTGACTGTGATGTACTGTTTAATATATGCTCTGTTCATGGCAAGTCACAAGTTAGAGCTGACGAATTCCTGTCATCAGAGTTCATTATTCTTCACTACCACCCATTTAAAGACCATTACAGCATAAGTAAAAAGCACTTTTGGAAACAAAGAGGGATAAAGGAAACTTAAAATGGTAAGTACCCAGAGTTTTTTATATTTCCCTGCTGTATAGCACTTTATAGTGGCCCTTGTGGCACTTTTTCTTCCATTAAACAAATCACTTCCAAAAATTTCCTACATCTTTCACCTCTAAAAATGAAGATGCAGTGCTCTGTATCTCTTAGCTTGCACAGAAGTACCTTGAAAGCTTTTTCTTGACAAAATCCCTTAAAATCTGTGGGAGAGGAAGAGTATGAGATGAAAATAAATGTTCTGTGTCATTGGTCTTCTAAGACTTTGAAGGAAGCCTTCCTTTTCAGCTGCCTTTTTGCTGTGCATTTAATTTCAACAACTATTTTATGCATGTTTTAGAAACTTCTCTGCTGTAACTGTAAGGACTTTGAAGCTGATTTACTTCTTTTATTGTTTGCAGATAGTTCAAAAATTAAAGTAAAGTAGGGTAAAGAAGCCTATCAGAGCAAAGAGACTGGCCAGTCATTGTACAGATATTATTAAAAATTAAATACAGGATTTTAGGAATAAAAACCTTGCAGCAAAATCATGCTCTGGAAGCTGCAGTACTTGTTTAGAAAAACTCTACTGATGTGAAACAGTTTAACTATAAAACAGCTGTGTGCTCTGATGGCTGAAGAAATTCCCATTTTAGTGTAATGGCTCATATTGTTGAAAAACCCCACTAAAGATGATGAAAAAAAAAGAACAGTAAATGTTTTTTATTATAAAATATGATTAACTTTTCACATGATTGGGCCATATGAAAGAGATGGAAGAGGAAAAAGTAATTTAAAAAATAATTAAAATTGATATTTGCAAAAGGTTTATTACCTTGATTTTTATTAAGGTTTTCTGCTAGCTGATCTGCTCCCTGCTGTTCCAGATTTTTCTGCTAGAAATCAATCATAGATTTTAACAGTAATTCGCCTGTCACCAGGAATTTTAATTGTCAGTGTGATCATTTATTAAAAAACAGAGCTTGATCTGCCCTCTGCTATGCAGCATGTATTTCCATAGATTCAAATTAAAGCAATGGTGCAAGCACGTGTTACACAATAGAAATAACACCACAGGAAGAAAAGCTGCTGTGGTATAGGCAATTCTCTAGTGCTAATAATGGTGAAGGTGTAGATACCACTGAGGGGTTTAGTACTATGGGCTATGATATACACTAACTTGGAGGAACTTCTTTTGTATCACTAGGGATATTTGAAAAGTCTTCTCACCAAAGAAGTCTGTGCACTAAGAAAAAGGGACTTCTAAAGAAACTGCCCTTTATCGCAGCTCTGCTCCAGGCAGCAATGGAGCAGGACCTGAGTGGGGTCAGCTGCTGCTCTCTTGGAGTAATAAATGCTTGGGTTTGGAAATTGAAACCCATGATCCTGTCTAAGAGGCCACATGGTTAAATTTACATAGATGCTCATTGATAAAAGCTAGAACTAAGTTAATTTTGCAGTAAGGAAAAAAAAAGAAGACCCAATATGAATAGTAAATCGAGATCTATCTTTCAGGAATTATGGCTTCTAGTCTTGTTCTTTAACCATGCGAAAATACTGTTTCACCTTTTTGTATATGAATTAATATTTAAAATATAATTTGGTACTAACCCTACATGCATAAATGTTATGGGTTTGTGTGGTGGGGTTTTGGTAGGTTGGGAGGGGGCAGCAGAGGTGGCTCCTGTGAGAAGCTGCTGGAAGATCCCCCAGCTCCAAGTCAGACCCACCTCTGGCCCAGGCTGATCAAATCAGTGATGGTGGTAGTGCCTCTGGGAGAACAGATTTAAGAAGGGGAACGGACAGTGTGGGGGTTGGGAACGTGAGAGGAATCCCTCTGCAGATACCGAGGTCAGTGAAGAAGGAGGGGGAGGAGGAACACCTGAGGAGGCTGATGGCCCTGCAGCCTGTGGTGAGATGGCAGGCTGTCCCCCTGCTCCCAGGGAGGGGAGTGGGGGAGCAGATGCCCATCTGCAGCCCAGGCAGGAGCCCGCACCGGAGCAGGGGGATGCCTCTGAAGATGGCCGTGACTCCATGGGAAAGCCTGTGCTGGAGCAGTCTGTGACTGAAGATCTGTGGCCTGTGGAAGGGACCCATGCCAGGGAAGCTCGTGAAGAACTGCAGTCCATGGAAAGGACTCATGTTGGAGCAGTTCATGGAGGGCCATCTCCTGTGGAGGGACCCATGGTGGAGCAGGGGACGAGTGAGGAATCCTCCCCCTGAGGAGGAAGGAGCAGGAGAGACAAGGTATGATGGACTGACCCCAACCCCCATCACCTGTTCCCCTGTGCCACCAGAAGGAGGAGGTAGAGAACCAGGAGTGGAGTTGAGCCGGGAAGGAGGGAGGGGTGAGGGGAAGGTGCGTTAAAATTTGGGTTTACTTCCCATTATCCTTGTTTTGATTTGATTTTTAGTAAATGAAATTGATTTTGTTTCTTCCCCAAGTTGAGCCTGTCTTTTGCCATGACCATAAGTGGAGAGGGATCCCTCCCAGTCCTTGTCTTGACCCACGAGGCTGCCTTTATATTTTCTCCTCATCCAACTGTGGCCGGGGTGGGGGGAGTGAGCAAGCAGCTGCATGGTGCTTTGTTACCAGCTGGTTTAAACCATGACAATAAAGAAACATGAGCTCTTAATTGCTGGCAACATAGGCTATTCTCATTCTTAACGTTACTGTAGGCACCTGCTTGAGGCACTGGTGCTAGAAGGGTACTTGGCTACGAGCTCTCTCCCACTAGAGGAGAGTGTTAAGGCTTGAATTGCTCTGAGGAAGAGTGTGTATATCCTTCTTCATTGGTGATAGAGGGAACTTTAGGCCACTAAACTTCAAACTTAGATATCTCAGATTTCATAAATGTTGGACATTGTAGCCACATTTGGGGCACCAGACTCTGTGGACCTGTATTGAAATTTAGTCTTCTCTGACATTCTCCACCTCTTTTCTCTTAAGTTTTCCTATGTGACAACAGGTAGGATTCAAGGAAGAGAGAATACAAGAATATATAGGTGAAATCTTATTTACTGATCTCAAGACTATACATATCTATATACAGTGATGACGTGACCTGTTGCAAAGTGTCACCTTGCTCCCATATGAATGGAGAATCCAGCATGTACATCCAGCCATATAAAGACTTAGACTGACTATGAAACTTGTTAGTCTATATAGATTGCTGGCCCCCCTTTCACATTCTCCTTACAACAGCCTTACACTGGTCTAATTTTGTTAAATCAAACAAAATTTGACTGAAGTGAAACTGCAGTAGCACAGGTATGACCCAACACAGTCCTTCGAAATCATACAAAGGTACTTATTAGAACAGATCACTTTGTATTTAACATGCAAATGAACAGGCTTCATTATTTAGTGACCAAAAAAGGCTTGTCTTGTAGCATAATTCTCTGCACCAGTGGATGTTGTAGCTTTCTCTGGAAAGGGCTTCCTTTCACTGTGGAGTTGGTGGAGGCCTTCCCATGAGCCAGAAATCTTCACTGTGATAGAAGGAGGATGTTGGACGTAAAGGATGAAAACACTCCTGACAAGTTCTTAGAAATGTGTATGGCAAGGACAAATAACCTAGACCAGAATTCATTGCATGCCTACTTTGTAATATCTGGAAGTAGGAAATTATGGGTGCAATGAGATGTTAAAGCAGGGATCTCTTTCAGATCTACTAGGTATGGGAGAGGGCAAAGCTGCAGCCATGCCGTCAGCTAGGACAGCTAGCATCTGAGTTCTTTCAACAGGCTGATTATGAAGGAGTTTCACTAGGAACTTCTTTCAGAGGTTTGGTTTCATCAGAGATCTCCCACCTCTAGCAGGGGGTTTTATCTAGGCACTAAAATATAACTGCTGTATGAAATAGAATAAAACTCATTCCCATGTCCTGCATTTACCAGGTTTTGGCTAGCAGGATATATAAACTGGGGAGTTTAAAACAGCCCTCCAACAGAGATTTATGTTAGACTGGCAACATTGATACCCAAATAAAAAATACTGTTGTGCAGCATGATGTCTGGAGTCCACAGAATGCAGAATGAGTTCAAAGAGCTGAGGCTGTAATTTTCTCTTCTCCTCTGGACACTAACCAGGTTTACATTTCCCTCTCTGTTGGTGGACACTCTTTTCTGTTGTTCTTTTTTATTCTTTTATGCCTCATTAAGGTTTTCTTGCAATATTTACTGAGGCCAGGTTTGCACATACTTGGGTGACTGCCAAGAACTCATAATTTCACTTAGCACCAAAAATTAATCTAGTTCTGATCAGGAAAAACACTTTATTGATGGAAGTAGTTGGGTAAATTCTAAAAGGTAGTGTTTATTAAACCCTCTCCTTTTTAAAGGCTGGTTTTAAATTAAAAACAAAGGATTATGTAATCTATTTTATTATTTCTATGGAACATCACTTCATTTAAAATTAAAAGGAAATGCTATTAAACTAAGCAGTAGTCTAGTCATTTTTATGTGACTCCTAGCTCTTAATAAAAGCTTAGCTGTTTGTGTAACTCTGTATAACGCTGGATAGCAATAAAATGTCTTCCTTATTACAATCAATACCTATGAATAGCAAAGACCTGCAGCGTGCCACGGCCTTTCTCAACAGGCAGCCTCACTTGGTGGTAAGGAAAATTGCTATAGTCTTGTATGAAACCATTTTAGCATCACCCTGAGCTTAATAGAGCAGTCTTTCATTGCCTGTTAACAAGCTGAGCTATTGCCAGAAAGTGTTTAAACTGACAAATGTTGTCAACGCTCTTTCCTTGCAAAGATGATTTTTTTTTTGTTGCATTTAGTGTGTTGACATTAGTTTGAATTCTGTCAAAACATATGTTGATTATTTTATTTAACAAACCAATCAGTCTGTTAGTTCTGGGTACGGAAAATCTCTAAATAACACCAGATATCAGTGTACCAGTGGTAAGTCAGGGCCCCTATGCTTGCAGTTAATTTCCTCATGATTCCAGGTGCGTTAAAATGTGCAGCAGATATGAACATTAAGGGCTGTATTGTGTAGCCCAACCTTTTGCTCAGTAGTCAGTCATAGTTCCCATGCAATATACAAGACATTGCTGTTTTAATGACAACCCACATATATCAAATGTGATGGAATGACAAACGTCTCGTAAAGGCCAGACGTGCTGACATTCTTCAGGCATTTATAGCCATATATGTACTTGCAGCTGCATATGATGCATACTGATAATAGCATGCATAAAATAGGACAAATGATGGTACATGATGTTTATAGAGGTTTTGTGTAAGGTGAACAGTCACATAAAGAAAGTCAAGAAAAGGATCACTCCATTGGTCTGTATTCTGGGAAGATGAAACCTAAACCCGTCCAAATTTATTAACAAGAGAAAAATTAACCATGAAGGCTTTTTGGGAACATACATCAATTTTACGATTTCAGCAGTTGGGAGTATAATAAAGATGTGTTATTTGTGCTGCAATGACTTTCAAATTACACAAATGGTCAAGCTGGCTTTGACCATCTGCCCTCCATTTTTGTAAAGCTTTCACGGGCAGTTAGAGACAGGAAGAGGCAAGAGGACACACTGAAGAAGGAGCTAGGCTGGTGTGTGCTGCTGTAGGCAACTTTCTTCCTGCTTTATTTTGTTACAACCTCAATTCCATAATTTACCACAAGGTAACCCCCTTCAGCCCCCATGGCACAAAGCTATGCTGTAGTGTTGTACTTACCCAGCTGCCTACTTTGCTGAGTGCACTTCAGGTAGACCGGGTGGATGATATGTATTATTTTTTGAGTGTCATAGAACTAGTAGTGGTTTTGCTTGTAAGCCTTACAGTTAGGATTTTACTTTTCAGTAAGTCTGGTAAAAGGAAGTCATAGTTTTTATTTTATAGGGGAAATGTACTCATTTTATTCTCTGTGCCTCCCCAGGAGTCTTTAGCTTCGCCAGATTTCCTAGATTGTAAAGTGGAGTTGGATGTGAAGGGGAAGGAAGATGCAATTGTTAGTCAGGACCCTCTAATTTCAAATGGTTTTCAGGAAATAATTATCAAATTAATTATGTCTCTTGATTTGAGCTTGAACAAACAGTTATTGGGCTCTTTAGATAGAATCTTCTATTTTCATACAGTCCAGAAGTGACCCAAAAACCCCTTGAAATAAATTAAGGATCTTTCATTGAGAGTTACTTTTTCATTCCCCTTTCTAATATAAACTAAGTTGTAGCTTTTCTGCAACGTGTGGTTAATGTGTGGGGAAAAGTAATTCTTTAAAGATAATTGTTTTTCTTTATGCTCTAAGGAATGGCTGGAATACTGTAGTGA
>VYZV01017702.1:0-18034 GCA_013401275.1 Pandion haliaetus
TTCCTATGCCTTTCATTAGTAAAAAGTTTCCTTCCTTGTGGATTGTCTGATGTCTAACAGAATAGCTGCCTTTTCCTCTGCAGGGTACAGACATTGGTCTCTCTCCTGAACTGACATAGAACCTAAATATCTTTAAGACCTGAACCACTAATAATAAAAAGGCTAACAGGTTCAAAAGCTACCAATATGGAGTAGAGGAGGATACAGATACAAAGAGCAATTTTGCTAGCTTCATTTAAGAAACCTGAACGAAAATTACATAGACATTCCTATCATTATACAGGGGAAGGAAACTTTTAAGCCACTTTTACTTTGAGAATAAATTGTCTCTCAGAAAACATTTATTAAAATTAGAGTTTGGGAAAGATAGAAAGGTACTTTTTTTCACAAACACACACTATTTATTAATGGGCATTATCCTTCATGTAAGTCAGAGTACAAAAACAAGTCTTTCGTTATCTTTATTGAAAATCTAAATGGACAGGAAACATGAGAAATTACATACATATTCATCATTATTAATTATGATTAGCAAGCTTTACTACTGTGTTTTTTATATGATATAAGGTATAGAACTATTCAGACTGTCTTTAACTAGAAACTTCCCCAACGTTGTACTTAGATAACTTGATATACCTTTTCTGTTCAAAACTGCACAATTAATGGAGGTGACATTCACCCTTTAGCAAATTATATTTGTATACTAAGCCTAAGGGTTTACCAAGAACAAGAATACTAAACAAGATCTGTCTCTCTCTTAATCACAGCACTGAACCGAACTGTTCAACTTGCTATTTAATATTTCAGGCTTTCCTGGACAATAATCTGCATAAAGTAAATTATTTGTAAATGAATATATAACTGAAGAGAAAAATCAGATACTCAAAAGTAGCTGCCAGAGTCAGTTTTAATACAGTACAATAGCTGGTCTAGGCCTAGTTTATTTGTTATGTTTCGAAAAATAAAGGTCTTGCTGAGTTTCCTATCATCAGTGTATAGTGGAGAATGGAATTGGTTCAGCACCACAAAGAAAAAGAAGAGCAGTGCAGTCTTTTGATTGCAGAGGATAATCTACAAACACAAGGAACAAAGTTGACCCTCAATGTGATCTCTGTTCACCTCTGACAAGGGATGGCAATCTAGAGATATCGTTACAGGGTACAAAACAGCTTTTAGGAAAGGTTCCTAAAGGAAATCATTCTTCTATTCAGCCATGTTGCTATAGAAACAGAACCAATCAAGCCTGTTCACAAAGGCTTTTATGTCAACTTCTGTTAGCAAACTCATATAAAAAGTAGAACTCAAACTAAATTAACATGACAGTCATTAAGGTACTAAGATAGGTAAAAGAAGGAAATCATTTAGAAACAAATGTATCACATCTAGCCTCTTAAATACACAAGTTTTAAGGTGTAAATCAGCTTAGTCCAATGGTTTACTGCCCACTGCTATAGTTCACTGTCTTATATTTTCATGTAATCTGAGAGGGCGTAACTTACAGAATGTTGTCCCCAAATTCACTGGATCACAAACTGGACATTTTTTCTCCTGTTTCCTCCTCCCAACCATTACAAGCAAGGTTGTATCACATCACATCATCTTTGTAAACTTTATTGCTTCAGAATACATCTTCCATCAAAAGACTTCACCTAAAAAAATACTTACAGAGAAAGTTTACATCTACCCCATCCTATCTTTAAAGTATTGATTCTGCAAAAAGCTCACAGGAACTACTACCACTACATAAATTAAAAGGGCACTTAATGAAAATGGATTTCTGAATTAAAACATGGCAAATTTCCCAAAACTCCCCATGTAGTGTTCAAAAGACACTATGGGCAGCAGAGTCTGGAACTTGGTATCTAACATCAGAGATGAGTTTTATGTCTCTGGCATTCTTGGATGATGATTAAAACTCAGGCAGGACCAATACTACATTGCAGATTTCATGTTGCTATACAGACTACTGCACATTAAAGGAGAGGGTTTGTTAAAGACAGACAAGAATCTCTGACTCCTTTAAACTGCTAATCCCATGTAGTTGTCTAGTCCTAGTTTTACTCAAAACATGCTACAGACCTATTTCAGTTCAGGTCTCTTAAAGAACAAACTACCTTCACACTATGCAAATACACTCCAGGAGTTCCCTTTCCATTCCCTTCACCCAATAAAAAAAGTTTTAACAGTTATCACCATGAGTAGCATACCATACTAAGATATCCTTTATTACTTTAAAAAAAAGAAAGAAAAATTATCTAACCTCATACACTCAAGATAAGGTAACTCTGATCCCCAGATAAAGTCTACCAATAGCTGAATTACACAGGGCACTCCCCAGTCCCCTAGTCAATGCTCCCACAACAGCTTTTTTCCTGTAAGGCCCACTATAGGAGTAAGTTTCGCCTGGAAAAACAAGCAGGCCTCTTTACAGAAGTAATGATTTCCTTGTAATTATTCCCTTTCCCATTCTGCTTTTGCTTGCCTTATGGCGGTCTTCGACTTAACAACACCTTTGAAATTCTAAACTGGCCAGCACTCAAAAGCTTTTACTTTGCTATTTCAAATTTTGTCAACCACTTTATTGCAAAGAAATATGCAGAAATATATGCTGATTTTGATGATGTTTGTACTTCAGATGAAACAGAAATTGTTTTATCAATTAAAATATATTCACTTAGCCCTGGACTACACTCAGTGATGCTATAAATACATAGCTTTTCCTTCATGCCTTTCTACCAATTTCCTGCTCCTGACACAAATTAAAAGGAAGAAGAAAGTGGAGGAAAGCTTTTTCCGTCAGAGATTGTATATTGCTTCTTAAGACTAGTTTGTCATTAAAGTTTATAATTAAATATCTTGAAGACATGTGAAACAGTCCATATTTGATTTTCAGAGGAGGGATTTAAGAAATGTACAGAATCAAAGGTACACATAAAAATACCCCGATGCCAGCATAGAAGACATGCATGAGACTGGAGAGAGAGAAAAGAGTGCCTGCAGATGACAATTTCTGAATAGGAGAATATCTAGTGGTCTCTAAGACCCAGGAATAATTTCACTGTTGTTTGGAATAAAAGGGTAAGAGTGTTCTCTAGATTATCAGCCAATATTTGTAAATGTCATCAATAATTTAAAAAATACTGAGAATAAGTTTCAAAATGTATTATGTTTAAGTATTTCAAATAAGCATAACTATGCAAAGAGGAAGACCTTTTAGTGCAAGGAACATTTTCATGAAATTGCAATCTCATCTGATGACTTTGTGTACATGAGTGGCAGGCAGGAAGAACATCAGCTCTTTTTGCTTTCAAGCCTGTGTAGACAACAATTATTTATGGTTTGGAACTTTGCTTTCAAGCCTGTGTAGACAACAATTATTTATGGTTTGGAACTTATATTCTTTTCAGATTGCACAGGGTTTTTTGATTTGTCAGCAAAAGATCCATTTAAATTGTGTTCTTAATGGTCATCTGCTCCAGCAGCTAAGCAAGCAGCTGCACTCTGTTGGAAAACACTGTCCTAACAACTCTGTTCTAATGAACTTAATTAATCTAAAACCTCTGAGGACTTTGCTCTCTCTAGAGGTTTAGTCCTATGCTCCTTAATCGCTTGCAGTAAAATCCTCCAAGAAATCTGAGGACTGGGTCCGATCCCTCTATGATGGACAGAACCAGAATTAATCAGTTATGTTAGTTTTCACTTGGTCTTGTGCACAACAAAAGCAGATGGAACGTTATATCTCTAATCTAGCTTTCATTTTGTTCCTTTTTATAATTATGGGCTTTGGATACATGTTTGTCAAAAACTTACCTGTAACAATTAAGACAGATTTCTTTTGGTATGGCAGAAATATTCCACTCAAGTATTCTATTTACCTTTATTCAGATGATAATGCCTAAAACCTAAACTGACTGGGTCCTATGATATTTTTGCAAAAAATATCCCTAATGATGACGTAAAAAAGCAACAACTCTGGAATAACCTGTTATACTTGTGAAAGCCTCCATAAAATGGAGTATTTTATTTCATTATTTACAGTACTGAGATAATACACGCTCACAAATGTTGCCAGTGAAAATATTTAGGAGTTTTTATGTCTTCTTACACAAATGTCAGAGAAGCTTTTCTTTTGGGGCCTTTTTCTTTATGGATTAGGTTAGATAATTTTTGTTAGAAGAGGTAAAACCTGCTAGCTGACTGCCTGAATCTTCTTGGGTTTAATGCCAAATTTTTCCAAAACCTCAAGCCTTCTGTTACAATAAAGACTTCTGCAACAGGTCTGGATATAGCAGCTAACATTTCAAATACTTGTTTAGCTTACTCTCTTCATAATCTCTTCTAATTTATCTAAACTACAGCTGACATTTGCATGGATAAAGTAGCATGTGGCTGCAAGTTTGCTCAGTCATTTCTCTGTTGTTAATACCAGCAGTAAAGTTGGTTCACTACGTTTATTAAGACTCCCTTTTGTTTGTCCTTTTCAGGCAAAAATCCTGAAGTGTCATGCTGAAGTGCCACCTGAGGTGCCATGCTAAAATTCTGTTATCTGGGTGGCAAAGGTTGGACTGAAGAAAGAAACTGCAGGGATGAATTCTCTTCCTCCTAGAGGTTTCCCTGTCTTCAGGACTATGGGCTCCACAAGCATACACACAAGTCTGCAGGCATGAGACACCATCAGAAAACATTGGCATACAGTACATTGATAAAATATTGTCACATACACAAATTATCTCCTTTCTGACCCCTTGCTCCTAGGCATCCTGTTATCAACTAATCCAAGTTTTGAATGACTGTCCTGAATCTCAGAGGCAATGTTTCTTTTACCAAACTATGTCAGAACGTATGTTTCTTTTACTAAAATACGTTCACATTTGCTGGGAAGTTGTTTTTTGTTTTGTTTTGTTTTGTTTTGTTTTTTAAATCATTAACAAAGCAGAAGAACCACATTATGTTTTTGTATGTAGAGGAAAATGTACCCCCAAACATGTCAATGATAAAATTGCTGTTACTTGGATGGCCAAATTGGCCCATTTTGTCTCTCTCCCACAAGAATGTCTTTAGTCCCTTGACCTGCTGACTGCAGGGACAATCAGGAGAACAATGACGTATCTGTGAAAATCAGGTGTGTAGTTAGAGGAGACGTAAGCCAGCATTTCCTGCTTCTGTTCCTGAAGGAACATTGACAAGCAGCAGCAAAGACAGAAGTTGAGCTTTTAAGTCAAACAAGTTCAGACATACCAATGCAAGACAGAAGTCCTACTAGGATTAAGAATATGTGTCTGAACCACAGCAAAACTTTTGTCAGCTTCCCTTGGACCATTGTTCTAAATTTGAGATCTCCTGCTCTACAAAAACAATGGCTCAGTTCAAGGTTAGATTCATTCATTGTTGTACTGGGTTTGCCTGGGGTAGAGAGATATCTTCATAGCAGACCATATAGTGCTGTGATTTGAACCTGTGTCTTGATAACACACTTGTGGTTTGGCTGTTGCCGAGCCACACTTGTCAAGACTTTCTCTTTTCCCCACTCTGCCCCGCAGCAAGTAGGCCAGGATGGCTATGAAGCTGGGAGGGAACACAGCAGGGACAGATGACTGCAGCTCACTAAAGGCATACTCCATGCCATATAACATCATGCTCAGCAATAAAAATTCAGAGGAGGGGTTTTGGGGGGGAGATAGCTGTTGCTCAATGACTGGCTGGGCATCAAGTATAGTTGTGGAAGGTGGTGAGAGATTGCTTTTGCATCACTTCTTCTGGTTTTTTTCTTGCTTTTCCCTTTACTTATTAAACTGTCTTTATCTTGAAGCCCAAGTCTTCTCACTTTTACTCTTCCTATTCTCTCCTCCAGATCACTGGTGGGGTGAAGAAGTGAGAGAGCAGTGTTTTCATGCTTAGCTGCTGGACAGGGTCAACCATCAACCCACTTCCATTATAAAGTCCAATAAAACTTCAGGAGAGGGAAGAAACTAACAGAAAACAAACCAAACCAACAAAAAACAAAACTGTGCACTCTTCAGAAATTAAAAAACTACCACTGTAAAAAGTAATTTTTGAATCAGTGTTTATTGAAGCCAAGAGTTTTTCCATGAAAGCTCACAGAAATAACTCCAGGTAGAAGTGAATATTCTTTTATACAATAAAAGTAGATTAAGTGAACTAACATTTTGGAAGTGACAGGTTCTAGATCCCATTTAGCTGAGTATGACAAGGCAGATATCAGAATGTACACAATCAGCCTAGCAGTAAGTTAGCTTTGCTAGAAATTAAGACCCTTACCGAGTCTGGTTTCTAGTATCACACAAGATCACATCAATCTAAGTATACAACTACACTGTAATGCAAATACTGCTTACATCTTCTTTCTTCCATGAAAGAAAATAAAAAACCTGCAGTTAAATTATCTATAATGATGCACTTCATCAACACAATTGTACTTCATTACTGACAGTGAGACTGTGTGAGTGAAATGTGAGGATGGACCCTTCAGCGAAAGCACTGCTGATTCGAAGGAACAAAAAGAAAAATTCTGCTCATAAGGTCCTTGTATATACAAAGGTTTTCTACAAAAAAGCAAATGAAGGCACAGATTTAATCAAAATTGAAACCAATATTATGGAAGCAAAATATGGAAGCGTTAAACATCTTCCATGAGCTCTCTATTGCAAGAGCTGAGGATGTAAAGAAACTACCTTGATTATAATATATGTTATTTCTATTCCCAAAGCTATTATCATTTGTTCACATCACAAAACAACTTTCAGGAACAGCTATACTCCTTTTGAAACCAAATGATAAATATAATGCTGTTTCTAAAAACTCTTCTCTGAGTGAAGACTCTATTCCAATAGCTAGTGCTTTTGAGTACAGACAGAATGCTTTCCTTGCTTATTTCCATGACCCAAGACATCATGTCGACCAACATACTTGAAAGCAATGCCATGTATGCTACTGAATTAAATGTATGACAAGATGCAGAAGCTACAAATTACTTTCAAATCCCAGCTAGATGGCAAATACTTTGGTTCTCAAGTTAATCCAAAACCAAAGATGACATTGGTTTCAAACTAGAAACCAGACTCTCAAGTAACTGAAGCACTTGGAAGTATTTGAAAAAAACATTTTAATCAGAGATAATCTCTCCCAATTTCTTATGTGTTAGACCACAGAATGAAGAACAGGACAATTTATTTCATAGATGCTGAAGCAATAGTTAATAATTCCAGCTGATTGTGAAGAGCTGACAGAAAATGCCATATAAATGCTTGTCACGAACTGTGTAAAAGTGTGGATATTTTAATGAGCCACCAGAAAATATGTGATAAATAGCATTGAAAAGGAACATAAGAAACTAATCAAATTACTATAAAACAACAGAATACTTCAATGTGATTTCTAAAGCTTCCTGTAAAAATGAAAACTCTTTAAATAGCTTATAGATATGAAACAGTTGCTTTTTAATGGAAAAGAACACAGTGTAAAGCTGCTCCTTCAGAATTAATGCAACAAATGCAATCAGATTTCCAAAGAAATGAAGAAATACATTATTTCATTATTTAAAATGAAAATAAATTGGCTTCTTTATTCAACTGCAGTTCCAAAAGTGGAAAGAAATATGTCACCAACTAATGGCTAATAAATATGTTCCAGTTTGTGCCCACTGCTGCTGGTCCTGTCACTGGGAACCACTGAAAACATCCTGGCTCCATCACGTTTGCAACCCTCCCTTTGGGTATGTATATTCATTGGTAAGATCCTCCTGAGCCTTCTCTTCTCCAGGCTAAACAGTCTGAGCTCTCTCAGCCTTTTCTCATAGGAGAGATGCTGCAGCACCTTCACCATCTTACTGGCCCTTTGCTAGATTCTCTCCAGTATGTCCATGTTTCTCTTGTACTGGGGAACCCAGAACTAGACAGAGTACTCCAGGTGTGGCCTCATCAGCGCTAAATAGATGGGAATGATCGCCTCCCTTGAGCTGTTGGCAGCACTCCTCCTAATGCAGCTCAGGATACTGTTAGCTTTCCTTTCTGCAAGGGCATGTTGCTGGCTATGTTCAGCTTGGTGTCCGCTGAGTCTCCCAGGGCATTCTCAGCAAAGCTGCCTTCCAGCCAGTCAGCCTCCAGCATGTAATGGTACATGAGGTTATTCTTCCCCAAGTACCAGACTCTACAATTCCTTTTTTTGTACTACATGAGGCTCTTGTTGGCCCTTTTCTCCCACCTGTTGAAGACCCTCTGAACATCAGCACAACCCTCTGCCATATCAGCTGCCTCTCCCAGTTTTGTAACAAACTTGCAGAGGGCACACTCTGCCCCAACATCCAGATCCTTATTGAGAATGTTAAACAGGACTGGACCCTGTACTGAGCCTGGGGTACACCACTAGTCATTCGCCTCCAACTAGACTTTATGCCACCAATTATTACCCTCTGGCCCCAGCCATTTAGCCAGTTTTCAATCCACCTCACTGTCTGCTCATCCAGCCCACATTTCATCAGCTTCTCTACAAGAATCTTTTGGGAGACCGTGTCAAAAGCCTTCCTGAAGTCACAGCAGACAATATCCACTGCTCTCCCCTCACCTACCAAGCCTGTCATTTCACGGTAGAAAGTTATCAGGTTGGTCAAGCATGACTTCCCCTTGGTGGATCCATACTGACTACTTCTGGTCACCTTTATGTTGTTCACATGCCTGGAAACAGTGCCCTGGATTACTTGCTCCATCCCCTTCCCAAGGATCGAGGTGAAGTCTGAATGGCCTGTAGTTCCCTTGGTCCTCCTTCCTGCCCTTTCTGAGCACAGGAGTGACATTTGCATTCCTCCAGTCTTCACGCACCTTTCTCAATCAGCATGGTCATTCAGAAACTATTAGGAGTGGCCTATCAATTACATCAGCCAGTTCCCTCAGCAATTATGGGCACAACAGGGCCTGTGAAGTTACACAGTTTAACTATTCTCTAACCTGATCCTCTTCCATCAGGGGTAAGTCTTCCTTACTCCAGACTTTTCCACTTGACCTAGAATTCCTTAATGCTGGTCTTACTAGTAAAGACTGAGGTGAAGGCGGCATTCAGTACCTTTTTTATGCCCTGTGTCAACAGGGCACCTTCCCCATTCAGCAGCAGGCCACATTTCCCCTAGTGTTCCTTTTGTACCCTGTGTCCTTATAGAAGTCCTTCTTGTTGCTCTTGACATCCCTCACCAGATTCAATTCCAGCGGGGTTTTGGCTTTCTTAACTGTGTCTCTGCATGCTCAGACAGTGTCTCTGTATTCCTCCCAGGCTACCTGTCCTTGCTTCTGCTTTCTGTAGACTTCCTGCTTATCTTTGAGTTTTGCCAGAAACTCCTTGTTCATCCATGCAGGCCCATCTGATCTCAGAACTGAGACCAGTTTCAGAGTTTTGACCATAAAACTTTTATGTTAATGTTTCATGAATGATTGTGTTACTTTGTTTGTTGCTAATGAAGCCCTAAAACAATGCAGAGAAACATTGCACTGGACATTTTTCAAACTGATCCTCCTCTTCTTCTGGAAAGATAGCACAAGCAACAGTTTATCACTTGTTCATAGAGCTTCAAACTTTTATCTACTACATTTTATGTTAAAATGCATGTCTTCTTAATTAAAAGATGTTGGTTTGGGTTTTTTTTTCATCTAGCTAGTGTATGGTCATAGGGGATTTTCTTCCCGATTTTCACACTTATATTTTTAAGTTTCTAAAGCTTGACCTGGAAAGCTAATCAGTTCTCCACAAAGTTACTTTATTTGTTTTATACTGAGTTATGGAAGAAAAGGTAAGATGTGGTTGTCATCTTCCATCTTGGTTACAAGATATGTAACAGCTTACTTTACAGTGCATTAGCACCACCAGTGAAAGCTGCCAGGTAACGTGTGGTAAAATTTCTTCTCAGTTACTGCTAAAAATTTTCACATTAATTATATATGTTTAACTGATACAACACTGTTTCACATCACCAAAGCACCTGCTGTCTGTGAACATGCAGAAGCTTTACAGAAACACTCGTTCATAGCATATCACAATTGAGATTACAAGTAGATATAGGTGTATCAATATTTACCAGATCTTCTACCAATTAGTCTGTCATATCTATGTTCTACATGTAAAGTTTATCCTAATTTTACCTAGATGGACAAACAAATATTGCCTAGCTCCTTAACCTTTCTGCTCATTTATTCATAGGATGAAGAAAACACTAAGCTATTCCTTTCTACTTAAACAACTATCATGCTTATACTTATTCTAGATCTACTGTACTATTATAAAAATACTGCTGGACTGCTATCATGTTTTTATCTCACTATAATCATGTGGAACTTTGCCTAAGAGACTACAGTCTGAATTTTTATCTTCAATTTCTGCTCATCTGAATTGTTATGAATCATTAATTTTAAGGCTTCAGAAACAATCGTTGCAGAACAAAAAATACCATGTCTAAGAAGCAGACAGATCTCTTGCCTAGATTCATATTTTAAATAGAGACTGTATGCATACCAGCACAGAAAATTGCTGAGAGCTGGTTTACTTCTTTTTAATTAAGAGTTTTGATGAAAAATATCAGCCATTTATTTTTAAGACTGTTATTTTTTAAAAAAATCACTATTTTAAACAAGAAACGAGCCTAATACTTAAGTATTAGAATAAAACTATAAGATTTTATTCTGACTTCTTTATAATACAGAGAAATGTAGTTTACATTCTGTATTAATGTCATTCTGAGAAGAAACTGTATAAACAAGTGGAAGTCTGAAAATTCAAAACTGTAATCTCCCACTTTGAGATAAAATTATCTATTTGCTCACCAAAAAAAAAAGGGAAAGTATTCCCATCATTCATTTCTACTGCTGTTATTTCATTATTCTGTGTAATCTTGTGCAGGACTTGTATGAGTATTGCTAACAACATTTGATCTCTTTCGCTGGGAGTACAAGGCCAGTTATTTTTCAAAACCATTAAACAATATAAAAAACACATTTGAAAATTATTTCAATTCTGATGATCGATTCCTTTGTTATATATTAAATGTCATTAATCTAGTTGAAAATTTTCAGTTCAGTTCCTTTTCACAAAAAAACCAACAAACCTTCAAACTGAACTTACTAAAAACATATCCCAGCTCTACAGAACCAGTGTACACTTCTTAAATAACTTAGAAAACTTTGATCACTGGAAGTTTTAGTATAATACTGTTGATTCAAAGGAAACCCAAAAGTGCTCTTGTATAAAGGGTATCTTTACAGCAGTAGTTCAGCACTGTGCTCTATTACATTTTGCAGTATGGACTAAAGTTGCAGCCCTTAAATTGAATCAAACTTTAATACAAAAGATCATGAGCTAGGCCCTTTCAGACAGCACTTCAAAAGAGAGTAGTTAATGTATAACCTGAATCCTGATGAATATGAAAAATGAAGATGTTCACTGGGTGTCTGATAAACAGCACAAGAGAGAATCGAGGTGGCATAACTCCATATTTAGCCTCTTGAGTAATAATGTAAGAGATCAAAATCTCATTTCTGAGAATAATTACATCATTGCCATAACACTGTCATAGGAAAAAGTATCCATATTTTGCATTCTCTGCTATAAGACATCTATGCTTTCTTAATATATTTGGTTATTCTCTCATTCATCTATATTGTCCAGGAAATAAATATACATTTTAAATTCCGTGTCTTATCCATGATATTAAAACATAATTAATGTATAAGGCAAATAAAATATAATTACTGTAATGAAAGTACTATTGATTACAAATAAAAAGGGTCTGCTTGTGTGTGTAACCTCTTCATGAAGTCTTAAGCAACTTCTTCAGGTCTTACTCAGAAGCCTAGAACTATTTAAATCATTCAGACTCACACAGTCATTCTCAAAATCCAGTAATGAAGGAGATGTTACAACATTGTATTTTTAAAGTAACACCACGGAGGAAAAAACAACCTGGAAGATGGCTGTATCACTGGACTTCTCCAAGTCCACAGCTGGTCACAAATGTCAATGACAGGGCACTAGAAACCTCCCATCACTCTGTTTCTTTTGCGTCTTATTTTAGACTTCAAGAAGCTAGTCATTAGCACTTAGTTTCTCAACCTTAACTAGCGTAAGAAATTTAAAAAATGACGCTAAAACTAAATTATCGCGATGTATAAAGAAAGTATTTCCCCAGTACTACAAGGGTACAGGGGCATTTAGTCATTTCTGTCCAGGTACTCTGTTACATAATTTCAGTATCTTAAATAATAATTCGAATAATGAATGAGAATCTTCATGTACTTATATATACATATTTACATATGCAGGCGAGGCAGTAAAGAAAGGTAAAATATATTCAGTTTTCTTGAAATTCTGCTAGCAACAGCAGATGTCAGGGATATGTTATCACCCTGGAAAAGCCTAAAATGCCACTATAAATCCTCCTACAGCTCCTACAGAAATTGCCACTGAAGTGCCTCGGAATACCAGGGAACAGAAAAAAACAGGACTTCTTATGACATAAAGAATTAAAAAAACCCCAAACAAACCACAAACAAAAAACAGTCCTCTCCTATCAAATGATATAATAATACATGAAGGCTGAATATTCTCTACATAACTCCATTCTGTAAATAGATATCTCCCTGAATCTCGTCTCTTTGCCCTCAGAAACACATTCTAATGTCAATCAAAAATATTTACATATATCTGACAATTCAAATAATCTATAATGAGCATAAACATGCCCAGTACTTTAGTGTATGCTTTTACAGTCTGCCAAAATGCCAGCTGTTTCAGGCTGCTCAGTGGCATGGATGATTATTAGAGTAACTTCTTGGAGGAAGACTAATTGTAAGGGTATCTGGTTAAAGGCCTACAGTAAGTTTGACGTATCACATGGTTCTACAATCTTCTTCTACATGGCTATCACATATACATGTTTTTGTAGATGACACTTACTGCCCATGTAACATCTTTGAATAATTCATGTGCCCTTTGTCCATAAGCATTTCATGGGACATACTCTCATGTTGTAAGTCTTAGAACAGCTTTAAGAACTGAATATTTAAATAAGAAAATGCTCAATCTGCTTTGTCATTGACCTCATGCTACTATCCATCAAAATGTGGAACTTACTAAAATTATAGTTCCTTAATACTACAGATAGGGAACAGATGAGAATGTTGTTATTAAGAAGTATGTCATGCATGCTAGAAAAAGAACACAGGTAAGTGTTCTCAGCTTTCAAAAAACATGGACATCACCCATGCCTCACCTGTACTAGCCTCAAAAAGATCATATTACACACTGCTACCTGTATGCTAATATTACATTGGGAACCTAATTTGCATATTGGATCAATAATATAATCCCAATAAGGTTGTTCTAAAACTTTGTAAAATACACTTTAAAAGACCTTCAGTATATTTACAAAAATTTTAGGAAATTATTTTTATTAGACCTAGGCCAGCATGTTTTACATATGCTTAATTAACTTTCTCTGTGGAGCCTTCAAACATTACAAATATTAACAAACATGCTTCTACATAGGAGAAAAATGCTGTTAACTCTAAAGCAAGACTGAAATGTAAGGTAACAAAAACATCTAGAAATTGAGCTAGGAATGACCTTGCACCCTCCTCTTTTCCTTTTTTTTTATTGTTTGCTTTTGCATACAAAAGAATATCCAGTTACTTTTATTATATTTAAGCATGGCTGGGAAGAACTTTTCTGGGAGTGTTCTTAGAATGCAAAAGCTCAGACACTTGCTAGAACTCCTGCAACTGCTGTTAAAAGAATTTGTTATACATTGTACTGTTCTCAAGTAACAAATCTGCAGATCTCATCTATTTCAAAGGCACCCCCATTAGAATTATATCTTCACTTTACAGATGAAAAAACTGAAGCATTGAAAGAATAAAGTGGGCCAGAATTTTCCCTGGGTCTGTTTCCCATATCTGCAACTATCAGAAGATACCAATAATGTCACCTAAAAACTGGTTAACCCATAGATGGCCGGCCAATCTTTGATACACATAAGACAGCTTCTTTCATACCTATGTCAATATTATTTTAACACCTTCTTCTTTCAATAAAAATTCTTCAGACATTGCCATATCACGCTCATAGAGACTAACATGGAAAAGTATTTAGTATTTTTAAAATGTCTGTCATGGTTTAACCCCAGACAGGAACTATGTACCACACAGCTGCTCGCTCACTCTTCCCCACTCCCAGTGGGATGAGGAGGAGAGTAGAAAAAAAGTATTAAAACTCATGGGTTTAGATAAGAACAGGTTAATAACTAAAGTAAAATAAAATATAATAACAACAATAATAATAAAAGCATAATAATAAAAGCATAATAATAATAATAATAATAATAATAATAATAATAATAATAGCAGCAATGAAAAGGAATATAACAAAAAAAACCAAAAAAAACAGAGAGAAATACGACACAAGAAAAGACAAGTGATGCACAATGAAATTGCTCACCAGCTGCTGATGGATGCCCAAGCAGTGATCCACCCCTCCCGGCCAACTCCCCCCGTTTTATATTTTGAGCATGATGTCCTATGATATGGAATATCCCTTTGGCTAGTTCGGGTCAGCTGTCCTGGCCATGCTCCTTCCCAGCTTCTTGTGCACCTGCTTGCTGGCAGAGCATGGGATACCGAAAAATGCTTATCTTAGATCCTAAGAGATACTTAGCAACAGCTAAAACCTCAGTGTGTTATCAACATCATTCTCANTAGCAGCAATGAAAAGGAATATAACAAAAAAAACCAAAAAAAACAGAGAGAAATACGACACAAGAAAAGACAAGTGATGCACAATGAAATTGCTCACCAGCTGCTGATGGATGCCCAAGCAGTGATCCACCCCTCCCGGCCAACTCCCCCCGTTTTATATTTTGAGCATGATGTCCTATGATATGGAATATCCCTTTGGCTAGTTCGGGTCAGCTGTCCTGGCCATGCTCCTTCCCAGCTTCTTGTGCACCTGCTTGCTGGCAGAGCATGGGATACCGAAAAATGCTTATCTTAGATCCTAAGAGATACTTAGCAACAGCTAAAACCTCAGTGTGTTATCAACATCATTCTCACACTAAATCCAAAACACACTGTTACCAGCTAATAAGAAGAAAACTAACTCTATCCCAGCCAAAACCATGACAATATCTTTGCTACATTAAGAAAAACACAGAAGCAGTATTCTCAAACGTTAGGCCTGATTGTCACTAAACCTTTTTAAAACGGGGAAAAAGTCAATGAAAATGGTATCTTTACACATCTAGCCTCATAGGCAGTTACACAGATTAAATCATTATGAGAGTGCTGGAAAGAGATTTGGACAACAGTAAGAGGCAAAATCTAAGAATTCTTGCATTCTCAAGTGACTTAAGAATATCTTGTCTTTTGCCATATTTAGGATATTTATCCATGCACAGTAAGTGTATTGGGTGTATTAGTAAGAAGCAGTCACAGCATGTGCAGAAGCAGAGTGAAAACCAAGCAGGTACAGGTATAATTTTGTAAAGAACTTCACAATATAACCAGATATTTTGATTACTACTGAGATTAACTTTTATTCTGTGTAGAACCGTGTATTCACAGGTGTTTGGAATTTCTCCTAGGAAATTCTGGATAGCTGCACTCCCACCTCTACAAGCAGCAGTTTGAGGTCACTTCTAGTAAGGAGAACTTAAGGCCCATTGAAAAGATCCAGCAACAAAAGCATTGCACAGTGTGTGCATACAGCACAAAAAAATAGAGTTACTTGGCTTGTTTTCCTACAAAGGCTTTAGAGATATGAAGTATTACAACCTAAAGATTAACAATATTTATGACCTCAACTTTTAAGAATTTAACCATCTTCACATACAGGACCTCTTCACAAATAATACTGAATAAATTATTATGATTTAAATTTCAGTAGATCAAACAATTAACAGCTAATATATTTAGGTACCTATGATACATTTCTTATCACTGAATTAATTTTTAGAAGTATCCACTCAATATATTTTCTTGAGAACACGATGTTAAACTAGTCCAATTAGGGCATAGCGAACTGAATCTGAATGAGATCCACTTAAAATAATAGGCCTAAAACTGCACAGAATAGAAGCTTTTTGCAAATTTATACATTCCCATAACGTCTAGTGCAATATCCTTAGGCATGTTTAATCAGCACTTACAATGTTAATAATAACAGCAATAATAATAGTACATTAAACCCATTTTGCGCTCCTGGTAAGTTAAGACAGCGGTTACATTAAAACACAAGAGCAAAACAAAACCATGGATTGTTCAATTATGGATCCGCCCTGTCACAGAGGCACAGTGCACTGCAAAGGTATCAGATCCACTAAGGAAGATAGACAGTTTTCTGTTGCATAGAGTGATCACCACAACCAAGAATAAGTCTCCTTTAGAACTACAGTTGTGCTGAGCACAGGGACATCAAAACAAAACCAGCCTGAAAATAGTTAAACAGAACTCCTGGAAGAGTGTTACTGGGAAGAAAATTACCAAGATTTTTAGCTCTCTCTTTTACACTGAAATATAATAAACAGAAGAAAAAAAAAATCACTAGGATTCATGTGTCCAAAAAAATTTTAAATAGCACATGTTCATTGGGAGTTATGCTTCATTCTGGATAATATTTACATAGTTTATCAAAGAAAAAGTTTTAT
Source organism: Pandion haliaetus (assembly GCA_013401275.1). Classification (NCBI taxonomy): domain Eukaryota; kingdom Metazoa; phylum Chordata; class Aves; order Accipitriformes; family Pandionidae; genus Pandion; species Pandion haliaetus. Next base: position 16,691 of record VYZV01017702.1, read on the forward strand.
TCAGAAAAGTCAAACTGTTGAAAGTTTTTATTCTTAAAAACTTAAAAAGACAGTGTGTTTTCAAGAGCACCAACCCTGACAGTTCATAAAGCTAGACTGAATTCTCAGCTTTTTAGCCTGTCTAGAAGAAAATATGACCATCCCCACAGTGTAGTAGCTCTATGAAGTGACTATTTCTTATGTCTGTGTGGTGCAGCGATGACAGTACAGACAGAGGTATCCCTCCCCTGAAGGGAAAGGCCAATATCAAGATGCTGTCATGTATTTACTGTCTGATTTCAAATTCCACTAGACTGTGCTTCACAGCACTTCTGTTAAAATTAATTTTACTGGCTATGTCCCTAACTCCTTGAAGCAGAACAGGCTTACATTGTCCGGTCCCTACCCACTAACCCACACAGGCCCAATTAAGCCCACAGAGAATTTACATTTTAAGACAGTGTTAGTGATTCACACAACAAAACTTTTATTTTTAATTAAAAACTGTGGTCACAGAAAATTTGAAAAGGTCTGGCTGTCACTGTTATTTTAGATTCTAAGGCCAAAAGAGAAAACACACAGTACTTTGGATACAGCAGATAAATGACTGTAATTCATTACAAATATGCAAGTACAATATTTCCAATAAAATAATTATGGAACTGGCAAGTAGGCTATGGATAGTATAGTAGAAGGATCATCATGAGGCAAACATGGCATTCTTTCATTAGTTGAGAGTTATATAAAGGTTTATAATCTTTATAGACTCTGGTCCATGTCATAAACTTGTGGTGAAACTCAGTTATATAAATTTAATTTCTGAAATTACTTTGGTTGAGAAAGGTCAACACAGTTAAAGAAGTCAGACAAAATTACAATACACAATACAAACCACTACAATAATTCTTCAATGTGTATTTTTTTTTTTAATCAAGTCAATTCAGGATAATACCCATGAAAAAAAGCAATGCTTGCATTTACTATCAAATGGCCCAAACTGCAAAATATCTAAAACTTTCCATCATGACACACATGCAATTTGTCTGGGCAAAAGCAGCAAGCTTCACTGAAATTGTCAGAAGAGAACAGTTCATATTAGCTTCATGAGGTTTCTCTCCAGTGCAGCAGAGCTCCAAACTGTTAAAAGTTTTCAACTGCCTTAACACTCACACATGCCTTATGAACAGTAACTCACCTGGCCAATAAAAGCCCAAGTAGTCTTTATTTCAGGCCTACTGAGCAATGACAGAAGCAACATTAGTTAACATGGGAATTCCTTGGCAAGAGAAATGAAGGCAAGAATAAAGCCATTTCCTTCAAACTTCCTTGAAAAATAGTACTAAATACTATGCAGTAGTTTTTGGG
>VYZV01017704.1:0-25815 GCA_013401275.1 Pandion haliaetus
AATCATAGACAATTCAGTCCTATAAAACTATTCTTTTTTTCATTACTGTGTCTGTTAGTGGCTCTGTCAATTGTTATTCACAGCAGCTCCAACTTTGGTTCTGCTTCCTATCCTGTATCTATATACAGTTGTTTCGTGACTGAAGTACTGACTGGAAGATGGTTAAAAGTTTGGATGTGGATAAGCACCTCAAAGTTCAGAATCTGGAATGACAAGCTTTCCTCTATCTTAATGGTTTTTAGAAATGTTAAAACAAGCATTCAAGGTATTTGGGGATTTAGGTTTGCAGTGAAGCATACATGGAAGTTTTTATTCTTGTGCTTTAAAATTGAGTGGGGGGAGTGCTTGGATTTCCTTCTTAAATTTGTATCTCAGATGGCTAGGTGAAAGAAGGCAATTTTTTTTCTCAGTATGCATGGTAATAGATCCGCTGTATATATCCCATTTTGTGAGTTCCTAGTTCCTTGCAAAAAAGACATCTTTTTTAATGTTTACGCAATTGTTATGCGGCTTTCTGCTTTACCAAGTTGTTTCTAGTGTAATCTGAAAACAATTAAGTAACAAATGAGAAAATCTTGAGAGAATCCTCCACAGAAATGTCCAAAAGGAAATTAAGTAAATGGAGTCTAATGAAGGATAAAGTCAAGAAAGTAGAGACAGAGTCTCAAGAATAAGTAGAGATCAAGTGGACATGCCTAAGGATCAGTTTCTCCAAGGCAGGGAAAGGATCACAGGCTACAGGTGTTGTGAAGCAGGCGGGGAAGTAAAAAGTGAAGGAGAAAAGGCCTGTTTTTTTCACTGACTGATAATTTGTATGGAGTAATCATATCTTGAGATACGAAAAATGCAATAATCACTTCACGGGAGTTTCCAATAAACTGTTTTGTAAAAGATTTTTTTGTTGTGAAAACTTGCAGAAGTTTAGTGAGGTATATGTATTTCTCTGAGATCTTGGTTTTTTGGGGTTTTTGGAGAATATAAATTTTTTGAAAAGTTGTAATTTTTCATTATGAATTATTTTGAAGTTTCATAATAAGCTAAAAAACCCCAATGTTTTCTACCTGATATTTTTTTGTTTTCTAGGTGCCCTGGACAACAAATTAGATTGTGTTACAATTATGCAGATTTAAATTATCTTAAATGATCACGGTTCGTGCTATTATTTGTCATACCCTATACAATAGGTAATTAGATAACGAACATTACAAAATAAACTACGATAAAAACATTTGCTAATATTGTGAGGCACTATGGAATGACTTTTGTCTATCATAATAAAGTTACATATGAAAAGATACTATTTAGATCCACAATTTTCCCAGTCATTAGGCACAGCAAATAGGTGCTCAGGAAGGATGCGGATGTGAGAGAAAATATCTTACTTGTGGATGCATTAAATTTTCATGTGTGTTGCTAGAACAGATATGAGGTTTTGAGCTAGCCAATACCACAGTTGAATCTTTCTGAAACTTGTGGTTTCACAATTTACCTAAAAGCACAGATTTCATTGTTTCTGGAAGTGTTCTACAAAGCAAACTATAATTCTGGGACAAGAAGTAGCAGTTCTCCTGTTACTACTATGCACTTACTTGGACTTGAACCTCCATGCTTTTAATTTCTCATCTGGATCAGGGAAATTATTTACTGAAGTTCATCTGTGGAAACATTTTGTTAGAGCTGTCATAGAGTTGTCACCTGGTAATCAACCTTTTGCTTTCTCCATACAGAAAGTAGGGACGTGCAGAAAGCCAGTTATCTCATGTTACAGAAGGCGCACAAAATGGAAGCACTGTTTAAAAAATGAAATAATTCTTTAAAGTAAGTGCCTGCAACCACTTTCCAGATGACACAATGCATGATAAGCCACAACTAGGTAAGCCACAGCAAGAAAATAGCCTATGCTAGTGGATAAAGTATTAGGTAATCATCACAGTTACGATTAGATCTGGTGTCGCTAGTGATTGCATTAAACTTGGATGTGTCTAATGGAAAGTAAAAGAAAGAAATTTAATCGTGTTCAACAAAATGACTGCATTTGCAGATGTGTCCTTATTTTTCTTCCCCAGAATTCTATTTATATGTATTAGACCTATATAATTTTTTCCATACTCTTATGATATCAGAAACAACATTTGATTCCCTCTGAAGACCTCTTTTCTGATGTAAGGCCAATTTCTTTATTTGCCTAATCTACCCCTGTTCCAATTTGTTTATTTCATTTTAATTATTCAGCTTGTAGGAACTGTCAGATAACAAACATTAGTATATTTGGCAACCTCTGCTGAATGCAACAATGATTTCAGTCTCAGTCCTGAGAGAACCTACCAACTCTGTGAGCACAACTCTTGGCTTTAACTGTAGATACCAGAGATCAAGATTAAAAAGTTAAGGAGAGTAGAAAAGCATTCTCAAATCTGCCGGTGCCTCTTCAGGAGTCAGTATGACAGTGCAGGAATGATTATAGGCATTTTCCAGAGCAAATCTATAAACAATTAACAAGGGAAGTGTAGCAAACTCTCAGGACACAATTTATCCAGGGTAACTAGTATGATGAAACTATATAAAATTTACCAGTTTCTGCCTGTACGGTTGTTGTTGTTGCTGTTGTTGTTGTTCAACATATACAATATGACAGAATTTTTTCTTTAAGCAGTCACAGATTATCTGCTTACCAGCATTATAGAGCAAAAAAACTTCTGAGAGAATCTTAAAAATTTAAATCGATTGTAGTCTGTTGATGTAGTTCATTTAGACATGTTAACATCTATTTTGGTACAACAACAAATGAATTTTCCAATGATACTACAAATGAATAAAACTGAGAACCTTCTTATGAAAGCATGTTCTGGTTTGACCAATTTCTCATGAATTTTATTTAATGGTGTATGGTTTTAGGACCCCTGGGGTTTGAAGGATTTTGAAGTAAGTGTGCCCACTGTTTAATTAATAGGTAGCACCCTCGTTGTTTGTGTGTGAAAACTCATGTTTAGAAAATATGTGGAAAGTCCCGTTTTCTTTAAGCATAGATCTGCATCTGGAACAACTCTGTAAATTATGGTAATTTAACCACTAATATTTTTAAAAACTGTTGTCAGAAAATACTGTTTTTATTTGATGGAAGATATTTTCGTCTTCCTTTGAAGGACAATGTAAATAGTATGAAACAGACAAGAGGCAATGCCTTCAGAAGAATTTACAGAACTGCATTGTTGATTTCTCTGTGTGTATGGCTTGTACACTTGGAGAACTACATATTGCACTTCTTTGTTTTTAGGAACAACCTTGGCATCAGTTAAAATCTGGTGATAAATGACTGGGTGAAATTCCCATTAAAGTTAATGGAAAGCAGTGTTCAGCTTTTGATGTTCAGCTTTGGACTGACTTAAAACAAAATATCAAAATCATGCAACTGACCAGTTTTATTATTCTTGCTGCCTATATTTTTCCCATATGGTATTAAAGGAAACGTTTTTATCTTGTGTATTGTAAAAGTTTAAAACTAGGACTACATACAATTAGTCAGAAAAGAGCTACCATACTCTAATTAATCCTCATCAATTTTATGCTATTGTTTCTATATCTTGAGGGACACATGCTAAAAGGAATACAATTAGGATATTGGGTTTGCAAACATTTCCTCTTTTGTTCTTTAATGTCTAAATAACTTCTGTCAATTACTTTTTTTTTTTTTTTTTTTTATACTGGGGATCTTTATCTGTTCAATTTTTCCCTTGCAATTGGTTTTCCCACTGACCTGTTGTCTTGGTTGGCTGAAGACTGCAAAGTGAACTTTTCAAATGGATGCGAGAGCGTGTGAGAACTGAAGTTTCTAAACTGACTCCACTAGAGTCAACAGAAAAACTATTCCTTGATTTACTAGATCAGGTTTCGACGGCTAAATTCACAGAATGGGTAAGCTCAGACCCCGAGGCACTAGTTGTCCAGATGCCTGCAGCAAGGGGGTAGCTTGGGGATACCACACCTCCTTCCAGGGGCAGGCGCTGTGTGCGTAGGCTGCCGTGGTGGGCACCGACAGCTGTCTCTCCCTCTCCTGATGCTGCCTCTCTTGCCCTGGTGGATTGCTCAGGTTTCTTGTCCAACCTCTAAAGAAGAATCAAGTGCCTATAAATGGACGTCATTTTCTTAACAGTGCAGTGAAAAAAGTTACGATCGGGAAATCAAAGAGCAGGAATGGAGTGAAAAATCGTATCTCATTTAGCTGAAAGTTTTGCTGATGAAAAAGACACAGAAGCGTCTACTTTAGGCTGGAAGATGATTTCCATCTTCACTTCGAGTTTTCATCTTTAAATTCTCTCTAAAGCAAATAACCTGTCCCTTTCTTACAGAATATACTGGGAAGGTCCTCACTTAGATTGCAAGAAGCACAGGTAAAAAAAAAAAATAAATTTTTTCTTTTGCTCTCGGAGACTTAACTAAGGTGTATGACATCTGAAAAATGTCATACCTTAATTCCAGGCTGTAAAATAATGTAGGCTGGTACTTTTGCCTTTCCTGATGAAGTTGTGTAATTCATTGGGCCAGAAACAGTAATGACTCCTAATTCTGAAGTGCTAAGGCATTCATTGAAGCAGATTGTACTTTTGAAGAGCCTTTCAGAGCTCTCTCCTGTAATGCTTCCATCTTTTCTCTTTAAACATAGTAAATCAGACAGAACTAACACTAACTTTAAATGTACATTGCTATTTTATTTATTTGGATTATGTCTCAGGATTACAAAAGAAAAAAACTCTTAGAAAATTCATCAAATAAGTCAAAATTCAACAATCATTTTTCATCTCTGTCTAGTTTGTAGTACATACCCCATTCCTAGTGGTGATAACACTATTTGGGTTCCTTACCTACGCTATGAAATGATGTATTTTGTAATTTAAAAAAACAACCAACCACACACCACTAATAACTTCCTAACATTTTCTTTAATTTTGTATAATTGTATTTTTAAATATATATCTCATTGAAACTAGTAACGTTAATAGATGGTCAGTAGAGAAGAATATGAGGCTGGTAAGCACTGAACTGAGTACCACAAGAACAGATGAAAGTCAGTGGGATCATTTTGGGTACTATATTAGGTCATTACTATATGTTGTCTGCTTTTTATTTAAAGTGAAAAAACCACATTTTTATTCTGTTGACATTCTTATACTCCTCGATTCTTCAGTATTTTATTTGCTTAAGGACAGAAGTGCAAAATTCAGTTCTGCTAAAAAAAAGCATGAATGAAAATGCCATCTGAACATGAAATTTTGATAACGTGATTCCTTCAGGAATTACATGGGAGATCTTAATTCTGAATTTTTAAGTGTCTGCTGGAGTTCAGCTGCAGAATCAAGCTGTAATGCTGAAGAATATTTTCCAAGCTGCCCTTTGTTTAATTTTGATATCATGTTTTAAGGAATCCTCCCCTATAGATATTCTGGACTAGTATTTTTTCATATTTTCTGGATATATGACAGTGGGGGTTTTTTTGTTGGTTTTTTTTTTGTTTTGTGGTTGTTTTTTTTTTACCCTGTCTGATCTAAAACTGAACATAAAGCTTTATTATTAAGACAGGACTAAAAGACTATTTCAGTTGGAAGGGACCTACAGTGATCATCTAGTCCAACTGCCTGACCACCTCACGGCTGACCAAAAGTTAAAGCATCTTCTTAAGGGCATTGTCCAAACGCCTCTCACACACCGACAGGCTTGGGGCATCGACCACCTCTCTCAGAAGCCTGTTCCAGTGTTTGACCACCCTCTCCATAAAGAAATGCTTCCTCACGTCAAGTCCGAACCTCCCCTGACAGATGCAGCTTTGAGCCGTTCCCACACATCCTACCTCTGGATACCAAGGAGAAGAGATCAGCACCTCCCCCTCCATGTCCCCTCCTCAGGAAGCTGTAGAGAGCAATGAGGTCGCTCCTCAGCCTCCTGTTCTCCAAACCAGACAAACCCAAAGTCCTCAGCCATTCCTCATAGGACGTGCCTTCCAGCCCTTCACCAGCAGAAAACTATGAATATAAAACTTGATTTTGGGGTAAGTTTCACACAGAGATGGTGGGTGGTGTGGAGCTCCTTTTGTGTCCACAGCTACGGGGAGCTTCCAGCTGCCTGTAGGACCATGACAGGCTACAGCATAAGGCTATGTGTGTTTCCTTATCTTTAGGTCAATGTCCTTGTAGAAAGTTGCAATGCTCTCCAGCTGAATGATAGAGGAAGGAGAGGACAGGTGTGTGCCGTGATCTGGTCATGTCCCTGTCTGGGGATGTGGCTGTCAAAGACAGGAGTATCAAAGAATGGAGCACGCGTCCTGGCCCAAGAAGGTCACCAACCCCACTGCAATGTAGGCCATCAGCAGTGTTTTCCCCGCTGTGACCTGGGCGCCAGGGCTCGTGCCAGGAGTTCCTGTGTGGCCCAGCCCTCAGCTACTTGGGGAAAAAGGGTGCATGGCTTTGCTGTGGCTGTAGTGAGCTCCCAGCTCCCTGTAAGACTGTAACAGGGTACGGGTTGGGGCAATCTTATCTGTCCTGTAGCACGCTGACAGCTCTCTGGCTGAATGTTGAGGAGAGAGAGGACAGGAATGTGCCGTGGTCTCTGGTCACATCCCTATCCAGGTGTCCAGCTGTAATAGGAGAAGCAACAATGGCAGAGCAGCTACCCTACACTGCCATGGGTAGCCCCTGCCCTTCCCCCCACCCCCCCCCAGCTACTTGTCTTCCATCCTGGCCCTTGTTCACCTGGCCCTTTTTGTAGCCATCCTGCGCCATCCACATCACCAACAACTTCTGTAACACAGCCACCACCAATGTTCTGTCTGCTGTGACACAGCCATAACACCACCGGGGCTGGTGCTTGGAGTTAGTGCTGCATCACTGTGACATTATCATTATCTCCACCAGTCAGGCAGGAAGAAACAATTAAATAATAAAAATAAATAAAATAATAACTGGTAATACTGGGGTGGGAAATTGGGTAGCTGTTGCAACAGTTTAAAGAACAGGACCTCAGCAAAGGTTAGAAAAGAATTAAAAGCAGCAAGTCCTACCCACTGCCCACTTTTAAAGATGTGTGGTACTTGCTGCTGAGATTGGTGGGTTTGAATATGATTCTGGAAGAAAATTGCTTGTGATATTGACCAAAAGTAATATTTCACACCTTTAGAATTAAAGACATGTCCAGTGCCAAATCCTGTATCTGTGAGTGTCTGCCAGTGCTGAGCATGGTTCAGTGTAAACTACAAGACTTGCATCTTTCTTTCCCTGAAACAAATCAAAGATTTTGCTAGGGACTGTCTTGTGCTACACGCTTCAGTTGGATGCTAGAATGAAATACATGAATTAGCTTCTATCTGCTTGGTTCACTGCAGGCTATTACATATGACCTCTTTAACTGACAGGACCAGAGGCCATGGGCACAAACTGAAATACAGGAGGTTCCCTCTGAACTTCAGAAAAACTCTTTTACTGTGAGGGTGACTGGACGCTAGTACAGGTTCTCCAGGGAGTTTGTGGAGTCTCCCTCCTTGGAGATATTCAAAAGCCATATAGACATGATTGTGGGCAACTGGCTCTAGGTGGCCCTGCCTGAGCAGGGGCGTTGGACCAGATGACTTCCAGAGGTCCTGTCCGACCTCAACCAAACTGTGATTCTGTGATTCAGGCACATGGAGACTTATTGCAAGTCAGCTGACACGCGGTAACTGTTTAAGTTCCATTAACCTTCTGTCAAGTTTGACCCAAAGACAGCTGCTACAGTAACTGACTGATACAGTCTGCTTGCATGATGCCATGCCTAGAGACATGGCAGCTAGTGGGCTCATGACAAACAGTCAGGGACCACAATCTCTGTGTGCAAACTCCGGCCTCCTTTTGTAGACCACCAAAATGGTACATAATTTACGGTTATCAGATTGTAATTTTGCAGGTAATGGACCTGGTAGCTGTGCAGTCTTCAGCTGGGAGAAATTAAGATCCCAAAAGGCTCACTAGTCCTATATATTTTGAACTTAAACCAAGGAAGTTGTCTAAGGCAGCTCATCTGCTGTCTTCAGTAGCCATATTGCCCTCGAGGAAGGCAAGTGTTTTCTAGACATCAGTAAAGCATCTGGGATGAGAACCAGACTGAGCAGCTCTGAACAGTTCATTATCCTGTGTGCAAAAGAAAGTGTTGAAACGCTGTAATCCTCTAGCATTTTGCTCTTTCTTTGCTTTCAGTCTTTGCAGGGAGAAGTGGTTACACGGCATGCAAAGCAGCAATGACTCAAGCCTGCAGTGTTTCCAGGTGGGATGAGCAGCAGGAGCTGAAAGGCCTCATGAGAGCTCCTGCTTGCGTTTTCAGACGCTAGGGGTTCATACACTTCAGCTAAGCTCTAGATAAGCACATTGACTTTGTGAGGCTCTTCTGAATCTAGCACAAGTTCTGAACTGTTTAAAGCTTTTGCTCACTTATCACTTCTTGTTTCCTCTTTTTACCCAGGAATGGAATAGAAGAGAATGTTTAATGAAAGGAAGCATCTACATTTGCATGCAGGCAACAGTTGTTTCCTATTGCTGATGTGAAGTGTCAAGTAAGTGAAGGCAAGGAATCAGCTTTTATTTTATGAATTTAAATGGGTTTGCTTTGTTTCAGCTTTCCGTTTTTATTTGCAATAATGTTCTTATTTGCATTGTATGAACATATATAGATACAGAAAGCATTCTGCTGGCTTTCGGCTAATCAGAATTAAACCATCAGAGTATGTAGGAAGTTTCTTGTTTAACAATTGGCAATACTTCATCACCTCGTGTTCTTTTTGATTCACGGAACAACCTCTAATGATACTTACTAGCTATATATGCATCCAGTTTCCTAGAGCTACAACAGGAAAAAAAATCACAATAGGCAATTTTATTTCTGAAATTTTGCACCAGATTTTGTTGCCCATGTAACTGTCCTTTCCCTGTTTTCTTTAAGTATTCTTACCCACTGCAAGGCTGACTTAGTGCTTTTTTCCCCATATGTTCCCTGTTTTTAGCATGTTTAGATGTTTTAGCCCTCATGCCTTTACTTTGAAATGTAGAAACCATAATCTTCGGACTGTCTCTCTTATCTTTACAGTCCCTTCTGTTTTATCCTGTGTCAATAGATTTTTATATTATATAAAAGAGTTTTCATTGAGATCTTAATACACTTGATCACATCCATGAGGTCAGTAATGAGCTTCAAAAAAGTGCGAACAGAAATGTTAAGATAATAAAAGTTAGAAATAATTAGGTGTACTCATACTATCTCGTGAAAGTTAAGAGGATAAAATAGGAGAAAAAAAGAGAGAATCTTGCATGAAATCTAAAGATTAATTAGGCATATTAAAAAAAAAAAAATAAATAATTTGACTCCTGAACTATAAAAACTATTTCATTTAGAGTATCTTCTGCTCATGTTGTTTATTGTTACACAGAGAAATCGTATGGCTCTGTTATGGGTTTGTGTGGCGCTGTTTTCTTTGGTGGCTCCCATCAAACCCCTTCTCTGCAAGGAAGAAATGAATTCTTGTTATATAGGGACTCAGGATAGATATCACAAACTCTTTCCCTTCTTGTTTTCAAATCTGTTGGTGGTCAGATGTAGACTGATGTAAAATGACTCTTCACTGGCGACAATTTCATTTTGGAGTATGTATAAAATAATGAATACACATACCTTTTTGTCAAGATGGTGTGAAGCTATATCACAGGGAGATTTAATATTCTGTTGCCATTTCTCAACAGAAGTTGTCATGGTCTTACTTCAAGTAAAACGTTTGTCTTTGGGAGGTATACTAAAATCTACTGTGGCGGGGGTGTTAGCCATTTTGTTTATCGCTAACAGTCTATCTGTATATTCCATAACAGATACTTAGCTGTCATCTGTATTAAAAATCCAAGGTTAATCATGTAGTGATCTTAATCATTTTCTTTCTGTTATTCTTTGCTACTTGTTTTACCATTGGTAGAGCTGGCCTTAGTACGTTATCCCCGGCCCAGGGCACTAAACCTTTCAAACACTGGTTATTCAAGTGCATGTTCTGCTAATGGTCTTGGTCTACTGTAATGTTGGTTGTGCATTCTTCCGCTTACCTTGTGCTCTGTAACAGATATTGCTTGCATTAAAACTATGCCGTAAATAGATTTTTTGCTGCTGGGAGTCATATCTATAGCTGCACCTATTCATGGGGAAAAAAAAGAGCAACTAATTTAAGATGTTATGTGAAATAGGTACACATCACTCAAAGAAAAGTGCTTTGATATGTGCTGTCACGGGTTTATTTTCCATGCCAATTGCACATCAAGGTTCAAAGGAAAGGAACGTGTTTTTTTTTTCTCTCACCAGTCTGTGCCTGGCTAGGCTTTTTATATTTATTCTGGTGAGATCCTGTAGTTCAAACTATTGCTAAATCACACACAAAATATTACTGGGAAGAGCTAAGACAACATCTTGAAGAGAAAAAACAAATAACATGAAGATTATGAGCACATCACATCTGTAACTGATATACGTCTATTTCTCTCTTCACTAATCTGGTTAGGCATGTGGGAAGGACACAGTGAAAAAGACTATCAGATGATTCTATAAAGTGATTTCTGATATCTGAAAAAGTTTAATTTCATTTTCTTGCCGGGAAAGGCAGTTGAGAGATTAATGGGATTAAAGCATTCAGTTGAAGAGTTAGTGTGCTCAGTTCAGTGCTTGACTTCATGCATTATTTTAGGCATGTCATTCTCTTTAACCAAATTTTTTTTTGTCTGAAAGATGTTCAGGATAGAAGTGATTATATTCTGTATTTGTACATGGCCCGGAATGAACGAAGTTAACTGTTATTGAAACACCACCAGTAAGCCTTATATATACCATATTGAAACACCACCAATATAATGACTCAGTACTTTTCTCCTAAGATTCATGTTTACTTACAAAACTCTGGAGAATACATTTAGTTGGGAACCTAAAAATAAAGAATCCATATAATCTCTGAAAGTTCTCCTGCAAAATAATAGTGGTGTGCCATCTCTGAGTGTCAAAGTGGGAGGAAAACCAAAGCAGTTAGTAAATGTTATATTTCATCTGAGGTAGTTGGGGTTTTAATTAGAGTACTTAAGAAACATTTTAGAATAATAATTGAGTAAATTTTATAAATCTATTTTCTGATGTAAATTCTGAATACTGCATCCCCCGACTTCCCTAATTGTTATTTATTTTTCTCTAATGACATTGAAAAAATCCCATTTTTCAAAATTACAGAATTCAGTGCTGTAATTGTAGAGAAAATGTTTGCCATTGGGCAAGCAACAGAAAGGAGATGAAGCAGTACAGTACCTGATTTGGGAATGTAGCGGTATAGGCAGATGAATTAGTTTTGTACATGTGATTTTTAAAAAAAAAAACAGAAAAAAATTGAACTTCGAAGTTCATAGCAATATGTCTATCATCCATGTGTGAGTTTTTAAAATTTAAATTACTCATATAATTGAACAGCACCAATATTAATGGTTTGAGGAAGGAATCAGCAGCAAAGAATTGCCATGCAATTGAACCAAATGAATGAATGGATCTGAGAACATCTGAAAAAGCCATATATCTCCGAGGTGTATGTGTTATGCCATGAAATGCTAATGATGTTGAACTAGTATTTTATTTTCAGAAGCATTTCTCTCCATCTTTCATAGCAAATAACTGAAAATGACTTTTCCAGGTCACACTTACTACATTTCTCTGTCCTGAGGTGAGGATTGGCTATTATTGGCATCACTCATAAGCCTTGACCAAAAGTCCTGCAGTAGCACTATAGTCGCTTGTCTGTTATTGCAGAGTTTCATCGTCACCCATTAAAAATCTGCTGCGATAGTCATTGCTATTACAGCATTTTCCATTCTTCACCCTACTGCATGAAACTTCCTGACTGTAACATTTATGCTAAAATAACTGCTACAAATACAGATATGATAGACTATAGTACAATACTTTTAAGTTTTCAGTAGTGTTATTTACATTTTACACTGATGTAGAAAGAAATGGAACATCCTGCCTGTGGCTGTGCAGCAGCAGCCTTCTTGTATTTATTCTGCATTATGCTGTAGAAGTCTCACTTTTTGGAGCAATGTTGTTGTGATACAAATGAGAAAGATCTTACAGTACCATATATTTTTTCTAGGCATTTAAATTGCATATATTTTTAAGCCCCTGCCTACATCATCTCTCCATTATGTAATTTCTTATAGAAAAAATTGCTTCACTGGGAAATTACTGTCAAACTTCTCCAGAACATATTTTCAGGGGACAGCAGGGTATGCCTGCATAAAAGAAATCATCCTTTTCTCAGTGACCACCCAGGATCCCTTATGATCACAGTAATTGACACATTGGTTAGAATAACTTTCTTAATGAACTATTGATGGAACAAGTATGGCAAACAATTTGTTATGAATTAATAAAAATGCAGTAAAATAATATACTGAAACACAAATTATTGCAAATAAAATACTGGAATAAAAATACAGTAACATTTTTCTGGTAATTCAGCAACTGTTAGTTGGGTTACTGCTGCCCCTGGGTAAACTGACATTTTCATATGCACTAATTAGCAAAGAGGTCAAATAAAATTTCAAATAAAATTGTTCATTTGTGGCATTTTGCCTCTATGGAGGAACTAATCTCAAATAAGCTCTGGAATAACTGACAAAATAAAACACTAGGTGTACCCATTCTACCCACCAGGACTTGTTATTATTTACATCTAATTAACTGCAAATGAAATGGAGAAAGACCCATTTGTAGATTTTTTTTTTTTTTAATAAGGGCTGAAAAGTAGCTGTATGCTGAGGTGTGAGCTGTTGTTGCCATGTGTACATACACACACTTGCTTTTGAACGTAATCAAATGCTGGAGCATGTAACAGCAATGCCAAGGCTGCCCTGGTGAATTAACAAACAGCCTAATATCTCTTCTACTTGCTAGGCGGGCCTGCAACACTGTGTGCTTGGGCTGGCGACAGCAGTGAGCAATTTTGCTAATTAGTGCGTATAGAAATACCCAATTACACAGGAGCCGTAGTGACTTGAATAGAGACAGCTGAAGTACCAGAAGAAATTATAAACTGTATTTCCAAGCCAGCCACAACCTCAATTCTTGTTTTAATTACAGAATTTCCCCAGTTAAAAATTCCAGCTGCTGCAACCATAAGTTTATCTCCATGAAAAATGGAAGAATAAATGACTAAATATTTACCAATAGCATCATGCATGCTTTCAGAACTAGTGTCTACAACACAAGTGCTTATAGGATTATAGGATGCTCCTATCTAAACCAGTAAAATTATTCTGTGTTTTGTCTTAATGAAAAGCCAAAAGACTGTCTGAATTCCAATTATATGTCTCAGTTCCCTGGCTTCTTTAGCCCATTTCGCTTCTCGATGAGTTGCTGTGCTCCCCTTGTACTGAGGGAACAGCGCAGAAGTAACGACAGAAAGATTTTTGTTCCTTGCTCCTCTAACAGACCTACTTTGCCGTGGCCAGGAATGCAACAAGAAGGATTTTAAATGTCTCTCTGAATATCTGTGTCACGGGAGCATAGTCACAGCTCACTGTGGTATTGCAAGCACACATGTAAGCAGTCCCACTCAGCTGAAATAAACGGGTGCAAGTCTGTCTAGGTGAGCATGCTTATCATGCAGTCTATCATTCAAGCAGACTGTGGTATCTAAATATGGTACCACACCCAAACAAGAGCAAAAAGCCCTGCCCCACCTTCCAAATATGAATAAAAACCCTTTTCAGTGTTTCTACCATGAACTTGCTCAAGATCATACATGTTTATAAGCGCTGCTAAATTACTGTAATAGAGTTAAATCCTTAGGCTGCTATTAAGATTAGCAAAGCTGCTACTTAGTAAGCTACAGATTTCTATGGAATTAGTTTTTTTGGTTTTGTGTCTCCTCAAAATACTTTAAAAACTACATATGTTTGAAACATTCACTTAAAGGCAAAGATTTGTTTTACTTTCCAGTGAAATAAAATCATATAGCCATAATATCATCAGTTATATTTCTTTGCAAATTATCCTATAAAGTTGGTATTTACAAACTGTTAAATGCTTTTTGTTCAGTATTTTTCAGTACTTAATTCTCTCTATTAATTTTGTATAGATGGATTTGTTTGTCAGCACATAATGATGCATTTTTATATATTCATACATCATGCATTATTACAGCCTGCTGTTTCAAAATATAAAGGTTTCATGAGGATGAACTTGGCAGGATGGTTTTCCACATAAAAGTTAAAATAGAGCCAATTTTAACTCTAATAAAGTCAGAAAGGGAGGTATTTGTTAATAAGAGCTAGTGAAAGGTTTTATGTGAAGAGGTAAAGAAAAAAATTTTAGAAATGCACAATTTTTAAATGCTTATATTGACACTTTTCATTTTATTCTCCGTGAAGAATTAATCTCGGGCAGAATCAGTAGTAATATTGAACTGTCATTTGATATTTTTGAAATACCCTAAAACAAACCCAATGATTTTTTTTTTTCCCTGAAATAAAGGCAATTCTTAGCTTCCTATTCAAGGATCCATGAAAACTAAACCAAGTTCAATTTCTCCCCTTGAGAAGTTAGGCAGTGGTTTCTTAATAGGTGGTTGCAAATGTGGGTTGCTGAGCAGCATGAAGGTGAATGAAATGTGATAAATGCAATTAATTTCTGGATTATTGGTGCCCTGTGCTTATGGCACACGTGCTTATTACCTCTTTTTGTTTCAAAGCATATATATAGCATAACATATATGTGCATGTGATTTTTTTCAGTAGGCAAAATAAAATATCAGAGATCTGTTGTGATCTATAGTACGTACGGTGCTGACAATGTAACCATTTTTCACTGCTTTCTTTGGAGTGCTTTATCTCTCTGAAAGCACGGAAAGGATTTTCTCAGTGTTAAGAGTTGAAGTATAACTGTACTTTGATATTTCTGAGGTATTCAAAAAATTGTTCAGGCCCCATCTATTTTACTTCTGTTCAAATGTATGACAAGAGGGAATGAATCCTTAAATGCTGTGCTTTGCCACGTGCACTGGAAAAGAAGGCCCTATTTTCCTTCAGCTCTTGTTCTTGCTTTCAACTGCTGTTGCTTTCTTTTAAGATTGTGAATGCTTATTAAGGATACTCAAAGCATTCATGTGTAACTCATGCCCTTGCTTTGGCTTCCCAATTCCAGAAATACCTAAAAAGCTAAAAAGTTTTAAGTAATTTATTTTTGTATCTAAGAGAGGAGATGGTATTTATTTTATATGTTACATAGAGGGCAAAATCTTTGCTTCGCTGGAGTCCATAGGAAAACATCCCCTGGAGCCAAGATTTCCTCAGAGAATCTTAATGCTAACTGTTCTGAACACTTTAAAAATAATTCTTTTCTACGTTGACTTACATTTGTTTGCCAGGTAAAACATGGACAAATCAGTCACCTTTACAGGCACGTGCTTTTAATTATACCTTGAAGACTTTTTTTTGGTTTGGATTTTTTTTTTAAATTAAATTAGTAGTTCCAGATAAATCTTTGACAGCTCAGTTGTTGGTATTTGCTATTTCCCAATATTACACTCACAAGGCTGCAGTCAGCTTTCAAAACGTAGAATTGCAACATGGATGGTAAAAAGCTAATTTCCCACATTTGTTTGTTAATGACTGTGCTAACATTTATAGGTAAACATTTTGTGGTAATGGTACTTATATTGATACACTCATCTCGCTTTTTTTAGCAAGTTAGTAAAACAAGAGGGAAAATTCAGCTTAGAAACTCCTAATGTCCAGACAAGCGTTACAGCTGCTCTAAGACACGCTGAAACAGTGACCTCTGGATTCGTTTCTTTTGAGGGCCTGTAGTATCTCCTGGTTACACTGAAAACAGGATCTGGTTTTGAACAGAGGCAGTATTTGGCTAACTGCAGTGTTACCTGCTCTCGTAATTTGTTTAACGATGCTTTCAACTCGCCTGATGTTGCAATTCTTGCATTGGCTGGTAGTTAGACGCCTGGCAGGTGGGAACACGGGAACGGTGCTGGCGCTGCCACCAGGCTAAAGCCCCAGTAGTTTTGCTTGCCAGCATCATTGAAGTGAGTAACAAACTGTCAGCTCCTAAGTGTTCAGCTCCTAAAGTACAGAAGACTAACTAACTGTTAAGAGTTTGGAAAAAAATGAAAGTTGGCTACTGGAGTATTGTGTCTGGCTGTTAATTAGTTATTGCCTTGGAGGCAAGCTCATTTACTGAAATATGAGTCTGCCAGGTCTCTGAAGTGTATTTTCACTTGTATACATTACATGATGAAATGATGCCTCAAGCTATGAATAGAAACAGAAAATCATTACTTAAAAAAAATCTAATCTAGGCTGCGCAATGAGCAGGACTATGAGGTGGGGAGGTTCAATGTCTTGCAAATGAAGATTTGGTGAAGGTAAATTTTTGGGAAGTACATAAAAAATTCAGTTGACAATCTTATTCCTCTGGGATGTTGCTTTTGCCAGCACTTTGGTTCTTTTAAGTGTCCTCTATTTGCTATGTTCTCTGAAAATCAGCAGTATGAAAAAAAAAAATTCTTGCTTGCTGATTCTTTCAATTAAAAATGTTATGAAATAGTTGTGGTAATCAGTGGATGCAGAATAGGTTTTAGGAGGAACAAGTTGATAATAGCAGGGTCATTGACTTCACGTGTCTTTCCTAGAGTTATCTGAAATATGCTGTAAATCATATTGCAAAATTACATACATATGTAAATAAATTGCAGATGTAAGCTCTTCAGATTTTAGTCAATCATTGATAAACTACCACCTAAAAGGACTTGTGATAAAGATCTAAAGATTTAAATAAGGTAATGCCACGAATATATGCAATTAAAATCTAAATAACTTTTACAGAAATTGAATCTAATTTAAATTTTTATGCTTCCTCACATGATGTTGGAGAGCTGATTAAAAAATATAAGCATTGGTTTCACACTGAAAGTTATAATAGATAATAGAATGAGATTATATGAAAAGACTATGTTAATTTTCAGTTGTTGCTGCTGAAGTTATTTCGGAAGCTAGAAATTATTGTAAATATAGTTTTAATATCTGCAGATAGAAAAGCTGGTGTATGATAGGAAAGGAAAAATACCTGACAATGCTGTTAAAATGGATAGAAGACTGTGTTGTTCTCATGTGGTAGTGAAAATCGACTCTAATGCACCCACAGAGGAGGCCACAGAAGGCATGTTGTTTCCAAAAGTACACATTAATGTAGTTTAACCTTTGTGCTTCAGTAAGCTGAACGTAGAAAAAGTTTCATTTTTTTTCTGCGTGCTTGACACTAATTACGCAGTCCTCTGATCCTCGGAGGCAAGAATGTATATTTATTGAGGTGAAATGTAATAGTGTAAGACAAATTGCACATGTCAGCTAGGTTGAACTTGTTGAATGCACTGGCAGATTTAGGAATTGCACACAAAATTGCTTTTGCTAGTCACAGGGGGAGTTAAATCTTCTGGAGAGGTGGATGATTTGAGGAGGGTGCACATGTACTTCACAACTCCGATACTTTCACTTTGCCTTTAAGGAGCAGGGACCAAGCCAGCTTTATGGTGAGCTGTGTGCATGTTTTCATGCAGGGGCTTCAGGATAAAAAAAAATATGAAAGAATCATTTCCTTCTGGCCCAGTCTGAGTAAGGACAATGCTGTGTTTTCTCTTTCACCAAAAGAGGAGTTGTTCTCAGAAAATGGGGGAAGAATGCGCAATTACCCAACCTGAAAGCCTTCCTGGAGCATAGTGTGGGATGGGTGAGGACTGACGGCACTCTTGAGAGCAAGGACAATTTAATTGTGCATATGTAGCATTTAGTAGGCCCAGGCAGGATTTTCTCTAGTAGTGAGCTGCAAAACCAGCTCTGTTCTCGCTCAGCTGAGCAGGTGGGACCAGACTGTTCAGCCTACTGCAAGTGACAGCAACATTCAATGGGCCTACAGATACTTTTGAACCCTCCTTATGGTTTTAAATGAATAGAAAATGTGCATAAGACTACTATTAAATACAAACATACAGGCAATAACTTGAACAGAAAAGGGAAATAAAAGAGCTCTATAGGACTGCATGTTTAAATCAGACCATTAACCATGTTCTATAAAACAATGTTTAGTCCTCACTTATGATAAAACATAAGTCTTGAAAACTGATAGTTTTGTTATTGAAGAACATAACTGACACTTTGAAAAACTATCCCTTACCTAAATGTCTGATATTTTTAATTTGAGTTTCAAGACAGCTTTTCATTGCTCATGTCACGGATTACAACCAAACGTTTCAACCAGTAACTTCAAATCAGAGCATCTCACACCTAAAAGACAATAACTTACCTTTGTTTTAAAAATTTCTTTTGTTAACTCTTGTCTATTCATTCAAAAGTAGAGTGTTGCCTATGAACTTGGCCATCTGTATAATGTTACCTAGACAAAATACTGAAGCTTTATTGCCTAGACAATAATTACTCCTCAGCTGAAAACATGTTAACTGCAAAAGGGTTAAATGAAATCCTTTGCTGTAGAGTGAAGATGTAAAAATGTAACTAAAAATAAACCCTGTGAGGACAGGAGGAGCAGAAAAGAGGGTTAGTCAATCCAAAAATAGTCTCCTTATATCTACAAATTTACAGAAAAGGCATACTTCCTTTTACATGAAAATAAGGTTTTCAAAGCAAAATGCAGAGTTGTCCACAACAGCAGCAATTTTTCTCCAAAATATTTGACTATCAGAGGATTGTATGAACAGTTAAAAGCTGCTTTTCAATATGTAGATATTTCTAAAATAGCCACAGGAGATGCTTCCTTTTGCTAGAATTTTATTGATGGTCTGTTTTTGATGGCATTTGCATTGCAGATAACCTCCTGCTGTCCCAGGGAAATTGCATGTGAGCGGTGTCACCTTTCAGAACTGGGAGCATGTTTATACAAGCAGTGTATCTGGGTACAAAAATTATTTTACAATATTTTCATCTGCAAGCTATTGCTACTTTCAGTTATGTAGGATGTTTCTGCTGTTACTGTGCAGTGACACATTAGGCTAGGCATGTAAAGTAATGCAGTGTGACTGATACAAGCTGATGTTACACTTCACAGCACAGTACTTCATAATGTGTTATGTCAATGAGAGCATTTTAAAAAAATTTAATTCTCCAGAAAGAGCTAATAAAAGAATCCAAGAATAACGTTCCCTCCCCCCTCGTCCCATCTCCTTCAAAAAACAAAAAACACCAAAAGCAGAAACCAATTTGTATTTGACGCACAAAAACAACTTTTGGAGGATCCGTAGCAGTAGATTGTTGTATAACATACTTTTAACTGAATTAAGACCGGGAAATAATTTTTATTTTAAAAGGCTATTTTTCTCTTCACAGAGTGAAAACTATTTCACAGTTGTGACCTTTACTGGCTTTCAAAGCCGTATACTTTTGGAGGAGTAAGAGTAGAGTATTTCAATATACTTCAAGTCTACAAACTTTATAAGCATTTTCAGTTTGTAAGGCAATATGTTTCCACAATCCCAAACAGAAATACTGGTTTTACTGAATTTTCTTAGGTTTCAGTTCATTGTATATTCCTTTTCTTATTTTTAATTTTGGACTTTCATGTCTGCTTTTGAAGGTATGCTTTTTATTTGGTTTTAAGCCTATATGTTTCTTGAAGATCACATCACCATACTAGTGTGGTGGTTTTCCCATGTTACTGTAGGCCTCTTGCAATTTTTTTTTTCTGTGAGCTCACCTACAATTTGCAAATCTTTTCATATTCCTCTCAAACTCAGTCTTAATACATCAGACCATTTAACCTGACTTCTGGTATTGATACCAGTTGAGCGTTTAGGCACCAGTTGCTGCTGGTAATTTTCACCCCTGACAGTTGTTCGGAGTTTTGCAGTCTGTGGTCAGGGAGAGAGGGAGCATGTCCTGTAGCTATGGAGTACACACAGAACTCAATGGATATTTTGGGCTTCTCTGTGCTGGTGCACTCCACGTTTTTAATGTGCATCTTTTCAGTGCCTGGACCCTGTGTATGTGTTAAATTGGCTAGATGGTATCCAGGCCATCTATGGTATCCAGGTATTAATGATGTGTTACAGTAAATAGCAAGTTCTCTTTTAAAGGTACCTTTTAGCACAACATATCATACGACAGCCTCTTGTAGGCAGCTTGGCTCCACGACGAAACCGAAGCCATTGCTGTGAAGTCAGAGCAGGACCTGGTTAAGGTTGGTGCTCCCTTGCACTGTGAGGGAAGCTGAAGTCAGGAGTGGCTCCAGCCTGCCGGGCTATGGTGTCCTCAGGGAAACACAACCCCCACCGGAGGCATGCAAGGGCTTCTCGGGCTGCTGTCTGGGCGAAGGAAAAGCAAATGGACATCATCAGCTTTAGCGTGAAGGAGGCAGAGAGTTAGGAGAGGTGGGGGCAGTCCGTGCCCCCCTTACTGCAGCACAGCGCTCGGCAAAGCCGAAGGCACACCGGGCACCCAGGAGGAGTTTCTCAAAATCTGGACAAGCAACTTCATGTGCTCTCAGGACAGACGCTGACCATGAGAGACAAATGCAGGAGAGTCGTTGAAATTAGCAGGTCATGAGAATTGCTGTTAGGTTTAGACCATTAGATGTTGGAATTGGGATCTTACTAGCAAACGTGCTTGTGGGGAATAAAAATTAATTTCAACAGGGAAAGCAAGTTTCTTCAATTGGTCAAAATTCTTTTAGCCAAAAGGTTAGAAAAGTTTCTTGATAAATCAATTTTATACCCCCTTTAACAAATGAAGCAAAAGAAAGTTTATAAATCAGTGAAACTTCAGCATTTAGAGTAATGAAGATGGAGGAATTAAAAATGAGGAAGAGTTTGCCTTTATCAGTACAAGAGTTTTCTTTTGCAGGGCAATCTCTCCGATTCCAGGAGAAAATATATTTTACTCTTCTGTACTAGAGCCAGATAGTTTTGTTATAATCATTATTTTATTCCCCAAAAGACTGGTGGTCTGTAGATCAATTTGACAGTAACAAAAAGATTTAACCAGGCTGCCTCTTTATCAGTGCATCTCAACTATCCAAGCATTATTCACTCAACGCAGGTCATCTCCAGGACAAACTGCTTTTCATCTCAGCCTCCGTAAATCATTTCTCATCCCTTTAGAGTTGCAAGTGTGACCTTCATATGAGAGATAAAGAGTTGAAGAATGGGAACACCTTCTCATTTTACTGGGCATCCAGAGCTCCAGCCTCTTTATACTATTATTTAAGCAAGGTAAGAGAGTAAAATAAGCTGCTAATCTGTATAACTAGCAATTCTAGATGATCAGTTCATCTACTGAATTGCCTGTACTGCGTGTGTGCCTGGTTACAACAGCTGAAATTTCACAAATTATTAAATTGCTGAGAGTGATGTCAAAACACAGAGGGCTGCCTAAAACCAACCTGCACTTAAGAGAGAAGCTCCTTCTGAGCTTTAAAAGTGGAGAGCATAATGCCTGCAGCAAAGCCCACAGCCTCCTTTGCCAGCACAAGGAGGACGGAAGAGGCCAGCTAAAGATAACTTTTTCCTTTGCCAGGGCAGACAGATCGTAAACCCCACCTTTGGTGTTGGAGAGGCAATCGCTTACGTTGCACTTTCCCATCCCTTTGGTGGGATAACCCGTCGCACTCCCCCTCAGGCCTGCCGAGTGTATAACTGCTTTTAAGGACAGAGGGTTCCCTTTCTGGTGGCTCCAGGAGCCATTCTAACCTCTGAAGCTGGGCAAAAGGAACCAGTAAAGGCTTTTTCGTGTTTTAAAGACACAGACACTTCTAAGATACAAAGGACGATAACATAACAATTTTAAGATCTGAATAAAGATGTAAGCAGTTTTATAAATGAAAGGTTATAAATGCCAGTAAGTTGATCATGGAGAGCCAGGTCAGTATTCTCAGAAAGGAGCCGTGTCCTGTGCTAGGGAGCTGGGGCATCCAATGATCTCTTTCATTCTGTGACCAAGCACTATCTGAAAATCTCTGAGGTTCTTTTTTCCACTATTCACAGAGCTTTTCCAGAGTCTCACTTCTTTACATACTAAATTTTTGCATGGCCAGTTCATGTATAATCACTTATTCTTGTGAATTTGTATAGACCACCTCTTCCCTAGTGTTAATCCCTGATTTATTTTTCAACTTCTGTTGTTCTAGGCTGAACAAGCTAAATTTTTTCAGTCTTTTCTTGTAAAAACGGTCTTTTCATTTTTCAAGTCACCCTAAATAGCATTTCCAGCACCAGTCTCAAATTTACACTCCTGCTTCTTGCACACAACTGATTGCAACTAAAGTCTGACTGAGGAACAGATGAAATACAGTAAATAGCTCTGTGTTTCTACATATCAACAAGATAAAGATAAGTTATGCAATATATCCTGCTATTTACCCAATTTCACAGCCATAACTCATTGATTGTTCATAATCGTTATGTGTTTGACTAACTTAAAATGAACTTTAGTCTCCTACACTGTTTCCAACAAGGAGTGAGCTTCCAAAATAAAGCAGAAGTTTCCTATGGGAGTGATACTGCACTTTTCATGGCAGCAGTTCATACAGGTCTAGAAACCCAGGTAGTAAAGTCATTCAGGCATCTTCTGTAACATATTCTTATCTTTCCCAACAAGCTGATCTTACCCATCAGATGTCATCATTAGTATAATTTGTTGTCATTGTGGAGATGATCCAGTTTCAGCTATTCCACATAGTTAAGGATTCAATTATCACATTTACGCTGTATTTTATAGCTGTTTTCTGACAATCTGAAAGGAGAAACTAACAGTAAGCATAAGTCTGTCATTTATGAAGTGGAAAAGTCACTTCATTTCCTCAAAACAGAACTGGATTTTTCTTTCCAATAGTGAATCACCCCTTTTAACTATCAAAAGGAAAGAAGTAATAGTTTTCTTTAATGTAGAAGTTTCTTCTAGTGTGTTTATGTACGCCTGGTTTTTTCGTATTGTTTTTTTTCTCAGAATATTGTCAGTCTATGGAGTCCCACAGCATTGCTTGAAACGGTAAGTTACTAGACTCTAATATCAGAGCCAACCAATATGTCGTACCAAGAAAACAAAACCTGATAGATAAGTTCAAGTGTTTAAAAACATTAACAGAGATTTTTAACACTGATAAAACAATAGTTTGTTTTCTTTCAGATAAAAAACCTGCTGTAATTCTAGCAGATATTAACTGGTTGAGAGGCTGAAATGAGTCATATAGTGAGAAAAATTCTATAGGTGAGTCCTAAATTTGTCACGTCAGTGTTGGTGTAACTCCATCATGCAGTCTCTCTTTCTGTGCTATTTACATGACTGGATCTTCTCCATGTCAACCTTTTCCTTTCCTTCTTCCTGCAGCAGTAAAATCTGATATAGAAATAACAACGGGCATTTTTTTTGTCTAGACTTGTAATACCCATAAACCACAACATTTTGCCAATCACATTAGCTTGGTGCTTTTTAGCCAAAAGGGAGGATGGCAAAACTGTGTGAAAACATCACAGTTTAGGTGTACTCTTACATCTGAATAACAATATTAGTAACAATTTACCATTATTGTACTGCTGTTGATGTTTAGAAGGACTGCACGGAGATTATGCTGTGGGATTCAGCTTTTATCCTTTTTTTGTCTACATTGTAAACATCTATATACATGTTAAACTTTTTCACCAGTGAAGAAAAACAGGTAGTTTCAGAGCACAGTTTATTGTTTTAGGTATGGGCTTTAGATTTGATGACACTTGCTATTTCCCTCCAGGAATAAAGGGAGTCCAGATAAGAGACTGGTAAGAGTCCCAAACACAGGTTCGACATCTAAGTCTAACCTCGGAGAGATCCAGTACAGGCAGAACTGTGAACATGTAAACGCAACAAACGGGTGTCAGTGCACAACCTCCGTTCACTACGGAAGGGACCTCGGCTAAGTTCCTAAATAGTTGTTGCAATTAGATTCCTGAATTAAAGTGATCCAGGTCCGCTGAAAAAAAAACCCCTTCAGTTCTTTACCCACAATTTCAAAAGACAAAAGAGGAAAAATAAGAAGAAAAAAGTAAAGTGCTGTCCCTTTTCTTTGAGTACATGCGCTACTGAGATTAAAATATTACCTATGTATTGCTGTACTCATTGTGCTTCAGAAAAGGCAAGGGAAAATGAAACACAGTTTAATTTTTTTTATGTGGGCCATCAAACCCACTGGTGCTGTGGGACAGCCACTGTGCTGGAGTCTCGTGCTCTGTCTGAACACAGCTGGAGGGCTGCTGGGAGCAGACACATGCTGTGTTACAAGTGCCACCTCTGATAGTTACACGCTGTAGTACAGAACGGTTCTTAGTCAGGCAAGCACTTTTGTACAGAACGTTTCACAGGAGTTGTAGTTATTACTGGAAGGAAACATTAAAACCAACCTGAAAACTGACTAAAGGTTACAGCATTTGGCATTACAAATCTTTTACAGTTATCGCGTATTCCTCTTGGGGTGAGAGCGACGAAGGTAGGAGCAAGTGTTGTAACTTGAGATATGACATCACCTGATTTATTCATGTGCTTGAACAGTGGGTTATGTTATCTACTTGATTTGTCATTTAAAAAGGAATTCATTATAACTGAATTTTAGCTACAGCCGTAAAGAAGAGGGAGTTGGCTGGGAATGGACTAGAGAAACAGCTTGCCTGTATTTGAGTTCCTGTTGTGAAATTGCTTCTTTGCTTTTGCATATGGATGAACATAATAAAAGATGGTGATGTGAAAATAACTGAAGACCTCCATTTTCTTTTCCCTGAGAGTAGGAGAGAAGGGAAAATTTCTGTTTTGGAGACATGGAATATATGGAAGGAAGTTTAAGACATCATTCTAATCCTCTCACAGCTGGAAGAGGCATGCCCCACCAGGAAGCTACTTCATCATCATAACTTATTTTTATATTAAAAAGATCAAATATTTAAGATGATTAAAACCTCCAGTGGTTTAAGACTTTATTTTTGGGAGACTACAGAGAGACTGTAGGAAACTGAGCGTGCTCTACCTTGAAAACTATTCTTAGGTCATTGACGTAGAAAACCTCTATACTATTATACGCATTGAAGAATGACAGTGTGACCCTGTGTTCTTAATTTTGAAATGATAAGGTGTTCAGCATTTACCCCCAGTGATAGGTGCTATTAAATGCTCTTAGGTATGGTCATGATGAATGATTCAAGCCTCATGCCTAGGTCTAATAGAAAGCTTTAACATAAATATTAATAGATGCCTTTCTTAAAAATAATTTGATTTGCTTTTAACCATTGTTTACCTAAATTAATTTCTATAGATATGTTTTTAATAAGCTAATTTATGTAAAATGGAATATCTAATCAGTCTAATCCATTCTTTCCAGATAATATTTCTCTGATAATTAGGGAAACTGATAATTTATCCATATACTTTTATTGTTGACTTTTTTTGGGGGAATTATTTCAAAGCCAGAATAAATGGCTATTGAAGATTTTTGTCTGCTTACAGTAAAAATATTTTGGGGTGGAGATACCTATTATTGTATCTTGCATTTTGGAAAATGGCACTGCGTTCAGAATTTACTCATAGACAGTCTGTAATAAGCAAAATCAATAATAACAGTTTTAATTAGAATAATATCTTTGCTAGCTAGAAAATTAAACAATACTTCATAAAATTTTATAGAGGCATCTGTTTCTCCACTTACAGTTAGTCTATAATTTTGTTGCTACTCTTCCCCCTTCCCCCCCTTCCCCCCCTTCCC
>VYZV01017704.1:25996-40336 GCA_013401275.1 Pandion haliaetus
CCCCTTCCCAAACTGAGTTGTCTTGCTAGGATATGACCCTGTACTGGCAGTAGGACACACTGAAAGGAAGTGGCATTTATGCAAGATCAAGAGTCTGTGTTTCTTAGGGAAGTTATTCCTAGTTAAAAAAAATAGGGGACGTTTAAAAAATTTTCAGTAAGTATATGAACAGGGATAGAGATAGTAAAAACTCTTGGGGGGAAAAGGAACAGAGACTAATAATATTAATTTTCTGGCACTAATGTAGCCTAGAATACTTTGCTTAGGTAGGCAACTAATCAGGTTCTGGAGGACTTCAAGAAAGTGGTTTTTTAAGGACATTATGGATGTCAGCGAAGAAATGAAAGGATAAAGGAAAAGGTTCTCTATCTAACTGTGACTACATATGATGTGGAAAACCAAATAGTAATGCCCACAGAGAGAGACTTGACAACTCACCACTGCTACCTGCCCCCCCAGAATCTTCCCATCTCAGAGCTCTTCTCTCGTCTTTGTTGAAAGCAGCAATGGGTAAGTTCAGAGGGGTCTCCTAGTTGGTGAGGGTATAGTAACACATGAAGGAAGACTGGTGAAAGCTGAAGTTCAGTGTAATGAAGGCTCGGGAAGTTGCCTTAGGCTATGTAACAACAACAGCAGCAGCATTGGGCCATAAAGCCTCAAGTGTGTTTTTACAGGAAGGTCAAGGAGCTAACTTGAACTTGAAAGAAAAGAGATGAAAAATATCTGTGATGGGAGGAACATAAAAATTTTTTCTAAAGTATTGAATGTGGAGAGTGTTGCCAGTCTGTTAAGCATAAAAAATATGCTGAAGGAACTTTGGATTTGTATTTGTACAAATGTAATTTGTATTTTTAATCTATATACATTAACATTTGAATTTGTACCTATAGAGCCTCACGAGGAGCTAGAACTTGGTGCTTGCCAAGCTGGCAGCTTTCACTTGAGCTTGCAGCACATGCAGCAAGGCTTCAGAAAGGACTCTTGTACTTAGCAAGAGCGAGGAGAGAGCTCATGGTATGGGAGAAGGGAGACAGATGTCTCCTGCACTTTGCAGACGCTCTTCCCTCCTGCTTTCTTAGGTCCAGAATTAGCTGTGGCAGGGATGCAAGAACAGAGTGAAATCTGTCCTGAGCCTCTCCATGCAGTCATGCTGGGAACAGCCCTGCCCTCTTACAGTAGCCCGTAGCTACTGCAGACCTCCTGTTAGTCTTTCAGCATCTTTGTACATACTTTTGGGGAAGAAGGGGGCACAAAACATCACTTCCTTACCTGGCTTTCGGAATGTCTTATCTCAATTCTGCATGTGCCATATCTGTAATGATCAAAGATTCTCATAAAAGGATCAACTATATGACTACTCTGTATTTCATCCTCCTCATCTTGATGTAACTGAAATACATCTTAGTAACACTGCTAGCCTTGCTTAGACCAGGTTAGGTGTTGGATTAGGCCATTTTGGTACAGCCATGTGCTTGTGCTCAAATGTTTTAACATGTTAGCTAGCTTTCTGTTAGTTAGATTGTTTCGTTTTAATAGTCACTCATTAAGTCCTGATAATTTCAAAACCTTCCAGACTTTGAACTTAGATTAAAAGCATACTGCTACTTTCCAGTCAAAATTATGATGAACTTGGTGGTTAACCTGTGTCATAAAAAAAAAATATAGTGGATCCTCTTATGTACTCTTATATCACCACAGAATTTAAAAACACATAGTTCCAGCTGCAAGTATAGCCTCAGAATTTGTAGGAAGCCAAGTCTGAAGGCAGGGGAGAAAATGTGATTCAAGTATACGCACAAAATTCTTTTAAAATTACTGAATTAAAATTATTAAATCTAAATCTAAAATTAGTGAGCTCCTCAAAACTAGTTTGGGGATTTTTTTTCTTTTTTAGCTGAAAGTAAGTACGTTTTCTGAGTTTGAAACCTGCATTCAAAAATAAGAGTAATGATAGTAGATATTTTAGTACATGTTTGTAAGTGAACAGAAGTCCTCCTTGATGGGATTTATACATACTTGCTACCATTCCATACAGCTTTTATGGAGCTGCAAGTCAATCAGTACAGTTCCCAGCCCCTACCTCACTCCCCTGGGAATGAAAAATGTCTCAGCAGGAGCTCCTAATTATGTGAATGGGTGGAACGGGAACTATTTTATTCTATGTTACTGTTTTGTGGCAGAGTAGAAGGCAAGAATGGGTTGTGCTGAAAACATAAAGGATTATGGTGAAGGAAAAAGAGTATACTGTGCTGGTGAAATAACGTCTGAGGAGTGCTCTAAAATAAAGTGATCCTAGCACGGATAACACTAGTAAATGTAACACAAAGTTTTAGAGTTGACTCAGAAGAGTCCATTGTCCCAGAACTATACCAAGCCAACCCAAAGTCTCTCATGCTTTATTTAAAAAAACAAACCAAACCAAACCCTGAATTTGTAGAGCACCTGCCAGATGAGAGTCCAGTATAGTTTGCAAAAATTATTTTCCTGTTATTACTCTGAGGAAAACAGTCTATAGTTAAAAAAGCTGATGCTTCAAATACCTGCAACCTCTCATCAATGTGCTGCTCAGTTATCTCCAGAAATAGCAATGAAGTGCTTTCCATTCTGCATCGTTAGCACATACCACAGTTGTTGGTTAAGAAGCAAATAAAATGAACTAAAAAAAGTGGCATCAGAAGTTTTGTGACAATGAAAGCATAGAATCTGTCGGACTTTCATTTTAATGGAAGTTGAGAAACAAATTTGTTATTGTGAAAATTATATTAACATCATGTCAATCATGTCAATTCCATAATTAAGTCTTAACAGATGTTTTACTGAAATTTGCATAGTGATGCTGAGGTTGCTTGAAGCTTTTCCTACAGCATATGTTGGTGTAGGTTTTTTCACATCAGTGATTACCATACACACAGATTAATTCAGAAAAGAAGAGTATTCCTATTCCCTTGTACTTTATTTTGTTCATGTTAAATCAAAGGCCAAAATTCTCCTGTAAGCAACACCCATATTAAA
This sequence comes from Pandion haliaetus, assembly GCA_013401275.1. Classification (NCBI taxonomy): domain Eukaryota; kingdom Metazoa; phylum Chordata; class Aves; order Accipitriformes; family Pandionidae; genus Pandion; species Pandion haliaetus. The sequence continues at coordinate 29,009 of VYZV01017704.1, forward strand.
ATAATTCGTTACTTAGATGCTACACTATATCTACAGATTTTCATTTGAAGGTTTTAACCTTGCAACAGGTTATAAATCTATCCCGTGGTGCACTGGTAAGCAAGAAATATCAAAACACAAGAATCTCATAGTATCTGAATGAATTACTAGTGTACACGTTATTTTATTCTTCTGTATAGAGTCTAGATTGTTGGGCTGATATGACTGTTTCATTTTGTAAATCCAAAGAATTTTAAAAAAATATTTCAACGTGTTGTACACATCAGAACATATTGAGTCCCAATAACAGTCAAAGTCTTTTACGATTGAGTTTAAAATGATTCTGTGTCACTTTATTCAACGTGGGACAGTGCCAGCTGTGTTTTAAAAATAGTTCATCATTTTAAACTGTAAACTTTCAAAAGTTGGAAAATAACTAAAATTATCTGAGGGAAAGAAAAGATAGATTTGTTTTTAATTGCTAGTTTATGCTTCTTATATTAAGATACTTTCTGGAAAACGTATTTAAAAGTAGCTTTAAATACATTTCCATTAAGCAGAAATGAAAACATGGTCTATTCTGAGTTAAGTCAAAGTGAGCGGTGACATTTAATGATGGGTTTTAAAGGAGGGTAGACAACTGCAGCCAGGGTTTCCAAATACGTAAGTAGTTCTAGCAGTTGAAAGCAGAGCATTTAAATCCTTTTGACATTCTTAATTGGATGTTCCCTTGCTTCCTCGCCTGTCTTGATATTTGCCTTTATTTCTTTCTGAGTTTTTCGGAATATTTAAAATATTGATAACCTTGCAAAAATAATGCATTTAAATGTTTGTAATGTATATGAAGTTAAATTGTGTACCCAGCACAGAACCATTAGAGTCAGTGGAAATATACCTGGCAATATTTTACCCTCCAACATTTATCAGTTAAGGCAGATAAACAGATGTACACGCTTCTCTAAAATTTTATTTTTACTAGAAGTTAGATATCTGAAGAATCAAACTGACAGCAATGGAGGTTTAGATACAGATTGGGAGAAGCATGAGCTCTGCAATCATGTCTATGTGTGTTTATATGTGTGTGCATGTGTATGTATATGCGTGCCACTATATATCAAAACCAATTTTGGCCAAATTTTTTATCCTAGAATCTAGATTCTAGAGAAGCTCTTTCACATTATATGAATCTTCAGTATTTTGGGGTTGGTTTTATATCACATTTGTTGGTATGTCATGTGGGACATACGGTACAGTAATATAAGACCACCAAGCATCTATCATGGAGCTTTCATTTATTCCTGGTCTTAAAGTACTAAATACTGTGTGTAGATATAGTCCTCCTAAATAAAAAATTATGCGGTAGAATAGGAAACAGCTTAGAGAAGAACAAAAAGGATGTTCAAAGCTATGGAACAGCATCCATGCAAAGAATAACAAGTAAGCTGGGAGTTTTTCTGAAGAACTAGAAGAAGGTAGGAAAGTGATCTGTGAAATCATGGCTGGAATGCAGAGAGAGCATAGGTATCAAGAGTCATTGCCTCTTCCAACACAAAAACTAAAGAGTATCAAGTTAAGGTAGAAGGTGGCAGGTCTAACACCAGTACAAGGACTTTTAGGCCTTCATACAGGACGCTGCAGGGGCCAGGTGTTTATATGAGTTTAGACTGGTACTGGACAAGAAAATAGATTAAGGATAGAAACCTGTGATGTCAGCAATTGTAGCCAGTGTTCAGCTTTGCTGAAGTACTCGCTGTCAGATCCTCACAAATTTTTAATCTATGGCATTTGTACATTTTCACTGTGTATCATGTAGCTCTCTGCTTTGTTTTCCAAGGAAGCAAACCATTGATTTAAGCAGAGCAAAAATGAATACTGTGGGAGCATTCTTAAGCCCTGAAGCTGAGAGGTATGCAATGCAATGTGACTGTTTTAGTACAAAGTTTAATCTATCACAATGTAGGTATTGCAGGCATAAAGAAAAAGCCACACAGGTGGGATTTCTGAAATTTTTATCTTTTCCAATCACCTCTACTTTTCATATTCTTCTGAAAAATTAAGTGGATCCTTTTTCAGCTTGTCATGGGCTTGTACTTTTTAAACTTCTGAAGCCAATATCACTGAACTTTTAAATAATGTATGTACCTCTTTACCCCTATTTCTTTATTACATGGTGTTTGAAACATTTCTATTGTATTGATAGTTTAGCATGGAAGTGGCCAATCTAAGCGATCTCTACATTTTCAGGATTTTTTTTTTGTTATTTTATTTTATTTCCCCACCCCCTCAGTTACATAGCTGTGTTGTGGGGTGGGTTTTTTTCCAAACTACTTGCTTCAAAACATTTTCTCTGTTTAGCACAGTACATCCCAAGCTATTGAACGTATCAGCAAAGACAAAATGTGGCAGCCGTAGCCTCAGGTAAATCACAAATGGGCTGCTTTCACAACTGAGAGAGTGGAGGAAAAAGCACGACTTGCTGTGCTTAGTGGTAACTGAGTTAATTATTTGCTGACATTGATATTTCGTGATAATTGCCACATTTCACAGCATTCCACAGAAATTCATAGGCTAGCAGGTTTCAGATATGATTAGCCACACTAAAAGAAATAAAATCAGGAAGTTCATGAACTGGAAACAATATGGCGGGGAGCATAGCACTAGAAGCTGCTCCTCCTCTTATACCTCCCTCAGGTACCTGATACTGTCAGACAGAGCTGAGCATTGGGCTCGGTATGACTTTGTGGCCACCCACAGTGAACCCCAGCCATAACTGTGGCACTTGCACAATGTACTGTGAAAGCGATGCACAGCTGGCAGTTGAGAACACTGAAACCCCACGCATTCGTAACACGGTTGACACACGGAGTGGGACTTTTTTTACGGCTGTTGGTCTGGCTGAGGCGCTGACCACCTGGAAATCCTGGACCAATAAATGGTAAAAGTGCTTTTTTATTCCCCGAAAACGAGAAGAGAGGCGGAGAGGAAGAGAAGCTCAGCTGCCAAAGATAGGACATGTTAAGAACCGAGCATCTTAGGTCAGCCACAGGCAGAGGACAACAGCTGCCAAGAGCTGTGAGAAGCAAAGTTTTCAGAGTAAAATGAGCAGGCAGTTTATATAGGTGGGGCAGCAGCTGGAAAACAGGTAATGTAGTAAGTTATTGATCCTATGGAGGGTGAGACAGTTACAGCTGTGATGCATGAAGTTGAAATGCCTTGACAGGCACAGAATAGAAACTAAATTACCTAGGAGAGTGCTGGAATAGGTCTGAGGGGCAAGGAGGGACACCACTAGTGAAAGGGGAGGAAAGATGGTAAAATTCTGCCCAGAATGGTGCACGGCCTGATCCAAAATCCTTATTTAGGAGAGGGTAAGGATATTACTGCAGGGACAGGAGCCAAACCAGGAAAGTATAGGCTAATGTTGGGTTGAATAAAACCTTCTGTTGCTATTACACACATTTCTAATGAGTATTGGGGCATCACGTACAGAGTTCTCATTTAGAAATACAGATTTTTCATGTTTACTATCTGCAGTTAAGTATTTCAAAAATTCCATGAGGGGGTCATGTTACACCCGTGGCCCTGCACGCCATTACCCCATTGACTATTTTGTCTCACTTTCTCTTCGGTAGCAGATTAGACAGGCAATAGGGATCCACTGCTTTGCCACATAATGGGATACTAGAGCAGGATCTTGGAGTTGCTTCTTTTGATATGATAAATATACACTTCTCTGCTTCTATATCAGAGCTGTGAAAAAATGAAACATTACAATTATGCACATAAATGCTTCTCAGATGTAAAACTTTTATGACTTTTTTTAGCCCCAAGAAAGTCAACGTTATTTTGGGGATTCTTGCAATTTCTATAGGAAGAGGAGAATTGGATGGCCTAGTGGCTGTTACAGGCGTTTATCCATGCCACAGCAGCCTGATGTTCTTAGGAAACTATTGGAAATAAGAAGAAATAAGGGTTTTCTAAGGCACAGCTGATTGAGTGAAGCAGGTAAAAAACCATGTTATGTGCAAAGTATGTTTTGTGTCTTTGTGTCTCGTGTCTTTTACCTTTGGGTGAAAATACCTTTTTGGTATTTTTGCTTGATTCTTTTTTCGAACACAAGCAAATTGGAGGAAGCGGGTTAAATGTGATTTTAGTACCTAACTAAGCTAAAAAAATCCACACAATCCCCTATCCCTCCACAATGACTTAAAAAAGGGTCAAGCATATCTCAGAGTCTATGCAGGACAAAAGTGATTTGTTTTCCAGAGTTCCTGAATGATGATAATGAACAGATTAATGAGTAACAAGGTAATTATTCAGAGTGCAGGATTTGGGGAGAGATAATGGGCAACAGGGCAGACAGGGACAGGACTTCTACACTGTCAGTCCCAATCTTCTTCTTTGGTAGTGGGTAAGGGTTTTAAGATGGGAAGGGGCTCGCTCAGCATAGTTTATAACCCTCAAGGTGAAAGTTGCTTTCTGAATTTGAGTGTACATATGCTTAGTCTTCATTCATGCCCATAGCAGAAAAGAAATAGGTCTTTAATTTTGACTGTGCTGTTGCGAGAACATGACAGCCCTCGCCTTTTAAGTGTCTGTGAGTAATTTAATTATTACTGCTTGCTGTGCAATACTTCAGAGCCTGAGGGGAGGAGGGGGCTCAGCAACCTGTTCAGTTTCTCATAACTTTCTCTAAGGTTTGCATCCTCTGCCCCTTGGTTATCTCTCATTATGGGCACTCTCAAATTATGTTCTTAAAGTGATTTGTTAAAGATAAGGTTAATAGTCTTGTTTGTTTTTCCCCCAGCTTTTCTGGACCATTGTAGGAGGCATACAGTTATGATGATGACAACTGCAACCACGCTATGGTCTGCTCTCTCAGGTAATTTCTACTGGTTTATTACTTTTGCTATTTCGTTTACTGTTAGTGCTGTTTTTTGCTACAGCTTACAATGTTTTCATTAGAATGAAAATGTTCATCCATAATTTAGCACTCTTTTTATTTTATTTTTTTTACCATAAGACATGCCGTGTTAGCTTAGATGTACTCTTTTTTTTACCATAAGACATGCCGTGTAGCTTAGATGTTAAACACAGCCCACACAGTAGTTTAGGCAACCAGTATTTCCCAAATGTACTGTCTAACTACATGCTAACCCATCTAGTGTATTTGGAATCATACGCCTTTTCCCAAGAAAATTGCTCCTTTAATGAAAGGAAAATGTTCCCATTTTGCTTGTTTTCTGCTATTTTGGGCTTACCCAGAAAGAAAAGACATTTAGCAGGCTGGAGGGAAAAAGAAGTTGAAATAATGCATCAGTCTTCCTGAGCTTACCCTGGACACTGTGTCATAGGTAATGCCTTTCTTTGTACACTCTGCAAGTTCCCTTTTGTTAACTCCTCAGCAGATCTTTGGTGTATGTTCCCTCTCTTAAGGGTGATAGTAGCTAACAGAAATACAATCATATAACCAGGTATAAGGATAAACACATATCTGTAAGGTTAGATTTGTGTTGACTTGTTCCCCACGCACTCGGTACGCACACTGAATGCGCCGTCGTGCTGGATGAATTGTGCTACACTCCCAGCTATTTCCTCACTGCTCACCCTGCTTGAGTATCCAAAGGATGGTGTGGGTTGCATTTGTTTTGGCAAGGAAAACTTTGCCAAGGTGAGCTGAAACCTCCACACTTGGACACTTACATGTTCTAGTGTCAAGGACTTGTTCAACCCTTATAGAATTCAAAACATTTCACAAGTAACTCATTGTCAAGAAATAGCATATTTAGTGCTCTTGTTTAACTAGTATATGCTTTGGAGCCACTTTTTTGATCTTCGTTTGGGTCATACTGCTTGGTCTCAATTTGATTTTTAAGCAAAAAGTCAATATTCAAACACTCATGTTAGAGCATGCTGGAAGATTCTTTGTGGCCTTGTGGACACCCCAAACACATCCCCCTGCTCCCCAGTCAGCAGTGTTACATTAATTTCTGGTAGCATTCATAAGCCTTACAAAACTTGAAGCTTTGTAAACGTCGATCTTCTTTTTTAATTATTTTTAAATAAGAGGTAATGAGATCATCTGACTTAAACATGCCATACATCCTTGCAAACAGCACATACTAGCTGCAGGTTCTCTGTGTGCACAGCAGTTCATATCGCAGTTTCCTACAACACACTCAAATTTGATGGTTAACCAGTATCCAAATTCTCAGATGCTCAACTGCTACAAGCTGTAGCAAGACATCTGCAGCCACCTCTACGAGGTGTGAAACCACCTCCAAAAGTTTATCAAGTGAAAGATACTGAACATGCTGCTGGAGCAGGCTCAAAGCTATTACAGAAGAGTTCCTGCTGCAGGGGCTCCTCTGTAAATGCAGGCACCATTTTGTTAATTTTTCTCCCATTATTGTGTGAATATCATCTGAGGAATTTTGGTGTCACATTTAAATCCCTTTTTTTCTTAATGTTTTTGTGCCAATATTCTTCAGTACTGTATTTGAAACCTTTCCTTGAAAAAGAACCAAACNTGCTCTTGTTTAACTAGTATATGCTTTGGAGCCACTTTTTTGATCTTCGTTTGGGTCATACTGCTTGGTCTCAATTTGATTTTTTTGATTTAAGTTGTGACATCCCCCTGGAAATCAACTATCTTGCTGCAGCTTTACCTTTCATTAGGCATTTAGTAATGTTATAATCAAAACAGTGTTACACCATTTATATAGAAGATTGCAGAAAGGCTATATGTTTCCCTTAGGGCCCATAATCAAGTCTTTTTCTACGTAGTTGAGAGTAGTTAAACAGCTGAAAGTCATAAAAGAACAGGAAGAATTTTAAGATGTGGAGAAATTTTATTTGTGCCAGGTTTTAAAAATAAGTCCTTATAATTTTTTTAAAATGTAATGTTGAGTCCAAGAATGGAGAAAGGCAGCCATATAGGGACAGGGAAAGTAATATTGAAATGTGATTCTGGACGTGGGAAAACTCAGAAGCTGTGTGTGTTACGTGTGACGAGGTTAATTTGTGTTATATGCTTTTCGGCTGTGAACTCATAAATTTAAATCCCAAAAGATAAAGATGTTCTTCCTTTGTATTAATCACAGTCAGAGGAAAGCTTGCCCACCAATGTTGAGAGGATTTCACTGTCTGAAGAAATTATCTTATGAAGGAGGCTGGCATGGAGATGAATGTAGACTGTGACAAGCTCTGCATTATCTTCAGTATCCGTAACACCAATGATCAAATAAACACAAACCAACACTGTTTCTTTGATATTTCACAAATTTTTATATTTGTGTTTTCCCATATTTTGGAGTCAAATTGGATGGTACCTCATATCTCATCTTTGAAAATAGAGGCAAGTTGCACATAGTGAACATTTTTTTTTTTCACTGGTGTTTCTCTTATTTGCTATTTCTTCCTGGAACATTATTTACGGATAGTTTTTATCCCCTCCAGAATTGTGATTTTGAAAATTCTGAAATTTGAGTCACACAGGTTACCTAAAATACAATCAATGAGTAGGTGTCTTAATACTTTAGCTCTACTTACACCAGGAGAACTGTAGTGTTTTAAACACCGCTGTGTATCATTTTGGTGTCAACTAGTTATCAAGAAGGCATTAAATTGGGAGAAGTATCATGTGATGAATAAGCTTTGTGTATTAGAAACACCCCGGTCATTCAATAGTTAGTCTACACTTTGATTCCTATCTTGTCTAATGCTGCAGTATGCTATTAAAAACAGCAGATGTTCACTGCAGGGATGGTTGCACTTCATTTGTGAACAAAGTGATTCCCGTGTGTCGTGGTTTAACCCCAGCTGGCAACCAAGTTCCACACAGCCACTCGCTCATTCCCCCCGTGGCGGGATGGGGGAGAGAATCAGAAGAGTAAAAGTAAGAAAACACGTGGGTTGAGATAAAGACAGTTTAATAGGTAAAGCAAAAGCCGCCCACGCAAGCAAAGCAAGACAAGGAATCCATTCACCACTTCCCATCGGCAGGCAGGTGTTCAGCCATCCCAGGAAAGCAGGGCTCCATCACATGTAGCGGTTACTTGGGAAGACAAAACAACGTAATTCTGAACGTCCCCCCTTCCTTCTTCTTCCCCAAGCTTTCTATGCTGAGCATGACATCGTATAGTCTGGAATATCCCTTGGGTCAGTTGGGGTCAGCTGTCCCAGCTGTGTCCCCTCCCAAATACTTGTGCCCCCCCCGCCCCCAGCNAAGGCCTTGGCTCTATGTAAGCACTGCTCAGCAGTAACGAAAACACCCCTGTATTATCAATACTGTTTTCAGCACAAATCCAAAACATCGGCCCATAATAGCTGCTATGCAGAAAATCAACTCTGTCCCAGCGAAAACCAGCACACTGTGTGTGTCATGACAAGGTATATTCTCTGTCATACCTTGAAACTCAAGCAAGTCTAACTGATGTAAAATTTACTTGAATAATTGAAACAGAATTCAACCTATGTGTTATGAAGCATTTATGATCCATGCAAATGAAGAGAACTCATGTATATTAATGCAATGCTATTATTCTAATTATCTTTGCATATGGCATAGTAAATATTGATACTATTAATAAAGTTAAAGCAAGATGGAATTTAATATTCATAATTTAGCTCACAGTACATTACAGATGTTTTATGCTGAGAATTAATGCTGTGTGAAGTTACGTATAAATTTGCTAGGCTTTAATTTGACTGTTTATGTTATCTACCATATGTCTATTCTGTCCTTGATTATAACCTTCTGGCAAAAAGAATAATAACTGTCATCTATGAGGTTTTCCATAAGAAAAAGGCAGCAAGAACTATACATGAAAAGAGCTTAAATTAGTCTGATTTTGAAAAGCTAACACATTAATCTCAAAGAATTTTTGCTTGTTTCATCACTAGAAAGAAAAAATTCGTAAATTCCCCCCCCCTCCCCCCCCCAGTTGATTTTTCCTCCCCCATTGGTTCAGTATGGTTTCAGCATTGCAACTTGCTTTTGAGTCTTCATACCTTCCTCTTCCTCCTCTCTATTTTGGATGTTCCAGATTTCTAGAATTTCAACTGAAAAATCCTGTGTAGAGTCCCAAACTTTTACTTGAACTCCAGTCCTTGTGAATCTATCATCTCTTGAATACTGCTGGCATCTGAGATTTAGTTTTTTTAAATCTGAATGTAGAACTGTCGTCTTTCACATTTCTCTTTACTGCCTCATTTCTCTTGAGTTATTGTTATTCCCAGGCTTGCGTTTAGACTTCTGGTCTATTTTNNNTTAGACTTCTGGTCTATTTTTCTCTAACCTTCACTCTGACAATTAGCTCTCTCTTGTCTTCTTCAGTTCAACTTCAGCAAGTTGTCATTGCTGTCTCTTCTTCTGAGCTAGTGAAAAAAAAATCTGAGGTTTGAAAATACTTTAAGAAAGAGGATTCAGTTATCTTAAAACTAAGTAATTCCACCTCCTTTTTGCCACTGTTTATTTTCCTTGGAACACAAGCAAGAAAGTCCAAGAAGGCTCCATGGGCCCCATTTCTTTTGCTTCTGTGTGTGGCCCCATGCAGTTGTTGCAAAGCTAGCATTCTTTTTTTTTTTTTCCCTTGAATAAGTTGTTTTATATATAAAAACAGTGTCTTAGCATAATCTGTTCTCTAGAGATAAGTGGCCTGGTTTTTTTTTCTTTTTGGCATTTGTTTTCTTCCTAAGCTAGACCAGACGTGCTTGGAAACTTGTATATTAATACAGCTGCGATGGACTTTCAGGTCTTTTAAGCTCCTGTATAACTCTTTATGCTTTCAAGAGCAACTACTAGCTGGTTTATATGTTGTAAATATATTAATTCCATTATATGCCCTTAAAATTATATATATATATGTATGAATATAAACACAGCCAATGAAGAAACTGCTATTTGATTGCTAGTCCTTTTCATTCTTCAGGCAGAGGTGCTCTGCCACCAAGTGATAAATGGAAAGGGGTTAAAATAGAAATTAAAAATTAAAAATAATCTTCAGGGAAACCCTCAAGTACACCTTAAATCACATTAATTAAGGAATAGTTCAGCAGATACTTAGCTTGAGATAAATAAATTAAGAATAAGTCTAATTCAGCAGGGTATAAAGCTCACATATATATATGCTCAGAGTACATTTAACTAAAGACTATCTTTATGTGCTCTTCAGTTTTGCACATCAGGCCCCCAGGACCATATTTTCTGGATGCCTGTTTGCATTATCTGTGCCTAGCACAAAAGTACTGACCTGAAAGTCTTGCTTAAGTGACCATCTAAGAATCCTTTTTTAAATGAGTCACAAGCATGGACAGGATCCTTTTCTCTAGAGCAACATAAATTATGCTGCCTTAATTACAAAAATCTTAATTTTTAAATGGATTTCTGCCACATTTAGAACATATCTTTAAAGAAATAACATACAAATCTTATGGATTAATTCACAGATAACCTTGAATCATCAGGTGCATGGTATTTTGAATTGAACGAGGCAATGGTGAGGAGGATGTAGGTGGAATAGAGGGGAAACCCTAGTATGCAGTTGTTTTCTTAAAGACAATAATTTTTACAGCCCATCTTTCTAAGTCATCCAGTAGAACCATAAATCCTTTTGGGTTAAACCACAAGAAGACAGTACGACCATTTTTCTGGTAAGCATTTATTCTTGACCTCCAGAGTGCTGCAGTTGGAATGATAGAACACATTTATGAGGCAGTTCCAGTGCCCGGGATGCTGATTGTAGGTAATCCATGTATAATGTACAGTTTCTCTAAATATCTTCAGGTCACTAGTTGCTCTGGTACAGCTATATTCAAGTTTTCTTGAAAGCAAATTGTTTGCAGCTCTCAAACTTTGTTTAAATTGTTGTAGTTTAATTATTTGTCTCTAATTAGAATCTGATTTTCTTGTTCCAGTCACAGTCTCATCTATGCAGGGACTGCGATAGTCTGCTGAATCTGTAATAGACTTTGATTTCCAATGAAACATTTTTGGATAATTTTCATTTTGCATTCTGAGTTAAATCTGTGTTTCTTATGTTTTTTATTTCTAAGGAACAAGATTCTCTTCCAGCTAAATTTTTTTGCCATGAACTCAATCAGCTATAAAGATCACTTCATATGATGTCCCTCAAAACAAACTATTGTTCAGCAAGAAAGATGCTTTCTTTTGCAACAAGCGCTTCCGTTTATGACAGGGTTCTAGGTTATGAATCCCCAGTGGAGAAATAAGAAACTTTCTCTGTGTTTCCTTTGACTAGGTTAACTAGGTCTTGATCCCTCCTCTGACAGCTCCTGGCTACAGCCAAATATTGTAGTCTGCTTTCTTTTCCTTTCTTTCCTTTCCAG
>VYZV01017705.1:8518-19219 GCA_013401275.1 Pandion haliaetus
TTTATAATTCTTTCTAAAACAAAAGTTTTAAATTCCTTTAACATAAAGAGTTTGGAAATGTAGTGCCTGTGTGTTCCTTACAGTTTGACAAACAATGCTTGACCTTGAGAAGGTTAGGTAGGTAGGAAACAAAATAATTCCTTTAGATTGCCATAAAATATTTAACATATTGTGACTGCTTTTGCTTGCTTGTAGAAAAGCCCTTACAATCATGACCTGTCACTAAAAAAAAAGAAAGAAAAAGAAGGGGAGGCAACAGCTGGATTAGGTCATGTAAAGTAGAGAAGTGTTGGAATATTGCCAAACCCTGTATTGTAAAAGAAATCAAATGTTTAGCCTTAAACAAATGTTATGTTTTAAGAGTAATTTCATAGATTTTATTTGTTCTCTGCTTTGAAAAACTTCGTTCCCCAACATGCAAGCCATCCGCTTTTTTTAATGAATATTTTGATACTCTTTCTTCTGATGCCAACAGCTGAGGCTCTAAGGAAAACAGCAAATACTGCATAGAAGTCAGCAATATTTTGTTGGGCTGCAGTTCTGTCAATAGGTCAAGTGATCCAGTGGGCAGTTGCTGCCAAAAGGCTGCCCAGTCCCTCCCTGGGACGTTCCCAGACTTTTGGTCTCATCCACGAGCCAGTTAAGCTCACCCACACAGCACAAAACTCCTGTGATAAAAGCAGCGTCTGCTTGCCCGCTAGCTGCAGGGGAGTACGCTGGGCTAGAGAGAGAAACCCGACGAGTGTTAGAGCTGGTAAGATGTGAGCAGTGGGAGCTATGGGGATGTGGAGGGATGGAGGGGATAAAACTTTCTCCTCTTGCTGGGGGGCTGTCTCACTCTGTCTGGAGTAGCTGCAGTTAGGGTTTAAGCAGCCTTTTTTTGGTCTGTCCTGGGGCCTTCAACGTTTTCATTTTCAAAATATTTGCAAAGCGGAAAAAACTTGAGTTATTGCAAAATTATTTCTCTTCCTGAAATTAGTTGGGTTTAATGTATTTTTACATTTCATGACTTTTTTTCTTTTTTAAAGCATTTCCTATCCATTTGCACACTTGAAAATATTTATATGACTATCAAGCTTTTTGGAACAGTATGGTAAATAATCATCCAAGACTGTATCAAAAATTATTTGAATTCTCCAACTTCAGAAATTTTATGAAATGACATTTTAAATTCATAATAGTTCCCCTTTTTTTTTCTTTTTCTTTTAAAAAAAGTATATTTCAAATGGGGGTCTAGAAAAGAAAGGAGAGAGGACTAAACAATAGAATAGTTATGAATTTGTATCTCTTGGCCTGTTCATAGGATGAATTCAAAGCTGTTTCAATCTGTATAATGTTCAAGAGGCAATTGTACTGATGTGCAGGTCTGTTAATCTGGAGTGAATTAGGTGGACAGTGTGAACAGTGGTCATCTCTGGCAATTCAGGGCTAAGGGGTTTTTCCCTATTTGGATTCCAGGCAACTTGTATTTGACTTCTTTCCGTAAGGATGGTTATGAAGTGATGAGGTAGTGTGGAATGGTGATCCCTCTCTTGTTCCTTATGGACAAGAGACAATGTAAAAGCTGGCATAATTATGGTAGCCTTTAAAGGGACTGGACAAGGAAGGTCCTTCTTGAATGATTTCACAGGAAGGCCCTAAATGTACTTAAACCAGGCTTTTTGTGGCTATTCTTCCGGGGGGTTTTTTTGGTTGTTTTTTTTTTTTGTTTGTTTTTCTTTTTCCCCCAACCAGGTCAAAAGCAGGAAGCACTTGAATTCTTGTGAAGTGTCCAGCTTTGGGTTCTTTATATTTCTGTTTTGGTGCAGTGAGCATTCCCAGGGAGCTGCTTGTTTTTCTGTATTTTGTAGATGATGGTTGTTAATTACTTGGCAGGGACACTGAAGTGCTTGGGGAGCCTGACAGCAGGCTGCCTGCCCCTGGCTTGGGGGAGGAAAGGCATTCGCCACTGAGCAGCCGGAGTGCCGCACAGCTGCACCACTGGTGCTGCTGTAAGGAACGAGCAACTGCGTGTTTCTCTCCACCCGCGCTTTGTTCTTCATCAAGTTCATGATTTTATATTTACTTGTAATCTTTCACATAACAGGGAGTAGTGCCTGGTAGCCTGTTGTGATGCTATTGTGCAGTTAATACCCTGCAGCCTGTTCTTTGATTAGGGCATTTTACTTTAAATTTCGAACCACACATTTTTAGAGAATATTTTTTTTTTCCACCCTACTGTTTGCTCCAACCCCGTTGAAATGTGATTCAACAGAATTAACATTATCTAGTGGTCACTTGCTTCTAGAAAGGGAGCCTTGTCTTCCTTTTCCTATCAGTGAATTTGCATCTTTGCCCAAGCTCCAGTGCATCTAAGGTGAATGAATGTGTGAAACTGGCTGGGTTTTTTTTTTGTGCGGGGTTATATTTCTGATGGCTTAACTTTCCCGGACTGCACCCTGGGGCTAAATGCATGCCAGCACCGATGCACAGAAAGTGGTGGGAGCAGGCAGCCAGGAGGAGGGAGGGGAATGGGTGGAAAAACTCTGTCCATGACAGCTGGCTGCTGTCCGGGCTTTGGGTTGTCAGATGCTGGCTGGACACACGGACTGCCTCAGCAGTTGGATGTGGGAAGCAGTTTCCACCTATCAGTGATAATTTCATTGGCTTGTATTGAATAATTGACTTCTGTTTGGATCTTTGGCTGTTCTGCATTTTGGATATGTTATATTATGTATTTATATCTTTGAACTACTTGAATGCTATCAGTGTGTATATTTATACAACTTCTGCTCAGATCTTGTGAAATAATAGGTCAGTTACAGTTTCAATCTTCTGTAATTAGTTGGGTTTTTTTCTTCTTTTTTTGGTTTGGTTTTTGGTTTTTTTTAGCATCCTGTTTCTAAAAATGCTTCTCTTAGTCCTTTTATCAACAGAAGTAGCTGATCTCATGTCTCAAAGCATATGGATATTTTCTAAAATAGCTTTAAGTTGAGTTAAGGTGAATATGAAATAACTGCACAGAAATAACTAGGCAGAGTAGAAGATGAAAATGTCAGTGCTTGACTTGTTAAAGAAGTCTTCTGAAGCAGAGTATACTGAGCAAAATGGTGACATTTGTAGTTAGACCAAATTTATCAATTTTTTTTTGAAAACCTGTTAGTATTTGTCTAAAAATCTAAACGCTCTTATTTCATAATGGCTTACGAATTATAGAAGGGGAGGTCTTTTTGTCATTGTCTGAGGTACTACTGCAATTGCCTTGTAAGTATATGCTAATATGTCCTTTTGAATCATTCCAGTGGTTTGATACAATCGATCACCTGCATTTTTCCTTCACATGACCCCAGCACTGCCTCAATATGAAGTTAGACTGTGCTGCGCAGCATGGTGTCATGCTGTTTATCTGACATACAATAACAGGAAGAAAAGAAATTGTTTTAAGACTTGACAAATAAAGCAAAAGAAACACATAGGGCTCAGTGCCACAGCCCTTGCTCAGACAAGTGATTCTTCTGTGATCAGTGAGTCTGCTTATACAAATGGGGTGTCTTATTTAGTAAGTAGGAAATCGGGACATTTAGAAAATGATGATTGCCATCTGTGCAAAATATGCTGGTGTCAATTAAAATCTCAGTGAAAAAAATTCAGTTGTAAATAAAATAATACTTGAGGGGACATTGCTCACCTCACACAGCTCTACACAGAAAACTAAAAGGAAAAAAATAGTTTGGGGAAAACCCGGTGGAGGTGTGTCCTGTTGTTCATCTTTTCTTATGCTGGGGTCCATAATCAAAATGGCTATTAATGCAGTAGGAACTCAAGAAAGCCACGCAAGCCTTACTCAACCTCTTCCTTTGTCAAACGTGTAGGAAGCTGTAAAGAGCACTTGGGGAGGGAGGAAGTGACCCTCGGATACGGGGCTTACCAGTGCTCCCATGATCATGTCGGGGAAGAGGTTGACGTACATAGTCAGGACGGTCCCATGACTTTGTGAAATACGGCCACCTGAGAAGCAGTTCTTGAGCTGAAAGTTGCCATCATGTGTGATGGCACTGGCAAAAGGCTGCGCTGACAAGGAGGGAGGAATTACCTGAAGTTACCTGGTGTAGAAATGATAGAGTAACAGTAAGGTACCTGACTTTGGTTACAAGATCAACTTACCCTGCCTTATCCTGGAGCGATGAAGCTGCTGCTACTTACTGTACCCATTTTCTTTCTCGGTGTTTTTTTGGTGGTAACCTTGTGGTTCTTAACTACATGAAGCTTATGGTACGTGGCTTGTAGGATCAGGAGCTGTCGTCACCCTTAAATCTTGTAGATAGGCTTAATAAAAAGAAAAAAATATTGTCCAGAATTGCTGAAAGAGATATTGACATTATTTTATGAAAAAAACCCATGAGAAGTCTCTCATGAGTGTAAAAGAACACTATTGCATATTTTCTCTTTAGATTTTGGGCTTGATAATGTTCAAAGACCAAAGTGAAAAGAAGGGTTTCAGGGAATATTTTGTAATACAGGAGCTAAGTATGTGAAAGAGCTGTGCTTGGTTCCTGTAAACAGAACTCCTCATGCTCGGAGCTCTCCCTTCAATCATATGTCTTTCTGGAGATGTGGTTTGAACAGTTGCTTGTCTCTGTTCGTATAAGAAACCTCCATTATTCATTAAGCAGTTGACGAACAACCACCATTAGCAAAACCATTGTCCCAGGGTGTATGAGTGTAGGTCACTCATAAGAACCTTAGTGTAAGAGATGCTGTCTTTTTGGCAGAGGACTTCAGTCATAAGCTACTGCTTTCAAACCACAAGCTGCCTGTTGGCAGCCTATTCGAAATCAGCGATTTCCAGTCAAGAGAGACGCTGGCGTGCTTCAGCCGCTGCGCGGGGCAGTTCTGCCTGCTCCCTGCAGCAGCCCTGCTGCGCTGTGGTGGGGGGAACAGCGGTGGCAGGTTTCTGGGGGTCCTGCCAGCTTGAAGCAGCTGCTCGGTCAGTAGCAAGGCCTGGAGGCTTGCTGCCTGCCCTCCCTGCACTGCAATGGGGGAGGGGGTAGGAGTAGAAAGACACAGCAACAATGGCCAGGAGTAAGGTTGTCACACATTATCTCCATGACTTGCAGCCTTCACAACCTGTCTCATGAGCAGTGGTCTGTAACTCCACCCCTGTGGCTGTCAGCAATCCTCCAGCTCCTCTATTCTTAAGGCACCTCAACATCGATTTGACCATCAGTCACCTCCAAAAATTGGGTGATTAGTGAGCGGTGGCACTGCTAGACTGTAGATGACTGTATGAAAGCAGTGGTCCCGTAGGGAAAAGGTGTAGAAGGTGGTGATTGCAAGGGGTCTTGTTCTCAAAAGGGTCAAAACTGTACCTTTTTAATAAAATTTTTAAAAGCTGTCCACTGTTGTTTTTTCTGTTTTATTTTACATGATCAGTTAACATTCATAGCATAAACCACTTGGACTTCTATCAAATTAACTTTGATTTTTAAAGACTCCACATGTTGAAGGTGGTTTTTTTCTTGCTTTACATTTTCTTTCCTCACATTGCGTCTCCATGTTCCTGACTCCAGAATGTGCCATCTCTGGTGAGGAATGCGCTGTAATCAGTGCATGTTGCCTGGAGAAACCATAATTACTTCTAAGGAAATAGTTTTTTGGGCTCAGTCTGGGGAAAAAAGCCATTTGAAGTCCTGTAGAGTGCTCTTTGTTTTATTGGAACAGCACCAGCAGTGCATGTTATGATACTGTGCTAATCCAAAAATTAGATAAATTTTGAAAGATAATCCCATTAATTGCTGACTTACTCATTTTAATAAGACTCACAGCAGATGTGCAGGTCTGCCTGCATGGAAATTACTATTAGATCAGTGCCAAAAGAACAAAGATCACAGTCAGACAGGACAACAGACTAAGGCACACTGAGTCTGCCTGCTGTAGCCAGTTTTGGCAGGACATCTCTACTGAATGTGAAATTCACCATTCATTCCTTTACTTTGCATGATATACAGTATACTGAGACTGAGATCAGGAAATTATTGATAAATCTTATTTTGTTAGTATTTTGTGCTTCCTGTTAAAGCTCGTACTTTATATCTTGAAGCAGGTAACCTATTTAAATGTGGTGGCATCTAGAGCCGGTAACTTGGCAAACTGTAGTTCTTTAGTAGCAGTTACTACAAGCTCTATTTCAGTCTAAAAATGAAAGTTACTGTGGGAAAGATGCATGGTTTCTTCCAACCCAAACACCTATAAAGCTTGTCAAAACACAGAAAAGGCAAAATTGAATGCTGGAGTCTCGTGAATACCCACGAACCAAACCAGTGCACTAGTGTCTCATTAAACCAAGCAGATGCAGGTACGTTATCTACTTCAAATTGGATTCTATCACTGATGCTCTGCATAACCCACTTTGGTTTACTAGAAATGAAATTATTTCAAAAGTCGAAGCTGTTTCTCTTAGAGTATCTTTTGTGCGTTCTGCACAGTTAAACTTGCTGAAGTTTGTTTTGGTTCTGCTTCTGTGTTACTGCTCTATGTATTGTTGCAAGTGGTTCACATACTTGGTGTTAGCGCATACCACGTTTTGGAAACCTCTGCTCTATGTTTCTATGTAAGGTAGCATATGTACCAAGAAGTGGAATATTTTCTAGTTCTTAGCAAGTGTTGTGTAGCAAGTGTTTGGCCTGTCAGTTTTAAGTGCAATATTGTTTCATCTCTTTAACTTCATCAGATGTTGTAAGTGCATTCACAGGGGTCATTGAACTAAAAGAGCAGTATCAATACACTTTTTGCTATCTACAATTTGTACCTACCATATTTACTTGGTAGATTTGTTTACTCCATGCAATAAATGCTATGAAAGGGGGGAATAATATTTGTTTGGTAGTTCTAGGAATGTTCCCATGCAGTGAGAAATAATAGCCTTACATGCTTTACATCTTCATTATTCCCAGAAAGCTGTCTACCTTATTCTGTTGAACTCTAGAATATTTTTGCCTGTTTCTGGAGAATAGCTTTGCAGGAAAAAGCCTTACATTTTTGCATTTTGTCAGCATATGTATCTGAACTAATCCTTTAATAGAACCTGATCTGTGTCCTACGCTTTGCCAAGATTCCGCTTTTCAAAGATAATTCTAAACCTTCTGATATTTGCCTTTTATTTTTCTGGCCAGCACCTTCTTGCAGAAAGAAAACCAATTTCTTCAGCAAGACAGCCCTCCTGACTTCAGCAAGTTATTTTTTTTCTCTTTTTACAGCATTGAGTTATCAGCTGTTTGCAGTATTTGAGCAGTGGTTCACCACAGTAAAGTCTGGCCTGTCGTTTAACCCTTAGAGCTCATCTGCACAGAACAGAATATCAGTATGGAGTTTTTATACTATTCTGCAGCTGCAAAGCATTCACATCTCTATCACCACTGTGATGGGAGGGGTGAAGATATATCAAAACATGAATAAGTAATTAATTTGAGAGAATAGCATTTAATAGAATTTGGCGGAAGATAGATTTATTTTTTTTCATGAGACAAACTTGGACCTCCAGGCTTCCTACACTCCTCCTTCATACTCCTAATTTTCAAATAGTTTGGGCTTAGTCCAGTTATTCTTAAAATGTGTTTGGGTATGCATTGGCAGTATAAGCTTTTTCGTAACATGTCAGTTCCTCTCACAAACAGGACAAACCTGTGAAGGGTAGGTACCAAGTTACTAGAAACTTAGTTTTGAGGGCAGGTTTGGACACAATTGTGGGCAAAATCCATGACCTGATTTACTAGATTTCCTGCTTGGGCCTCAACAAATCTCTTGTCATAACTGCCTGAGTGAGAGGGTGCTTTCTGCCTTCTTGTTTGCACTCAGGAAGCTGCTCACTCTTGTCCTGGCCTTGCTACAGCTCCTGTAGTGTTTGGTGAGTAAGTGGATAGGTTGAATTAGTCTCTTGTAGCGTCAGTGCTACTTAACGCTCTTCTAAACTGATCAGGAGACTGTATGGCTAGGTTACTGTGGCTAACCCAATGCTTTGGTAGATAGACTATTAGCTGAACCTCCACTTCTGTCCAGGGATGAGTAGGAAGGGTGAAGCTTTCCACTGATCTTACATGAAAAGATTTAGCCGTAGCACATCAAGACCACAACCGTTATGGCAGTTGTTCTTGGGACTTAGCACACTAGTTATACATAGCTATATAATTTTAAGAGTAATTTTGAGACTTAAATTTTGCCTCCTGGTAGTCACAAGAGAATGACCCTTTTCCCATAGACTTTGGTTACAACCAGAAATGCTGTATTTGTTTCATTCAGAATGTATGATTAAGAGTGGGATCACAATGGCAGTAAAAATTAGACAGTGCTGGAACAGTGTAGATGCACTATGTGCTACAGTTGGGACTGAAAATAAATATAACAGAAGACCTAATGGTGTTGAGATAAGTTTCAGGAAGACAATGGAACTGCTGATGGAGGACCTATCCAATACTAAAACATTAGTTTAACCTTTTGTGAATATAAATAAGCCTTTTTTTTTTCATGTTACTGGCATTTCAAGCTGGCTGATTATGTTTGTCTAAATGTTCATGGCTCCAAGTTGTTTCTAATTAGAATGCTCTGAAAAAATAGATAATGGGTTGCCTAGCTTCAAACGTTCTTGCAGATGCAAGCATATTTGCAAGCATTCTAGCCTCTCATTTCCTTGTAGATGATAAGCAAAATAATTATTAAGTGCTTATCAAATTTACAGTGTTTATTTCTCTTTTCTGTTAGTTATTTATTACCTCCTCTTTCTCGCTTACATTCTTACCTGCCCCCATATTAAGTTTTTTTTAAATCTTTCCCCACCTTTCTCTACTCTTCAGTGTATTTAATCATCCCCAGTTATAAGAGGTGGTATTAATCATGTACTAGTCAACACAGTAACTGGCTGGCAGTATTTTGTTGCACATTGCATTTCTGACTTAAAGTAAAATTTCTCAGTTGTTATAATGCATAGGAATAGCAGTAATACCCAAGTGTTTCTTTAATCAGGTCAGAAATAATCACAATAGGAATCTACATCAGCCCAGTAAAAGCTGCAGGTTTTTGCAGCATGTCTGACTTTTTGCATATCTAATGGAATTTTAAGTTGAACTTACAGGGCAACAACTGTATTTCTAAAAGGTAGACTGTGTTACTGCCTACTTAAATGGACAGAATTGAGCAGCCCTACTGAAATGTGTGCTGCTGATTGTGGAGCAAGTATTTGGTAGTTTTGTAATGTGCTGAAAATTACGTGTTGGGGGCTTTTTTATAATACACTTACATACAGTACACTAGATACAGGAATCTTCACCACAGACTTGTATTTCTGCCACAATTTTCTTGTCTACGTCACCTTGAAGGTAATATCTTTCATTGGCTAGAAACCAGGGCTCAGATTTCCAGGGATGTTAAAGGATGCCTTTTATCCAGGCCAAGTGCTTTTATTACAGTTTCCGTTGTCTGAATATGTTTTGCTTTATATTTTCTTCCAGCTTTCTTACCAATAGCAGCATATTGATCCTCTTAATCAGAATAAATTCCATTCTGTGAGGAAGAAATGAAATAAAAGTGTCAGCTGGCTTTGTGCTTTGCTCTTTTTTTTTTTTAAACTTACAATAGGAACCCTTTCCTACAAAAATTTGTAATACATTTAGCTAGTTTTTGGATGCTACCTTCTGTAATAAAATAAACTATTTGAATGTATAGCATTTTGTGAACCCTTTGAATGCAGAAATAGAATGGCTGAACAAAAATGCTGGTTTTTTTATAGTTCTGTTGAACAAGCCTGCTGACAATTCAGGTAGGAAAAAAAGTCTGTTAGAGATTGTAATCTTTCTAGAGAAGAGCGTAGGCTAGTCATGGTGGAAGTTTTTTTCATATCCAGCTCCTCAAGGTTTAAACAACACAATACATTTCAGCGAAAGGCCAAGTGTGTTTGTAGGATGAGACACTCTTAGAAGAAAGACGAGTAGTCTAATTTTCTCATAGAGAAGTGTTAGCACTTAATAAATGTGTTTATAGTCATTCTACCTTATAGTTAATCCTGTTTCTAACTGTCGTTTTTTTATATGTATTTGTTTTTTCAGGCAGCAGCATCTGTCCAAAGTCTTTAATATTGTCTAGATCTTGTACAGCGAGTGCCACAACGAGGCTAGTTGAGCAGAATGTACACAATGAAGCAGCTCAGGGAATAAATGGAAGTGTGCCAGTCAAACAGTCCCCACATTCAGTTTCAAATCCAAAGCCACAAGGTAAGTAGTCTCAAATATTTTTGTTAGGGAAGTTGTTCTTCATCTCAACTTTAAGAGAAATAGAGCACCTTGAAAGAACTTTATTTGTCAGAAAGAAAATAGTGGGATAAAAGCTTGTTACTGAATTACAGGTGTTCTGTAAATGCTTTATGAATCTGTAATTTCTGATAGTATTTTGCTGAAAAAGGAAGGAAAGGAAAGTTGGACTTACTAATATGTTACAAGCTCATAGGTCTAGCTACACTTTTTATCTCAAATGTCTAGTAACTTGCTGTGCACTTACTGCCCGGCAGTGCGTGTTAAATTCATTCTCTGCCCAAGAAGTGCCTAGTAGGTAGAGATGGGAGAATGTGTGTAAGCCTCTTGTTTGTATTAAACTATTGCCAGGGCTTATTTTTCAAAAGGGTTACTGTATTTGAGCTGGAAGGTTTTGATTCTGTTTTTGAATCGGAGTGTTTAGCAG
>VYZV01017708.1:0-14027 GCA_013401275.1 Pandion haliaetus
TGGGAGAGGTTTTTCTAGGTACCTCAGTAAACACACAGTGCTGGCCGTCTTCTGGTTGTCTTCAACTTGATGCTTAGTTATGGCAAGTGAAGGGTTAGAGAACTGCAATGTACTTTGACTTAGGAAATCTTACGTCACTTAATGTTAATGTGCTTCAGTGAAATCGGTGAGCAGCATATGTAAAACCCACAGTTGCTGAGAAGATAACTGCTTTAAGGTTTTTACAGTCTGAATTGCTCATCAGCTAATGGAAGTTTTGATTCTGATGTCAAAATACTTGTTTATTTTTCATTTGATTTAACCACGAAGATTTCTAGAATATTTACTAGTTATCAGTGGCCTCATAGAAAAATAAATGGTGCTATATGATAATGTTCTTTCTTCAATTCACTTAAGAGATTTTTAGCTTGATAACTGTAAAAGTTTTCAGGAAAAGAACTGTTTTGTCATTGTGCTTTGTATTCTGAATGAGGGTTGTATATGTTCTTTTGGGTCATTTCTGTGAATTATTTTGACTACACAATTAACCTATCTGATCAGAACTAGCTCAGTTTGCATTTAAAAAGTAAAGTCATACAGGAAATACATTATAATATCTTAAGTATAAGGGGGGAGGGGAATGTTTGCCTGGACCTCTAAGTTTTGTTAAGAGGTATCAGATAAAGACTTAACTATTATTTTTGTTCTGTTGCAGGGATTTCTCCAAAGTTAATATCCTGGTACCTGGTGCTGGGCTAGGTAGATTGGCGTGGGAAATAGCTATGCTCGGTTATGCTTGCCAAGGAAATGAATGGAGCCTCTTTATGCTCTTTTCTTCTAACTTTGTACTCAACAGGTACATAGCTTATGTTTTACTTGCTGATTGAAACCTAGTGAGGCAAAACTATAAATGAAAAAAACTTGAATAAATAAAATTCACAGGAACAGATTTGCAAGTCCTAATGCAGGGCACACATAACCACTCATAGAATGTTTTAATGAAAAAAAAATCAGTGGAATAAATGGGGGAGGAAACCATTGTTAACTGACTCATTAAAATTATAGCAGGAAGTATGGATTTTAAGTTATGAGACTTAAAATCGCTAGATTGTACCATGGATTTTCTGCATAATCTTGAATAGGTTTTGTGGTTGATTTCACATCTGTTTCTGTAAAAAGCACACCTATCTCAGTGGTGTCAAATATGGACTAGTTATGTGCACGGTACTTAGTGTTGGTGATTAGTAACAGAGGAATCTTGTTAAAGAAAGTGTTACATTCCATGCTAAAATTTTAGGCACTGTTTTGACATGAAAACCAAACCACTGAAGTGTGCTGAACCACTTCTTAAGCAAGTGGCTAAAATAATAGAGTTAATAGTTCTACAACTAATGCTGAAATATTAAAGTTGAAGTAGTAAATTTCGCTTTATAGGTTCAATTTTGAGTGACATTTCTGTATTTGGTATTCTGTCACCTGAATTGGAAATTACTGGGTTTATAATGAACTTGTTAGAGAGGAGGGAAGGCAGTAGATGCAACTGTTCTTTTTCAGAAAGAGGGTGGGAAGACTATGGGTGGGCAAGTATGAAAGAGATCTGAGGGGGTATTTTGTTTTTTGGGGGAGTTGGTACCAAGTTCAGAGAGACAGAATTTGCCAGTTCATTCTTCAATCTGAAATGATACACCTTCACTGAAAACACCTGAACTATTGGCTTGTATTCAATATTACCATGATGTTTTGGAGCCCTGTTTGTAGACTGATTGTCCACAGCAGCCTGTGATGATCTTAAATCTGTTATAGCTTGCTGTTCAGAAACAAGGGGGAAACACTGTTTATTACAGCTGTTGCATGTCTGCTTAAAATGGTAGTGGTCAATGTGATGAAAACAGATACTTGCTAGAGGTTTATTTGTTCTTTTTCTTACATTATTCTTAAATGACTGCTGTGGTTTAACCCCAGCTGGTAACTAAGCACCATGCAGCCACTCACTCACCCCCAAGTCAGTGGGATGGGGGAGAGAATCCGGGGGGGGGGGAATAAAACTCATGGGTTGAGATAAGAACAGTTTAATAGAACAGAAAGGAAGAAACTAGTAATAATAACAATAATAAAATGACAGTAATAATAACAATAATAAAATGACAGTAGTAATAAAAGGATTGGAATATACAAAACAGGTGATGCTCATTGCAATTGCTCACCACTTGGCAACTGATGCCCAGTTAGTTCCCAAGCAGTGATCCTCCCAGGCCAACTCCCCCCAATTTATATACTAGACGTGACGTCACATGATATGGAATGCCCCATTGGCCACTTTGGGTCAGCTGCCCTGGCTGTGTCCCCTCCCAACTTCTGTGCCCCTTCAGCCTTCTTGCTGGCTGGGCATCAGAAGCTGAGAAATCCTTGACTGTAGACTAAACATGACTTAGCAACAACTGAAAACATCCGTGTGTTAGCAACATTATTCTCAGACCGAACCCAAACCATAACACTATACCAGCTACTAGAAAGGAAATTAACTCTACCCAAGTTGAAACGAGGAGAATAACTCATCTGGTGGTGAAACTGCATATTACAGTTGAACTGATAGAAAGCTTGCAGCTACTGAAAGGACGTCACATTCTTCTTGTCCTTAGCTATACAGCCCTGCTGGTTCTTATGTTCTTTGGGACTTCTGAAATTATTTAAAGCAGCATAATAGTATTCATATCCCGTCTTTGGGCATACTGATCAGCTGTCATAGCAGTTCAGACTTGAAAGTTAACTTCACCCCTAGCTACCTCTGATGATATGGTTTTTGTCTTCCTTAAATAATGAGTCCTTGGCCTATATGTGGAATACTGAAGATCCATGCTTAGCTTATGATAGTAATCATTCTTAGCATCTAATGCTCATGTGGTGTTTCCTATTTATATAAGATATTTAGCAGAGGTGTATATGCATGAGATTTGCTAACAGTATTAGATTTTAGCCAGCAAAATTGAGTGTTGCTCAGCTGCTGTAACCTTCATCTTTGCTGGGCAAGTTGTCAGTTACAAGTTTCCTTCTTAGCATGGAAGAGAATACTGCTAACCTGACTCTGAATTTAAGTCAATTCAGCTAAGTCCAAGCATTCCTTTCTGCCAGATCTAATTATGGGCTTGGAATGTCTATTAAGAAGGTGTTAGGGACTTCTAGGATCTTTTTAGTCTTAAGTGGCTGTTCCAAGTTAGCCTTCTGAAATGGATGATTGCCTTCCTGGAACTGGAAGAAACAGCAATGATCAATATGAGCTGAAGATACCAGTTAAGGAAGAGTGGTAAGAAAGAAGGATTTTGTGAATTAGTTTTTAACTACAGTCTGAATTAAATTAATTTTTGTTTTCAGTGGATAAAACCATGAGGATTTTGCTAACATTCTTACAGCTTGGATATACCTTCTTTCTCTGACTTCGGTTTATTTTTAGGAAGACAAAGTATTGTCTTGAGTGTCCATCCAACTACTACAGTGGACTCCTAGATGTGGTACAGTGACTTAAGTCTGCTGTATATGAAGTGGTATCTGCTGGTTTTTACACGTGTAAAAAAACTTAATTCTCTTCAATTGTGAACTTTTGTTAATGTGGATAAAGTTGCATAGCATGATATGTAGAGAGTGTGTCAAAGCATAACTGTAGTCACTGTAAGTATTTGAAATTAATTAGAGTACATTACTCCATTGAGGAAGCTCTAATTTGAAAAGAAGGTGACCCTGGAGTAGTAAAGCTACAATGGCTCCAAGGCTGCTTCAGTCCTAGTATGGGAAATTGTGCTTTTTCATGTATGGGTAAGGTTCTTATTGCTGCTGTATTTTTCTAGTGTTTACGTGAGTTCTGGCTATAATGACAGATAGCAGAGGTGATCATTGATGATGTAGAGACACACTTCATTTCTTACATGTTTTGCAAGAGAAAAAACTGAAAAGCGTCATCTGTTGTCCTGGCTCTGGAAAGCATACAAAAATTTTCAGGCAGTCTGGAGCCACAGGTCACATGTTACTTCCCTTTGACATCTGACAGGAGGGGAAACAACACTAGAGTGGTATCTGTGTGGAGGAGACTGGAGCAGGTGGTTGCTGACTTTATTTTCTGCAGTTGGAGATTCAGAGCATGTGGTCTGTCGCCTTGGTCCAACAGCTCTTCAGTAGCAACCTACTACTATTTGAGAAAGTTCAGTTGAAGTAATAGAAAATCACTTTGTAGCCAAGCCAGGGTAGGGTTAGTTTAAAAAAGCTTTAATTAAGACCAGTACAATTCATGCTAATAATTGGCTAATACTTAGTTTCTGGGAAGAACGTAATTTTAGATATATCTTGGCACTTGAGAAGGCTGCTTAACTGTATTTTTTGCATGTCCATGAATGCCTTAGGATTAAAACAGTTAGGCTTTTTATCTTTAAATCTGTTATCAGAAGTAGGATTTGACCTACTCATCTTTTCCAGAACCGTCTTTTCGACTGAATATTGAACAGTAAATGCCCTGCCCCTATGGAAAATAGCGAAGTGCATCACACCTAGTTGAAGATGGTAGATTTTTACAACATAACTTACGTCATACGTCTTTTGTTGGAAGGGTGGAATTGTGAAGGACTACAGTAGTTTTGAAGTAAAAATTACTGAAGCTGGAAAGGGGGTTTTTAGAGCTTTAATATGGAAAGGGATTGGTCTTTTATATTGAATTCGGAATTCTTTTGGGGACTGCTCAAAAGTCTACATGAATATACTTTGTGCTGAGAAAAAAAAAACACAGGGACATGAGTGTTCGCTTATAGCTCAGGAAAAAAACCCCTCCTTTCCAATCTGCTTGAATCTCTTTCTTTCTTTACCTTGCTTTTGGGTAAATTTTCATTGTTAAAGAAAAATGTTCTGAGGATAATACAAATTGACGGGGAACATAAAGACAATGCTAGAATAGTTAACACAACTTTTGTTGAGCAATGTGGGGTTTTTGGGGTGGGTTTTTTTTTGTTATGGGGGCTTTTTTGTTTGGTTGGGGGTTTTGGGGGGGGGGTGGGGTGGGGTGGTTTTTTGTTTGTTTTGTTTTTTGGTTTTTAACCAATATAGGAATGCCTTTCTTAACATGGGCAACATTTTCTTCATCAGGGTTTTTTCCCTGCTTTTTTTCCTTTAATTGACAGCATATAGCTGATATTTATTCATTCTATATAGAGATAGTTGATGAGCGCATTATACTGCTGCTCAAATACAGGTTGTTTTTGTATTACTTCTTTTACTGATAAATGAAATGTAAGTATGACATGAAGAAGGTAAAAAATGTTATTTCAAAGACTTGACCGTAGATGTTTTCTATCCACCAGCCAAGAGTGCACTTTCTATAATCTGATAGATTGTTTGCACTTTATGAAGGGTTTGGCGATACATGTTTTATGGGACAGATGTGTCCTCTGTTGTGTCTGAAAGAAAATGGCTTCATTTTTTAATTAAAACCTGTGGGAAAAGCTGCTCTTTAATGCTGTATTTTATCCCTTTTTAAAGTAAGAGTTGACTTAGTTGGTCATGTCAATTCACAAATTTTATTTTACAAAGACCTGTTTATTTAGCATAATTGCAACACTCCAGAAGTCACTAACTTAAAATGACATCTAGTGCAAAACCTAGTACACTTTGCAAAATGGAATTTATTTATTGACATTTAAAAGCATCCTTTCAGTTAGCATCTGAAAAATGCTTTTGTTCTACTGTGCTTCAAAACCCTTATGATTATGGTTCTAGAATGAGAACAAGTCTTGAATGAGAACAAATGTTTCCAATGAAATTCATGTAACTAATGTTACTAATTTTCTTTTTTTAATAGAAAAAATATCATTCAGAAAGACTTAGCTTTACTGAACTTAGTAAATCATAAATTTCATTAATCTTACTGAAGAATCTTGTGCATTTTCTTTTCAGTGGAGAAATAAGTCGGGGGAAATGGTAAAAAAAGTGGCAAAAGACAATTTTAAAATTAAAAAAGGCAGTTATTTTGTGGTCGTAATTTGTGTGTCAGAGTAGAATTGGTTTTTTGTTCAGTTCAAAAGTTGATGGGTAGTCCAAAGTGTTATGAACTAGACACAAGTTCTTTAGAAAACATGTAGCTTTTGCAAGAACTTTATCAACAAAATAATAGATGTTGGTGAAAGTCTTTGACTCCTATGTCTATAAATAATAGGTAAGCAATTAGTTGAAACTGAATTGTGCTGATTTCTGTATTTTGCAGATGCTCTGAAATTAACTCATGTAAGCTTTATCCCTGGATTCATCAGTTTAGCAATAACAGAAGATCTGCTGATCAGATACGTCCAATTTATTTCCCTGATGTTGATCCTCACAGTCTTCCTTCTGGTTCAAACTTCTCTATGACAGCAGGGGATTTTCAAGAAATCTATTCCGAATGCAGTGAGTAAATGCAAACTTGTAGGCTATCCATGTAACTGTATTGTCAGAGTATTTGTTATGGGACAGATAATGTTTACATATAGAAGGGAACTGTATCTACAAGCATTATGCAAAAAGTACTAACTGTAGTAAGATGTTTCTTACTCCAAATCAGCTTTTCTTTTCTTCTTAGTTATAACAAAATGTGGACACCACCTTGCCTAACAGGTCTTTGTTGTGGTAGCTTCTTTTAGAGTAAGACAGCATAGTAGTATCATGGAAAGGTTTACTTGATTTAGAAAAGTGATGTTACTGTGATGGATTGTCCCTGGCTGGATGCCAGGTGCCCACCAAAGCAGCTCTGTCACTCCCCTTGTCAGCTGGACAGTAGAGAAGAAAAATACAACAAAGGCTCATAGGTTTAGATAAGGGCAGGGAGAGACCACTCACCAATTAGGGTCACAGGCAAAACAGACTCAACTTGGGGAAATTAATTTAATTTATTGCCAATCAACCAGAATAGGGTAATGAGAAATAAAACCAAGTCCCAAAACACCTTCCCTCTACCCCTCCCTTCTTCCTGGGCACAACTTCACTCCCAGATTCTCTACCTACCCCCGCAGCGGCACAGGGGGACAGGGAATGGTGGTTATAATCAGTTCATCACGCATTGTCTCTGCTGCTTTATCCTCCTCAGGGGCAGGACTCATCACACTCTTCCCCTGCTCCAGCATGGGGTCCCTCCCATGGGAGACAGTCCTCCACAAACTTCTCCAACATGGGTCTTCCCCACGGGCTGCAGTTCTTCACAAACTGCTCCAACATGGGTCCCTTCCATGGTGTGCAGTCCTTCAGAAGCACACTGCTCCAGTGTGGGTCCCCCATGGGTTCACAAGTCCTGCCAGAAAAACCTGCTCCAGCATGGGCTCCGCTATCCACAGGTCTGCAGGTCCTCCCAGGAGCCTGCTGCAGCACAGGCTTCCCATGGGGTCACAGCCTCCTTCGGGGGCATCTGCCTGCTCCAGCACGGGGTCCTGCAGGATATCTGCTCCACCGTAGACCTCCATGGGCTGCAGGGGGACAGCCTGCCTCACCGTAGTCTTCCCCATGGGCTACAGGGGAATCTCTGCTCTGGCACCTGGAGCACCTCCTCCCGCTCCTTCTTCAGTGACCTTGGTGTCTGCTGGGCTGTTTCTCTCACATGTCACTCCTCTCTCCAGTTGCTGTTTTGGTGCCCACTGCAACTTTTTTTCCCTTCTTAAATCTGTTCTCCCAGAGGTGCCACCACTGTTGCTGATGGGCTTGGCCTTGGCTAGAGGTGGGTCTGTCTTAAGAGTTGGCTGGCATTGGCTCTCTTGGACACAGGGGAAGCTTCTAGCAGCTTCTCACAGAAGCCATCCCTGTAACCCCTCTGCTATCAAAACCTTGCCACACAAACCCAATACAGTTGCTGTTACTGTAAGTCGGCGCTTCAGAAACTCTCTAAGTCTCAATTTTGAAGTTTTAGAAAGCAGGCGTTCTTTATTGCAGCGCTGGGTNTGAAGTTTTAGAAAGCAGGCGTTCTTTATTGCAGCGCTGGGTGCATGGGGGATCATTCCACCTATTGTGCAGACCAATTCTTTCAACAGTTGAGATTATATACAGGATGGATATACATGTTCATAACTATTCCTGGAAATAATTAACATATTCATCTGAATTCTAGGAACTCATTAATATATGTAAATAACCTTGGTGCAGGCGCAGTCAAGATCGTCGGTCTTCGGGGGTCCTCTGGTGGTCTTCGATAGTCTTCCTCACTTGTCCGCTAGTTGACCCTTTTCTAGTGATTCTGCACAGTGGGACACTTTACATGTTTGATACAACTTACCCTAAAGAATGTTTGCTAGTAACTCTACTATCTATCTTTTCTTGATTTACATTCTTTTGACAAAAGGGCCTAAGGTTCTTACCTTCTCAGGGAATTGCAAGGTCAGCCAAAAGTAGTTTCATCTGATATCTTAAACATTTTGCAACACACAGGATTTCTCATCCATCACTAGTCAGTGTAAGAAAGCCACTGTGGTCTTTTTAAGATGTAAAACATCTTGTATCATTACAAAGGGAACAATGTAACTAGTCACTTTTCTTCTTTAATATAAAAAATAGAAATACCAGTATTTTTTTGTTGATTTATTTCCTGTTGTAAAAGCAAAGCAAACTGTTTCAGTAGTAGCAAGTTACGAATGAAAAAAACATATACTTAATGGCTGTCAATAGTAAATGTTTCAGAAGCACATTATGAGGATTATAATTATCAAAGATTGAGACTTCTGTCAGTACAAATAACCTTATATTTTCTTGTGATATCAGGTTAGTTGTGCTGTTCTCATTGCAGCTATGAAGTAATGTTTTATGACTAACTTAATGTTGAATTAACCTGTAGAAGACTATCTTATTTAGTGCCTAATCTACCAATTACATACTTGGGATTTGATCAAGGGTAGCACTTACCCAGTTCTTTTATATGTAGTCTAATATACTAATATATGCCTATTTAGAAGTCACTATTTTTTCCTTACACAGTATTGGATTGTCACCTGCGACATCTATTTTCTGTTTCCACCTTTCTGTCCCTATTAGACCCATAGCCATTGTTCATCAGGATTATATAGTTATTGATCTGTCCTTTATTGTGCAGCTAGACTTCAAGAAATTTTCTTGCAGGAGCCTACCTTAATACTTCACTTTGTGAAGGTTCTGTCTTACATTAGAACCTTTGATACTGGCATAAATTGAGACTTAGGTTTTTTATTTACACAGCTTAAAACTTTTGCCATTTCAAGGATACATGTTTAGAGAAGAATAGGGAGCCAGTCGTGCTTTAAAAGGGAGACTTTGAAAGATCCTGCTTGTTAAGTAGTGAAAAACAGCTGGAGAAATATTCAGATACTGAATAAAATATTTTAAAGCTATGTGATTTGTGAAATTACACTTTAGTGTACAGACATGGATTGCTGTAGGTATTAAC
Source organism: Pandion haliaetus (assembly GCA_013401275.1). Taxonomy (NCBI): domain Eukaryota; kingdom Metazoa; phylum Chordata; class Aves; order Accipitriformes; family Pandionidae; genus Pandion; species Pandion haliaetus. The sequence continues at coordinate 9,383 of VYZV01017708.1, forward strand.
TAGAGGCCCAAAATCACTGGGTATTTTTGCAGTTGTATTTTTGATAGTTGTGATGAAGTTCATAGGACAGGTGAGTAACAGCACACTTGGGCCTTCATTTATGTCAAATGTGTTATAATATTTACATTTCACAGTATATAATATAAATATATCTCATAATGCATATGAATAATTTTATAAAATGCATAAATAATAAATATGTGTACATATTTTAGACTGTGCATGTGTGTATATGTACACATATATATATATAGGTCACACAAACCCAAACTTAACTGTTGTTAACATAAACCAAAAATACTTTATTTACTTGTAAATGAAATTAAGAGCCTTCAACTGCTGTTAGTTGAAGATAATGCTGAGTTTATAAAAAAATACTGGGGTTAAATGATGAACTTTTATACCAGTAGAGACATTGGAACTAATCTCTGTATACTTTGCTCTTTTTATGCAGATACATGGGACTGCATAGCGACTTGCTTTTTCATAGATACAGCACATAATGTTATTGATTACATTGATACTATATGGAAAATACTGAAGCCTGGAGGAATATGGATAAATGTAGGCAAGTGTGACCAACCTCTCTCTAGCCCTGACATGTCTGATCACGTAACGCATCTAGTACTTGAAAAGAGTTGGGGTGCTAAATGTGTCTGTGCTGAAAACTCTGTGGAGCTAGAAACATCTAGGGCTTGGAAGTTGTCTCAGATGTGTTCAGAATATGTCCAGATAACAATCAAGTCAACACCATGTGGTTTTTAAATAGAGAAGTAAATCTTCCCAGCGACGGGTGATGCATTCATGCATGAAACATTTGTTATTTGACAGATGTAGTGTCCTGTATTCTTCTTTGCTATTTTTCTGAGAAAACAGAACTTGTTCTGTGTGTGAATACATCCTTGCATGTTTTTTCTTAATCTGTTGTCTAATTTGTACTGTGCTTCTAAGTAGGAGCTTTGGGAATGAGATTTATGGCTCAAAAGAAGAGAGACTTAAGTCTTCCTTCCATGGTGAAGGAATGGCAGACAAAACTTGGGAGTTGAAACGTTTTGGATGGTTGAAACTGGTCAGTCACTGGTCAGTCAGTCATTACACCAGTCCTGGCCAGTCAAGCGGAGCTTTTGAGTAGGCCACCGTAGGTCCTGTGTTCTGTTCGTAGAGACAGCAGTGAAGCTAGACTGAAGAAATACTAAGATACAGAAAACACAGTCTAGTAAGAAATGAGACTGTTGTTGAATAAGCAGCTGAACTAATTTGTTTTCCTTTTGCATTGATTGTGGAATTCGTTATAAAAATCATATTTGAGTGATGGAAGTGTGTTCTTTTGGCTGTATTTGAATATGTGAATCTAGATATAAGCATTCTTTGGACTTTCAGTGTGTGCTTTTGATTTTTAAAACATCTTTGTCTTTTCAATAGCCGTTTCTGTTGTATCTTTGTACTCTAGGTCCTCTCCTTTACCACTTTGAAAACTTGGGAAATGAACTTTCCATAGAATTAAGCTACGAGGATATAAAAAATGTTATACTGCAATATGGATTCCATATAGAGGTAAGAAGATGCTGTAGTTTGCAATAAGTAGTATTGGTATAAACTAGACAAACTGCTTTGAATAAACCCTTACCTTAAATTTAGCTCAACATAATGGCATATACTAATAACTTCTAGGAGAATTCAATGTTTGTGTGTTGCAAATTATTTGCTTTCCTCATTTTTTAAAACATGTACAGATGGACCTTGAAATCTAGTAAGTATATAGGAATTTCTTTCTTACTAAGAGAAACTTGTATAATTCTTGTAGAGAAGATGTTTTGAAAACTGCTGGGTTTTTTTTTTTCAGGTGGAGAAAGAATCTGTACTGTCAACTTACACTGTGAATGACCTCTCCATGATGAAATACTACTATGAATGTGTGTTGTTTGTGGTGAGAAAACCAGAATAGGAATGGTCTGAATAGGTTAATCAGAAAAAAATGTTGGCTTGAAAGCTAGAAATGAGGATAAAGTGGACTGGGTGATGTCTGGACACAACCTCGAATCAGTGGTGCCTTCTTATTCATAATAGGATTTAGATAGTGTCTATTTTCTTAATATCTCTGTTGCTATCCAGACATGTACTATGCCGTGCGTATTTGTAATATACTTGTGAAAACAGGGGAGGAAATGTTCATATACACTGTCTTTGTGCTTTGGAATGCATTAAAAGTAAAAGCAAAAGACGTTTTATTGAGAACAAATGTTAATGTTTGCCATAACTAGGCTAATTCTCTACATATGCTGCCTCATTTTTCATAGATTTATAATGATTTTCTTCTACTTTCTGATTTTAGGAATGCATAGAGGTGCTTACTGTACTAGCTGTGTCACATTTAGAGAAATATTTCTAAACCTATACTTAAATTATGAAGTCTGAAATGGCTGGAAAGTGATAAAATTATTCTTGATAGATAAAATAGCCATCAGAACTGTTTGAGCATTTTCTGAGGAACTGAAACAAAGTAGATTATTATAGAAGTAATCTTTGACTGTACCACTATTCACAATTTAATCAAAACACAGAACCTAGAGGCAATGTGAAATACTATGTGAAAGCAGAATACTGAGTGAAGAAAAAGCAGCATGTCACAGAGAAGCCTCTGGTATGTTAACCTCAGTTCCAGAATAACACCAATTTTGATTAATCTCTTTACCGTTGTGACTTGGTGACCTCTTGGTTCCTTACCCTAATGGGTTTTTTTCCTGGCAGGTGTGGCTTAGGTGAATATTTAATCTGCAAATCGTGATACCATACAAGAGGCTGGATCTTCTGTCACTTAGAAGTTATGTACATGAGAAAACATTAATTAATAATCACTGTGGTGAGAGGACGTGTCATGTTAGCCATTTTGTTTTCTTAATGTATTGGTTACCTTAAGTACTATTTTCATCTATGTTCAAAAATTTCTTTAAAATAAAAAGCATTATGATAAGGAATTAAGGGTCTTTTTTCATATTTGGTCATAGTGGTGCTGGACAATAGCTTTTTTGTTTCCCATTATTTCTAGTCACTTTTTTCATGGTGATGTCCTAATCACATCTCTTTAATGGATCTGTTACTGGCTTTTGGATTTTCCCCCTTAAGGCCAGAAGTTTGTGCCTTTGTTCCTAAATTGAAAGTCTGCAAGGAGGGAAAACACAAACTTTTTGGTTTTTATAGTTTCAACACTGCGTAAGAGCACGTGCCTGGGTGTCTTTCAGTACCGTGCCCCTTTCTGCTCAGAATCATTGAGAATACAGGCTTCTTGTCTACAGAAGTTTTCAATTGGAGCTTTGTTCAAAGTAGTCTTATATGAACTCTCTTCTTCCTAAAAGTGCACGACCAAGATTTAGCTCCATACAAGAACTGTCAAAGTTCTACCCTGCTCCTATAAAAATGTGTTTAGAGCTGAAACACTGCCACTGCAACAAGTAGATTAAAAATTAAAGCCCTTGCACACCTAAAAATAAGGGGGAAAAAAAGTTGCTTTAATTTCATTATACTATTTATCTTTTGAGAGACTTTGTGATTCTTTGCTTTCATTCTGATTTTTTTTTCTTAGATAGAATATGATTAGTATTTTACTTGATTTTCAAGCTGCTTGAAATACGATGTAGAATATGATTAGTGTCTTACTTGATTTTCAAGCTCCTTGAAATATGATGTTAGGTGGATGTCAATTATGCTGTTGCTGAGTAGTATATCTACCTGTAATATTGCCCAATTTCTGCCTTCTGCTGAGCCTGTAGTTATGCTTGCACTGTGGTGTTCTTGTTTTTCACAAATAAGCAATTGAACTCTTGCTTTCTGGTTGAATGTCAATATCCTTTGTTCTGGTGGTTTTGCTCTTTCCCACCCCATGTTGTCAGAAGTGCCATTTTTGGTGTTATTTTTGGAAAATCTGTTTATTTACTGATGACAGGTATTTAGTGATTTGCTTCTATTTCTAATGTAGAAGTTGCTGGTTTTTCTTACTGTTCTCTTTTTAAATTATAACAGTTCGATAAAGAGTTAGTAATGCACAATAATCTTGTGAATAAGCTGTATGAGTTAGTTGTGTTTTACCTGCAGTCCTATTTATAAGTTCTCTAAATTCATCACTTGTAGTTTTATGCACAGGGATGACCGTGTACTATTGAATGTGATCACATTCTTCTAGTCAATTGTATACATGGGGGGAAAAATGCTTAAGGTGTTGTATCAGCTGAAGCCAAGACCATGTAACTTAGGTCACTATTAAACTGTATGTGGTATTGGGAGTAAAATAAAATGCTGCATAATCTTCAGTGTAATACTTCTTTATATGGAGTAAGTTTGACAAATGTAAAGTGTCCTGTATTTTTATTTATATATAGTACACTCTAAAATCAGTTACAAAGGTAAGAAGGGGAAGCGTCACGTCTCTGTGTGAACTTCCTGCTATTTTCAGTGTGTGTCATGGATTTTATTTTTCTTGGATATTAAACTTTGCCGTATGACTGGTCTCCCTCATGTTTGATTTTAGCCTTTGCTCTGCGATAAGACGGAGTTGTTGGCGGCTTTTTCTCTCCCTGCTTCCCTCCCCCTGCCGTGAGCACGGCAGCTGCGCCGGCGGCGGCCTCCCCCCGGAGCAAAGCCCTCAAGCCCG
>VYZV01017711.1:0-10762 GCA_013401275.1 Pandion haliaetus
TAAGAACAAAAGTCATACACATGACTATCACAAAACTAATCTTTTATTTGCCTCACAGCAAATACACAGTTTTTAATGGAGAAAGTAAGTGATGTCCTACTAGGTCAGATCCATGATTCATTAAAAATCTGTCATTTATTGTGAGCAAAAATTCTATTACTGCATCTCTTCCCAATAAAGCAATGGTGCAGTCTATATGTGAGTAGCTGAACTCTCACACTACTGTCCAAAATGGGCAGCTTCTCTACTACAACTTAACATTTCCTTACCGCTTTCAGTATCATGATCTGGAGGTTGGCTCTAGAATCTCAGCTCTACACTGTTGGAGACTAGAAGTTGTCAAGTACATGCTGACAAGACCAATTCTGTGCTGAACATGAGAGCTACAAGGTGTGTCAAGAGGTCACCTATTCTACTCTTTGCCACAGTAATTGCACAACTACGTGGCATATATTTTTATGATTTCCCAAGATCTCCAATGACAGATAACTTTGCAACTTCCTAGTATCATTCAGGTCTAGTGCTATGCTAGCTGAAAGCATTCCCCCACCTCCCTGCCCCTTCACTCTCCAATGTAAATCTTTATCGCTTTAATTTAAACCCTTATTTACTTCTTATGTGTCACGGATATGAAAAACAGATTCTACCATCCTCTGCAATCTTTTATATATTAAATTGCATACTCTCCTCTCCTGCCCAATCTTCTAATCTTCATACTAACAGAGCTACAGGTCTTCCCTTATAAGTCCTGTTGTCTTTTTGCAGTTGACTGGTTCACAATCTTACACAAGTGCAACTTCAGTCAAGGCTCAAAGCCAAAGAGTAACTTGCATTCTAGATACTTCTAGCTAAAAAAGGGAAGGGGAAGGGGGAAGGAGGAAGAGCGAAGGGGGAAAGGGGCATCTGATCCTGCCAAGTAACATTACTTTTTTGAGATTCATCTCTCAGTTTATTAAATTATTTTAACACTACAGCTGCCCTCCAATGCACTTTCAAAACCTTCAAAGCATAGAGATGCCTGGGAATTTAATAAACAAATTCTGAAAAAAAATAATGAAACACTGAAACATGACTGAAACCTAATCTCAACATATATCCAATTATTCTGACAAGACACCATTAACAACCATTTTCCAAGCAGCTTTTTGCAAACACTTTTGCACCTCTACTAGAATATTTTCATTGTGGTCATACATTGCCCTTGTCATAAAAGGATATGAAATTGTTTTGACATGATTCCTTATTGAGACACATAAGCTCTTATTCATATCCATGTTATGGACTTGGTATTTATGAATTGTCTCATTACTTTTTCAGGAACTAAAGGCATTTTAAACGACTCCTGTATCTGCAATTACCAATTAACTGCACAGATAAACTTACAGTAACACAACCTCATTCAGACTGCTGCATTTCTTATAATATTAATATAATTTAAGTAATAAAAAAGTTGTATTTTAACATTTCTACCACCCATCACAAAGTAATTGAAAAAAAAAAAGAAAAAGGAAGCATTCATAGCTAAGTGGCAGAACAGAAGTTTGACAGCAGACCTTGAAAAGCTGAAATTGTGTCATATGAGGAATACACAGAGGACAGTGAACTCCAATAAATTAAAGTACAGAAACACTTTAAAGGACATCAAAAAAAAGTTGAGGGAAAAACTTGTAAAACAGTAACAAATCCTCTTTCATATACATTGGAGTCAGCAAGGTTGTCAGAAGATGTAAAGGACAGTCACTACATAAAAGGAGCTGGTAGGAAAAAAAAGGAGATTTTTAGATGCAAATGTTAACTCATTGTTCAGCAGCTGTTGAACAAGGTGTTAATTAGCAAAGGACTACATAGTGTTATCATGCCACTGATTAAATCCACATAAAACAGTGTGCAGTTCTTTCACCTCAAGGAGGACATACTTGAAATGAAAGATGGCATCAAGCATCAGAAAGGTGAGAAACACAAGGAATCCAGAAGGAATGACTAAAATGAGGACTCCTGAAGCACCAGGAAACTGAGAAGCAACATGTGAGAGGGGACACAGTTAACAACCTCTTTCCAACCTCTTTCAATATAATAACTGTAAGGCATTATATGGAAATAGTATATACTTTGTTAAAAACAAAGGATATTTTTCTTCAACTAGCTTGTAGCTAACCTAGGCAATCTTTTGGTTAAAGTTATCGTAAGCATGAAAAACTTACACAGTTTAATAGTGAATGGACATGTGTACTCAAAAAAACAATCCTGAAGAGCTACTAAGAGAGACAGTGCTTCTGACTCATGAACTCCCTAGGTAACAAATTACCATGAAGTTGAGACAGCTGCCTATCTGTTTCTCCTCATAGGGCTCTCTAGACATTTGCCACCTCACCACTGTCAGCTACATTTTAAACACAGAGTAATAAAAATTACTTTTAAAGGATATTATGTCTGTCATTTAATTGAAAACAATCTAACTTCTCACCTAATTTTATATGTGGAAGGACCAGATTTCTTACACTACACTTTATCTAAATGAACAGTTATTCTGCACAACAAACACAAAACACATCTCCAGATCTGTCACCAGAGAAGTATTTTTCATTTAGGTATGAATGAAACAATCAACTTTAAAAATTTCTGTAAAACTATTTTGGAGAGACAACAATCTCAACTCTCTCTAAAAATTTTGTCAGACATTACAGGTTTTATCTTTGGCAAACAGTCAAAACTTCATGAGAAAACTGTAATATTTTTATTTCCCCCCCACATAAAAACATTGCACTATTTATATCTAAATTAAATATAGATAATTTGGAGGAAAAAGAAAAATCCAATGCATCACACCCAGAATACACCCCAGAAGTTAAATACCACCAAACATGTGCATGTCTGACACCAGTGTACCAATATAATGGGATAGTACACAATCCCATTTTCGCACCTGCCTCGAGGACTAAATTCACTCTCTATATACATTATTCCTCAGCAGAACACCTCAACTAATTTTAGAATAAATTGAAATATCATACATGCTAAGTTTCTAAATACAGCAGGCTACAGTGTCAACCTGGTCGTCTGCAGGCCAAGATATATACACTATAAGGTCTTTCTGGAGAATGTGAACATAGGGAAATAACAGAAGCTGACTGAAGAAGGTTTGGAGGGGAAGAGGTCAAGTAGTAGTTGCAATCTAGGGACCGGATGAAAAAGAAGATGAGGCAGCTGGAAGTCAGAGCTGGAAGCGCCAAATTTTGTTTACCCTGGCCCATTCCCTTGGGAGATACAATGGCCAGAGAAACAGGAAGAGGGAGACAAGGTGGTAGTAGAGGGAGAAATGCTGGATTACTTCTTGGGTTTATTGTATGTTTGGCCACTCCTAGTCAAGCATGCCCCAGACTACATAATCCAAAATTATCTCCATATGGCATAATTTAAGAGCTTAAAACCTACAACTTGTCCATGCATGTCTTTAAAATACATCCCCTATCAGCTTTCAGCTTAGCAAAAAACAGCGTATGGCAAATTATACCACGAACCATCAGTATAGGCTTCTGACCTGTGGACAACAACAAACAGCCTTCAGCAGTTAAACTACAGGGAAAATTTATATTAAAAATCATACATAACTAGAGACTTATCAGCGTTACCTCTCTTTCGGAAACCTCATTAATGGCTAAACTATCCCATTTTCCCATCTGCCTTGAGGATTAAATTCCTTTGCTATACATTTTTCCCCAGCAGAACACCTCAACTAATTGCAAAATAAATCAAATTATCACATACACTCAACTTTTAAATACAGCCTTTGGATCTATAATTAATACAACACAGCTACAGTATTATTTCCATATTGTAATTTATTTTTTAAAGCAGCAAAATGCAGTGAGGCAAAGTACACAGTTGTTCTACATGTCAATTTGCACAGAGGAAAACATCCAATTTTCTTTATCTGTATAATGAATTTCATAAATAGATCTAATTATAGTTCTACTGCCATCAGTTGTTGACAAAACGGTTTAATGTTTATAGAAACTGACTGTGTATACAATATGTCATGCCATAGACAGTATTATGAGTTTGCAAAATTCAATTATGAAAGTTTGACATTAGCGAAGTAAAGGCTGGGATCCTTTTTAAAACATTCTAGAGTCAAGTATTTCAATTTATAATAAAAACTCTTTTAAGATTTTACTACATTGAGTACCACAGAGCCACCCAGAAAAGAATGTTTTGGGGTATTTTCTATTAAAGAGGCAGATTTGCTATTCCAAAGTTCTTACAAGCATGAGTATTAGCCTCTTGTAGCCCAACACTCACCTAGAATGGAAGAGCAGAAACTGGATAGGACAACCAGCTGAGAGCAACTGAGAAAAATTTCAGCCCATAATGTTCACTTCATCTTTTTTTAAATAAGCATTGGTATGATGCTTATTTAAGAGACATGGATTTGATGGATGGACGACTCAGTAGATAAGGAATTGGTTGGACAATCACACTCAAAGAGTTGCGGTCAATGGCTCGATGTCCAAGTGGAGATCAGTGACAAATGGCATTCCTCAGGGGTCAGTATTGGGACCGGCACTGTTTAACATCTTTGTCAGTGACACGGACAGTGGGATTGAGCGTAACCTCAGCAAATTTGTCAACAACACCAAGCTGTGTGGTGCAGTTCACACACTGGAGGGAAGGGATGCCATCCAGAAGGACCTTGACAGGCTTGAGAGGTGGGCCCCTCTGAACATCATGAAGTTCAACAAGGCCAAGCACAAATACAGGCTGGGCAATGAGTGGATTGACAGCAGCCCTGAGAAGGACTTGGGGGTGTTGGTTGATGAGAAGCTCAACTTGACCCAGCAGTGTGCATCTGCAGCCCAGAAAGCCAACTGGGCTGCATCAAAAGAAGTGTGGCTAGCAGGTCAAGGATGGCGATTCTCCCCCTCTACTCAGAGGGCTGGAGCATGTCTCCTATGAAGACAGGCTGAGAGAGTTGGTGTTCTTCAGCCTGGAGAAGAGAAGGCTCTGGGGAGACCTTACAGCAGCCTTCCAGTACCTACAGGGGGCCTACAAGAAAGACCAAGAGGGACTTTTTACAAGGGCATGTAGCAATAGGACAAGAGGTAATGGCTTTAAACTGAAAGAGGGTAGATTTAGATGAGATGTAGGGAAGACGTTCTTGACTGAGAGTGATGACGCACTGGAACAGGCTGCCCAGAGAGGTTGTAGATGCCCCGTCCCTGGAACTGTTAAAGGCTAGGTTGGATGGGGCTTTGAGCAACCTGGTCTACTGGAACGTGTCCCTGCCCATGGCAGGGGTGTTGGAACTAGATGATCTTTAAGGTTCCTTCCAAAGCAAACCATCCTATAATTCTATGTACAGTGCAATTGCCTCAAAGAAACTGACTTTCAGAAAATAAATATTGCAAATACAGAATATCTTCATACGTATTTTGGATTAAAAAGAAATAACTATACTGAAGAGCTCAGGTTTTTACCTCCTTACAAATTCTCCCGGTTGGTCAAAAAATTGTAAGTCAAGGCTCATATTCCCTTATATTGTTCACTACATTTAGTTATCACTGATTTCAATAAAATTTAACACTTTTGAGGTCTTCAAATTTGCATGATAGATTTTCATGTATTAGTCAAACAAAAAAAATTCTGCCTCTGTGGAATGCAGCGTAAAGCACTCACTAATTCACACAGGACAAGGATCCACCTCCTGAAGGTTACCTGTATAAATACCTGTGTGGTATTTAAGACTCAAGTTAAGTCTTGGTACAAGCTTAGCTGTTCAGATTTCAAATCCAGCTTCGTGTTAGCATAGGTTAAACTAATGACTGAGGCCTACATCTATTGTTGTTGTTTCTGCAACAGCAAATTCCAGTGAAGCTGCTTTAGTTACAGCCCTTCAGCTAAATGTTATGGGCAAGTAAATGTCCAAAGGACAAATAATTTTTTTAAAGATATATTCTTTTCAAAGAGAAACAGCATACAGTAAAAATCTCAGGTTTGACTAAAATGAAATACAAAGCTTTCCCCTCAAAATCAAAACAAACATTATGGATTGGTTAACTACAGAAGATGTTACAAAGAATTAGAAAACTGAATGCAGTAACAAATTACTTCTTTATGTCTACATTGTAGATCAGCTGCTACCAAAAAAGCTCAACACTATACTTGAACAGATACATGCTACCATAACCCCCTGAACTTATTTCATTGCAAATGTAACAAAGCAGCCTTTCAACTCAGACAAAACCCTATACCAATGACACACCACTCTACAGAAAGATTGTGCTTTTTCGGCTCAGTGTTGCTTTGCAACGATGGTAAGAAAAACCGCCTACAAGAACTCCTGGAAGTATCAGTTATTAAGCTATTTGTTCTTAAGTTTGCTTTGGTTTTATTTGATTTGTTTCTTTGGGACCTTTGAGGACATGAAAGAAGAAAAAAATTAAAAAAAAAAACTTGAGAACACACAGAAAGCTGAAAACTTGCCATGTCTAAGCATGTATTCATGCCTGAGATGCTCCCTCAAATTTTTGCATCTTTAAGTGTTTGTTCTTAAAAGACAATGAGTATCGTAATTGCTTTTTGAGGAGGCACAACTGAAATACTAAATAGTTTGTGAAAACAACATAAATCTGTCAGTAAGGCACATTTTGGAATGTCTACAATTAGAAAGAATTTCTTGTCCAATTTTCATAAATATCAGAAAAAGTCTGTCTGGAGTCCAATGTTACAATATTTCGAGAAGGACTACCCCTTGCCTCTGACTCTTGGGAACTTCAGTGATACCGATAGGTATGACCTTCAGCCATTCAGAAATTATGACACAGTGTTCATAAAAGAGGCAATAGAGATCATTGCAAAGGCTTAGCTCACAACACATGAATTAACTTTCTGGATTCATAGCTCCTGGCATTGAAACGTGACCTTTGGCTTCAGTGCACAGAGAATGCTGTCTCGTGAAGAAACACTAATAAAGATAACATCCATCTGACAAAGGAGAGTATCATTCTATTAAGCAAGTTCAGGTTTTGACAATGCATTTAATTTAGTTTCAAAAGCAGGCAGAGACACACCTGACCGCCAATAGAAACACAGCAAGAAACCTTAAATGTGCTAGAACTGTGGAAACACAAAAGCAGCAGCATTACAGGACAAACAAAATGAAAACTAGAACGGCAATCTGAAGATCTACACGACTAATAGGGGGGAAGAAAATCTTTGTACATAAATAAAACTATGACTAACAACCCCAGAGAAACTTGGAGGACAAGAAGATATGTCAAAAATTCACATAACTGCCTCTGTAGTTCAGGAAGTGCAAAAAGCAAAACCACCCAAATTTCTGGGTATGCATAAATACAGGGAAAAACACCAGAGGCAATGTTATAATCAATGCAGACACCAATGACACTGCCAGGGGAAACCTGGACAGTATCAAAAGTAACTACAGAGCTCTGAATGCAGCCGTCAAGGTCATGGGGGCCCAGGTGGTGCCCTCCTCAACCCTGCCAGTGAGGGGAAAGGGTGCGAGGAGGGCACTGACAGTACAGGTCAATAAGTAGCTGTGGAGCTGGTGTTGGTGACAGGGGTTTTTGGGTTCTACAGCCATGGGACCCTGTTTGCAGAACACTATCTGCTTGGGAGATAGGAAGCACCTTACTAAGCTGAGTAAAACTCTTTTTGCCAATAGGATGGCTGACCTCATTGGGAAGGCTTTAAACTAGGAATCACAGGGGAGGCAGAAGGTGACCTGCAGTCCTGAGGGAGCAATGGGTGAGACTGATGAGCAAAGGGTATGGCATGGTGTGACAGGAAGGGATCACAAAGTAAACAAAATGGGGTTGGCTGGGGTCACCTCCAGCACCTGCAGGGGGGCAAGGAGGTTCCTACAAGGCACCTCTATGGAAAAATCCCCCTAAATCCTCTCCAGGAACTCAACATGCTGGGGAGCCATGCTTAAGTGCCTGTATACTACTGCATGCAGCATAGGGAATAAACATGGTGAGAGATCTGTGTGCAGTTGCAGGGCTATGATCTTGTCAGGATCATGGAGGCATGGTGGGATGGCTCCCATGACTGGAGTGTTGCAATGGAGAGATACAGGGTCTTGGGGAAATACAGAACAAGAAGACAAGGAGAGGGAGTTCCCCTTTATATGAGAGAGCATCTAGAGAGCATGGAGCTCTGCCTGGGGATGGATGAGGAGTTGATGGAGAGCTTATAGGTTGGGATTAAAGAAAGGATGTGCAAGGTCCCAGGAAAAGCCAAGAAGCTTGGCTTCAGAGTTGTTATAATTTCCCATATTATAACCTCACTAGAGTATTACAGCATATGATTTCAGAAAATTTTAAAATGAAAAAAAAAAGTATCAGGGCTTTTGCCTTTTTTTTTTTTTTTTTAAATGAAGCAACAATCCTCCTCTGAGAAAACATGCAAATCTTCAGCATACAGCAATGTTTCAGACAGAAAAAACATTTCTTCCTTGGTTTGCCTTAGAATCTTTTATTTTTGTAAATATCAGCACTACAGTATAAAGCTGTCAATGCATATAGTGATCTATTAGACATTTCCCAATGTTTATGATAGCAGTTTTTCAAATAATTTCCCAGAACTGCATTTATCTTTTCATCTACATATTTTTCAGCATTTTCAACAACAGAAGTAATTTCTGAATATTTTGCTGTCTCCACATTTGTTTATCAATAGCAAACCTCCCATATAGTCACTTATTTCAACTCTGGAGACACATATTTTCACAGACCATTATTTCATTGTGCCTGAAAAAGAATATTCCTTTACATTCTTTGTTTGCCTTATTCTACAGAACACATTCTTTGTAGTCCTGAATGAGATGACCAGAATTTTCAAATAGAACTTCTAAAAATGTTTTTCTTAAAAGCAATAAAATATTTTTACATTAAATAAACCTAAAGCTCGACTTAAATCTGCTTCCACAGACTGATAATTGGAGGAAATACTAGTGGGACCTGTCGTCCTTTCGGTTTCAGCTCAGTCGGTAACAAAGCACCACGAAGCCACTCACTCACTCCTCCTGCCCCCCTCTGGTGGGATGGGGAGGGGAATCAGGAAGGAGAAAAAAAAAAAACAAAAACGAAACCTCGTGGGTTGAGATAAGGACAGTTTACTAGGACAACACAAGGAGAGAATTTACAACAACAACAATGGTACTAATAAAAGAACATACAAAAACGAGTGACACACAGTGTAACTGCTCACCACCCGGAACCCGACACTCTGCTTCTCCCACCGAGAGCCAAAAAGAAAGCGCGCGCTCCCCACCAGCCCACTCCTCCTTTATATACTGAGCATGATGTCACAAGGTATGGAATAGCTCCTTGGCTAGCTCAGGTCAGGTGTCCCGGCTGTGCTCCCTACCAGGCTTCTGTGAAAATTAACCCTACCCCAGCTGAACCCAGGCCAGACCCCAACAGTATCTTTCTCAAGTAAATTTCGACAGGGATGAAGCACTTCAGTTAAATAATTTTAAAACCTAGATATGACAGAAAAAGACTATCCTTATAGTGCTATATCACGCCACTGTAACTATGTATATACAGCGTAACTGATTCCTAATACTAAAGAATGCGTTACACAATTTACAGTGAATTCCTCAGAAAAAATTGTGGCTTCCTGCTTTTGGAGGCAACTCTCTAACTTGTCCATTTCTTCTATTAAGCATTTCCTCATAGTTTGTTCAATTTCCGAAGTCTTCATCACTGAATAGAAAAGACAGTTTCTAGAACTTGCTTTATAATTGATTATTCATATAATGCTAGGAACATCTAAATACCATAGATGATTATGAAAATTATTTCCTCATATGATAGTTCTTAGTGACCCCAAGAAAACCACAGAAATCCCAAGAAAGTGACACAACTTTTACCCAGTGACACAACTTTTGAAGCATTCTGTTTCCCATGCTAAGCCTGGCTTCACTTCCCTAAGACTAGACTAGAATATTTCAGTTGGAGGGGACCTATAACAATTGTCTAGTCCAACTGCCTGACACCCTCAGGGCTGACCAATACTTAAAGGCATGTTGTTGAGGGCATTGTCCAAAAGCCCTGACAAGCCTGGGGCATCGACCACCTCTATAGGAAGCCTGTACCAGTGTTTGACCACCCTCCAGTGTCCTGTCACTGGATCCCAGGGAGAAGAGATTGGTATCTCCATCTCCACTTCCTCTCCTCAGGAAGCTGTAGAGAGCAATGGGGTCGCCCCTCAGCCTCCTTTTCTCCAAACTAGACAAAACCAAAGTCCTCAGCCACTCCTCACAGGACCTTTACTCCTTGAGAAGCTGGCAGCACTTGGCTTAGACAACTGTACTCTTCACTGGGTAAAAAAACTGGCTGGATGGACAAGCCCAGAGGGCTGTGGTGAATGGAGTTACATCCAGTTGGCGGCAGGTCACAAGTGGTGTTCCCCGGGGCTCAGTACTGGGGCCGGTTCTCTTTAATAACTTTATCAATGATCTGGATGAGGGGATTGAGTGCATGCTCAGTAAGTTTGCAGATGACACCAAGCTGGGAGTGAGGGTTGATCTGCTCGAGGGTAGGAAGGCTCTACAGAGGGATCTGGAGAGGCTGGATCATTGGGCCGAGGCCAATTGTATGAGGTTCAACAAGGCCAAGTGCTGGGTCCTGCACTTGGGTCACAACAACCCCATGCAATGCTACAGGCTTGGGGAAGAGTGGCTGGAAAACTGCCCGGCAGAAAAGAACCTGGGGGTGCTTGTTGACAGTCAGCT
>VYZV01017712.1:8687-20994 GCA_013401275.1 Pandion haliaetus
CCACGTTGGAGAAGTTGGTGAAGGACTGTCTCCCGTGGGAGGGACCCCACGGTGGAGCAGGGGACGAGTGAGGAATCTTCCCCCTGAGGAAAGGAGCAGCAGCGACGATGTGTGGCGAGCTGACCTCAACCCCCATCCCCTGTTCCCCTGCGCCGCCGGGGGGAGGAGGTAGAAATCATCGGGAGTGGAGCTGAGCCAGGAAGGCGGGAGGGGTGGGGGGAGGTTGTTCTGATATTTAGTTTCCCTTCCTAATACCCTTGTGTTTTGTTTTTTATTTGATTTGTAGTAAATTAAATCGATGTTGTTTCTTCCCCAAGTTGAGCCTGTCTTTTGCTCTTGACCATAAGTGGGGAGTGATCCCTCCCAGTCCTTGTCTCGACCCACAAGCCTGCCTTTGTATTTTCTCCCCATCCCAACGTGGCCAGGCGAGGGGGTGGGGGGTGAGTGAGCGGCTTCGTGGTGCTTTGTTACTGGCTGAGCTGACCTGAAACCACGACAACATGTCAGGTCACTTCTGGCTCAAGGAAAGGACTAGTTTTCCTCCTATTTCCTCATTCTACAAAAAACCCTGGACCCTACAGCCCTTATAAGACAGGGAGGTTTGCCCAGGTCCCCATTTCAGAGCTGTCTCTGGCAACAAGGCTGAGAAGCAGCACTGAACATCACTGATTTTCCATGGTGGTTTTCTCTCCTTTGAGGAGAGGGACAGGGAAGGACCTTCAGAGTGGTCCCTGCTACCCATCACCAGAACACATCCATCATCCCCCCAGCAGCTGGCACCGCTGGTTGTATCAAGCCATGGAGGTTGCTCCTCACTCAGTCCCTGGGATGCAAAGAGTTCCCGAATGCCTTCTTGAAGCCAAACCCACCTCCCAAAGCAAAGATCAGCCAGGGAACATCACAACAATCCAAAACCTCCTGCACCCATCCATGGATGGACATGAACCGCCTGTGCCCAGCTGGCAGAGGATGCGGCTTTATTTAAAGGTCAGAGGACTGACGCCAGCAACAGCTCATCCCTCCCCAATCCATATTGTTTTTGCTGACATTGATAAAATCAGCCAAGACTTACTATGAGCAGGGGTAGCATCATGGTGGCTGCAACACTGCTGTCTAGACAGAGCCTAGAATGGTGGCTGTCCCCTTCTTGTCACTAATGTGTCTAAACAGTCACCAGAACAAGCATGCGCTGCATTTGATCCACAGGTCTTGGACTTCAGCTCCCTTTCCTAGTTCTTCTGCAATTTAATGTACTTTGTGGAAGCCTGGTTTTAAAGAGCAGTGCAAGAAGATACCTAAAAATGTTAATTTAGAGACAGCACATTTCCAGTTCTTTTGAACAGAAGAAGTAAAGGAAGCAGAAGCCAGGAAGAAGCCAGTGCCACCCAGAAGCAAAGACCAGGGTGCCTTAGAAGAAAAGCAACTCTAAGAGTCAAATAGGGATTTTGCATGAGAAAATGAAAAGAAGGAAAAAAAAAAAAAAAAAAAAAAAGGATGTACAAGACTTTCTGTGCTCTGCTCCACAATTTCTATAAAGTGCTGAGAACTGTGCAACCTGCCACTGAAATAATGTTTTGTAAAGAGGAGAAGAAAATCCAAATGAAGGTGAACTTCTCCCTCACCCGCCCTGGAGTTGTGTTTATTGGAGCCATGCTCCACCTCCAACCCCGCGTAAGTGCCCAGCCATACACTTCAGCAACACGAAAGCAGAGGGGAAACCATTTCTTGCCTCCACAAGCCCTGGCAGATGGCGGCTCAGCCTTCCCCTGCAGAACAGCATCTCCAGCTCCACAACAAAAATTGCATCATACGGCAACCTGGGGAGCATCCAAGGAACCCTTCATTTGAAATTAGTCTCCAAATAGGGTTTTTCTCTAATTCCACAATTTTTTTTTCCAATTGTTTGGACAAAATTTGAAGACGTGGTGACTCAAGAAGCAAGGAGTGGGTGTTTTTTCATGGTACCACTCCACGCAAGCCAGAACTCCCTTGAGCAATGGCGGTGGTTGAGGTGAAAATCCAACTGGACTATCTGGGCAGGCAAATTGCTCAGCAAGAGCCGCTCGCATGGGGACCGTCACTGTGCACAAGGCGCTGAGGCTGGGCAAGCATGACACACCAGCCGGACGCAATTTGGGGAGATGGACCTCATTCTGCCGAGGCAAAGTGCAAGGTGGAGCAGCCCATGGGGGATAAGAGGCTGGAAACCAGGAGCTTTGGGAGCAGAATGGCCACCCCCCATAAGTTATTTAGACTCACAGTGAGATAAATTGGATGCTGAGCGAACGTTTTAGAGCCTCAAGCAAAGCAGTGCATCCCAGGCTTTGGCTGTGGAGGGATTCTTGCAGGGGAAAGTGTAAATCTAAATATCCCCAAGACCAATGCTCTCCAGAGGCAACATTAAACTACCTGGGGGTGCTTTAGGACTGCAGGAGGGTCTAAGGCATCTGGACTACAAAATCTGAGGCCAAAGAAAGAGCTGTCACATTGCATTTGAAATTAAGACTGAACCCCAACAGGGCTTGCAGCTTGCCTTCGCACAGACACCCAGTGCAGAGGCATCCACCTCCCCAAGGCTTTCTCTGCCTTCTTCATGGAAACCCCAGGTACCCAGTAGCATCTCAAATAATGAGGTTTAAATATGAAAATCTTGTTGTCATTACCATGTCTAAGGAGCTGCTGGGACACACAGCTACACAAACGAAGACAGATCTCTCCTCCAGAGCTTCCTGGCAGTATAATCTGCCATCTGAAACAGCTTATTCAGTGTCTCTTTTAATGAATATATGCTGGTGCTTTGTGCTGGCAGGCTGTTCACATGGCTCTGCAAAGGTCTTTCATTTCAGAGTCTGTATCTGCCTTGTGCTTTTTGCATTTTATTCTAAATACATATATCCTGCCAGTGACATTTATGGATAAACTACAGTTCCCGTAACACGAAAGCACAGCACAATCCTTGTGACTGAAGCACTTCTCTTTGCCTTCCAAGCTAAGCTAGAAATCCTGGTACAGCTAAAGGTAAAAAACACATTTTGATGGGTTTTGTAGGCAAACAAACAAATCATCTGATGAAATGCCACTTCTATATCTGGGCTTCAGTCCTGGGGAACCATTTCACTCCTCGCAGGCTCTAAGAGGAGAGCATCAGCAGCACTCTCATTAATCAACTTTTAATTGAAAGCAGACAAAACCCCCTTGCACCTAATGGGGAGGTGAGGGAGCCTGGCAGAGATGCATGCTTGTGATTATCCCTTGGGAATAGGAAGGGTGGATTTCATTTTGAGAAGTAACCAGAATGCCCTATCAGCTCAATATTATGGATACATTTTGCTGCTGCCATTGGTGCAGAGTTAAGCATGGATGCCCTTGGGGTTTGCATCGCAAAGGGTTTGCCTTTGTAGCATTAACGCTTTGGGTTTTGGTGGCCATCCCTACTCACAAGAAAGCATTGTGCACATCATGGAGTGATCAAAGGCAGCAAACCAGGCAGATAACCATATACTCCTGCAATATTTTCAGGCCACACAACAAAAGGCATACAGAGAAAAAGTTTTCCTGCAGCTCCATAAAGCCTTGTATTTATTGCCTTGGGCTGAGTATGTATGTGCCAACATAGAGCCCCTCTGAGTCCCTGGCACTGCTGATAGCCCAGGGGATTTGTTTTACAGACCCTTGACATATCTGCAAAGCCATTCTGGGCAGGCAGGTGGCTTTACATGTGCTGGTTTTAAATGATGGTGATGTTTTGGAGAGAGCCAGGTCTGCCCCTATGCCATATAGGACAGCATCTCCTTATTGTGGAGCATTATGGTAATTTCTGCAGCAAAACCTCATATAACTCATGCAAGCACAAGCAACACCTCTGCCCAAGCAGCTCGAATTCCCACTTTTTCATTGTAATAACGTCTCTGTTTTTGACAAGTCTCCCATACTTTGAAGCAGAGTCCCATTTTCTGTGACAAACCCCTTTTTTTCTGAAAGGGGCGGGGGGGGGGATTTGAGAAAAAAAACCAAACAAAACAAAGTGAGCTGCAGAAGAGGGAGAAAGAGCAATCAAGCATGGACTTCAACCCCCTTCCCAAAACTTGCTGTACACATTTAAAAACAATCCAGACACACAGACATGTACAGACATTTTATCAAGGTTAATTAATTAAAAAGCTTACGGAAGTTTGGGTGAGAGCCCAAGCATCAGTGTGAAACACTTGTGCAGTCTTTGGGGTGTATCAGAGCCTGCATTTGCCAGGAAAGTGCGTATTTCTTTTTTAGAAAAACAACGAAGAAAATGACAATTTGCACATCACTTGTCTCTAATGGCAGCATCTTTAATTAAAACATGCTTGGAGCTGGCAACACTGATTGCAGCTCTCAAGGTTTGAATGCTATTACAGCACAAAGCCCTCTAAGATGCTGATGGCTTTCAGCAAAATGCTTAATATTCTCAATTTCACCTCTGGTCCATGGAAGTCCATGCAGATACTGGGTATTTAATCTGATTGGTCTTACCATCAAATAATAAAATAAAATCAAATAAAATAATAAAACCTGGTAGTGAAGGGAAACTTCTCTTCGGCTTGGAGAATAGAACCAAAATGTTTTGGCACCATGAGCGTTTTTTGGGGGAAGGCTTGCATTTTTCTTTCTCTCCTCTCTTTCTCTTCACAAAGGAATTTTAAAAGACATAATCGCAATGCTCATTTCCTGATTCTCTGCTCCCAAAATCGTCAGGCTTAAGTGCCAAGAGCTGCAGCAAGGAAGGAGGAAACACACAAAACTCATCATACAGTAGGAGCAGTTTCAGGTTGGGTATTTTAGCAGTGGCCCATCTCCAGGAAAGAGACGAATTGCAGCTTTCCAAGGATAGAAAATCAGCCCAAAAGTTTAAGTCCAGCATTCAACAAGTGTAAAACATCAAGCCCTTACATTCAAGATCAGCTCAAATTCAACATGTGGCTGAGAAGGGACAGGAGACACATCCTGCAGCACAGAAATGCGTCAGGAGGTCACCTGGACATGTCCCCACACCATTCAAAATATAACTTTGGGATAAACACCTGAAAGTTTTTTAAAAAAAACAGCAACTCTTTAGAAAAAAGGTATTTATTTTAACTTCTGGTTGTCTGTGCGCAGCATCTCCCCTGGGCTGGGACTAGGGCCAGGGAAGCAAGCCAATGTTTCCTTTCCTTCAATGAGAAAATACTTACCAGTTAATCCCAAACCACTCAGTGACCCCAAAATGCAACAACACTTAAGTTTGCCACGAAGGTTTTCACACTGAAGAAAGTTTTGCTTTTTGTTTTTGTTTAACCTAAATGCAAAGGATAAACAAACTGGAAGAGTTCTTGCAATGCAAACACCAAATCTTGACATCTACAGCTCAAAACACAAGCTGTCCTCTTCATCCCCAAATGGCTCAAGTTTTAACTCAGAACAGGCACCCTCTTCACACTGCTCTGAAAAACTCAATAAAATGAGAATATCCTTTTTTTTCACCCCAAGATGGGAAGAAAACACATCTCTCATGAGCACTGTGGGTTTCCCATGCTGATTGGGACCCCATGGAGATGTTCGGTGAGGGATAAGCCTTGCAGTGCTGTTCCCAACCCCTTTGGCTTAAGCATCTCCCACCTCTGGGTCAGCAGGTGACACCAGCTCTTCACACATTGAAGAAAAACAGCCCTAAGGGTTCAAAACCTGTCTTAGTGTGCCTGTGTCCACGTAAGGTATGGATCTGTGACCCTCTTCCCTCTCTCCCAAGCCAAGAGCATCCCTGGACATGAGCGATATAAGGTATCAGTCACCTTCTCACCCAAGAGGAGCCAAGTGAAACGCATCAGATCAGATGCTGGACCAGATCTGTGCTGGAAATCAACTCCCCATAACAACTCATAACCCACCACATATCAAAAACTAAGGTGTGAAGGTATTTTAATGTCAGCTCTTGCACCACACCATAAAGCTGTCTTCTATGGTGAAATAACTGTCTAGCATTTCTGAAGTGCGATGATGCTAAATGATGTATAGGAGACAGAATGAAGGTTGGTGCTGGGATGGTTACTGAAGCCTCAGTTGTCATCTCCATTGCAAAAACGCTTGACAGTGTTATTTTTGTTTAGGGATAGCTTTAATGCTATATCATCTGAACAGCACTCAGCAGCTTTAACTGTAACTTAATTATCACTGGTAGTAATACGAAGCTGATATTATGAAGGCTAACAAGTCATATTAGTGTAGTTATTATGCAATCCAGCCCAATCATCTTATTCAAAAAGCCTCCACCTGAAAATTGCCTCTAAATATATACATTATTTAACATAGGAAAGCAAAGAAAGCCTTTTTGGTAAACCACAGCTAGAGAGGCTGAACAGGAAACCCATGATGAATTGAATCGCTTAGCCATGTCCATGCTTTCGTTTTCTAAGTGCTCATGATTATACGATACACAAGGAAATGAAAATTAATAAGTATGTCCCAACCCACACAAATAGTCTGGAAAAAAGATGTGCTGCAGCACAGCCTGTCTGCTGTGACAAAGCTCCTTAAATATAAAATGCGGAGCTGGGTTTTTAATGTTGTTCAACATGATTAAGTGGGAAATTACACCCTCAAAGCAAATGCAGCTCAACAAAACGACGCCAGTATGTGGTGCTTGCTGCCCCCTGACCCAGCACCGTCTGCTCCAAGCCAGAGCCTGCTCCCACCACCTCCACTCGCTGTTGCTCCACGCTCCCAAAAAGCAAATTGGTTCATTCGGGAGGTTATTGCAGCCAAGCACAGCTGGAAACCTGTAGCAGCCCAAAGACCGGAGCTGCAGGGAGGCACCGTGGGATTCCCGAAATTGCCTCGTATTTTGGATAACGCACTGATGGAGCTGAGCCCAGCCAAGCAAGGAGCTTTGCCTTCCCTGCTCCCATGGAGCCCAAGGTTTTACCATCCAGCTTCTGGGCTGTGTGAGGACAACTCTGTGACATCCATGTGGTGATATCCCCAGCAGCACCTCAGCTCTGCTATCGAAATAAAAAGGCTCCTATGTTCCCCTCTGCACCCGTAACCCCAACATGACATTAATCCCTGCAGCACAATCCATCCCCTGCCATGCCAGACCCTCTCAAGAGCCCCAAATTTCCCATCTCCATGCCCCACCGATGCCTTTAACAGCCTACAATTAAAAACCCTGCTTATGCTTACACCACAGTTTTTCTCTGCTTCACACTTTCGTACAATTTATTTTTCTTTGTACAAATGCAAAATCCCCTCTATGTTCACCCTGCAGGATTTACATCCCTCTTCTCCTGGGCTTAATGTACCAGCCCAAAAGCCAAGCGCTCCATTGCTCTTGTTCCAGGCACTGAGAGCATCTTAGCAACCCTACAACAATACCCAGAAATGGAAACGATTTTCCAGAAAAGCCAGAAACTACAGGAATTAATTTGCTTCTAATCTTTCAGCATGCTTTTTATTTTGTACAGTGATGCCAATTTACAGTGTCCTCAGGCACCTACCTGGCGGGTTTAAATTAACTTGCTAAACAGGCGGAAAAAAATGCAATGAAAAAAGTTCAACTTTTGAAAAGGCAGCTAAGACCTTCTGAACCAAAGCACAACAGCAGGCGGAAGAGATGAAACCAGGACTCGCTCAAAGAAGAGAAAAACCACCAAAATAACTGGAGGAATTTCTTCCTTTATCACTGTGGCTCCTCATGAAATAGCAGGTTCGGGCCATGGCTGCCTACAATGCAGCCACGACTTATTGGACATTTTTAGGCATCTGCAGGGACTGATAAAGACTGGAGGATTATTATTGCTATTTTTACTTTAATCGTGGCCAAAATAATTTAAGGGCAGGATGTGAAGCGCTTTCAAGAGCTGGGGTGTCAGAGACATCCTTCCATCCACAGACACTTCATCTCAAGCTCCTTGCAAACCAAAGCTTGTGGCCCACCAGTGCTAGCAATAAGTACCGGCAGCTCCCAGACCCAACCATGGGCTTTCCTCTCTCTTAAAAAAAATACGCATGTTTTCCTTTCTCAAATATTTCTCTCCAGAATATTTCTCTTTTTTGTCATACAATAAATAGTAAAGTTTGGAACTTGTCTAGCTACTGCCTTCAGTCCTCCCAGCCTGACTCCTCACCCCACTCCTGCACTGAGCGTGAAAGTGCTCAGCCCTGCGCTGCAGCTGTCAGGAGCTTAAAAACTAAAAAAAAATCCTCAATCTCAGCTGCATCCAAAAAGATGCTTTCAGTGACCTTCAGGGAATGACCCTCTGACCTGTCCCGAGCACACGCCTGCAAATCCCATAAGTATTAGCTGGGCTTAACTAAGGCACTGCAAGGAGAAGGGTCCTGATAGCTTTGTGCTGCAGCAAAGCTTTTATCAACCAGTGCATCGTATCAATGAGAAGAAGCGATCTTCCGCCAGGCAGCGAGATTATTAATTACAGCCCAGGGCTCACATAGAGCTGTTCTTGGCAAAATAACCTGCTTTAAACTCAGTGCCCGCTGCTACAGATGGGCAGCAGCCAGATCTGATCTTAGACCTACAGATGCCAATGGGGCATTTGCAGACCCACGGGTTGGTGGCATCAGACGGGGAGGACTTACAGAGTTATCTCCAGCTGGGAGAAATCCAGGTGAGATTTAAGGGTGGATCTTTTCCACTTTGATGGCGAGGAAGCAATGATGTCAGCCTTCCCATCAGGCAGGTCTGAGCCTCAAGCTCCTTGCTGTGATGCTACCTTTCTGTGCTGACTGAGCAGGGGCTTGAAGCTGGCAGCATGGACAAATGGCTGCCCGGTCAGAGCTGGCATTAAAACCTGGTATAAAGCAACTGGTCAAGTCGGTGTTTTTATGACTCAGAAATGCACTTGCTGTTGTGCTTTTTCATCAGCCAAATAAATTGCAGAGAGACCTTAAAGCACACGGCAGTAGGAAATGAGAAATTCCGCTGCGGGTGTCAGGAGAAGTTGGCAGGCGATGCTTTATTTGTCCGTTCCCTGCATCCTCATGCCGCCTGTTCAACCAGCCCCTTTCCGCCCATCAGCCCAGAGCTGCAGTTTCCTTCTCCCTCCCAAATCCAGGAGAGCAGCTTGCAGAGCAGCTTGTCATTGCCGTAAATTCACATGGAGGTGCATTAAAGCAAGGCACCTCCATCCCATCAGCAAGGGCAAGGAAAGGCTTTCATTGAGAGACTTGAAGCAGCGTTTTGACTCGCTGTGTTACATTAAATAGGTACGAATCCCCAGCCTCCCTCCTCCTGCTGCACACACCACAGGCTGAACCCACCAAGGCATAAAATAACTGCACAGGTGAGCTATAGCAAATGCGTCAAAACCTTCCTTCCAAATCTATTACTCTGGTAACTCATAAAAAAGTACCATTACGTCTGGGGCTTATCACAAACACACGCCAAAAAAATAGGTCAAGAGAAAATGTGCCTGCACAGCATAAACAGGGAGTGGAAGTTGGAAGGTGTCGTGGTTTCGGGTTCAGCTCAGTCGGTAACAAAGCACCATGAAGCCGCTCGCTCACCCCCCACCCCTGCGCCTGGCCACGTTGGGATGAGGAGAAAATACAAAGGCAGGCTCGTGGGTCGAGACAAGGACTGGGAGGGATCACCCCCCACTTATGGTCACGGGCAAAAGACAGGCTCAACTTGGGAAAAAAACCAAAATCAATTTAATTTACTACAAATCAAAACAGAAACAAAACACAAGGGTATTAGGAAGGGAAAACAAACATCAGAACAACCTCCCCCCACCCCTCCTGCCTTCCCGGCTCAGCTCCACTCCCGATGATTTCTACCTCCTCCCCCCGGCAGCGCAGGGGAACAGGGGATGGGGGTTGAGTCAGCTTGCCACACATCATCGCTGCCGCTCCTTTCCTCAGGGGGAAGATTCCTCACTCGTCCCCTGCTCCACCGTGGGGTCCCTCCCACGGGAGACAAGTCCTTCACCAACTTCTCTAACGTGGGTCCTTTCCGTGGGCTGCAGTTCCTCACAAACTTCCCTGGCGCGGGTCCTTTCCGCGGGCTTCAGTTCTTCCCGAACTTCCCTGGTGCGGGTCCTTTCCGCGGGCTGCTCTCCAGTCTCACACTGCTCCAGCGCGGGTTTTACCATGGAGTTATGGCCATCTTCGGGAGCCTCCGCTCCCCCGCTCACCTCCCTGGGCTGCAGGGGGACAGCCTGCCATCTCACCACGGGCTGCAGGGCCATCAGCCTTCTCAGGCGCCCCCTCCTCCCCCTCCTTCTTTACTGACCTTGGTATCTGCAGAGGGGTTCCTCTCACGTTCCAGCCCAACACACTGCAGGTTCCCCCTCTTAAATCTGTTTTCCCAGAGGCGCTACCACTGTCACTGATGGGGTCAGCCTGGGCCAGAGGTGGGTCTGACTTGGAGCTGGGGGAGCTTCCAGCAGCTTCTTATAGGAGCCACCTCTGCAGCCCCCTCCCCCACTACCAAAGAAAACCGCGCCACACAAATCCATAACAGAAGGGCTGCAGCAAAACTTGGTCCATTGTAGGTCAATGCCTTGCACCCTCACTCTGCAAAAGACTGGAATAATGCCACTATTTATAAACGGTCTTTTAAAAATAGAAATGTCACTCTTCTTCACTAGCAAAATGCCTGATTTTTTTTTCACGAATACAGGTGAGGGGCAGGGCAGGGAAGTTACGCATTACACATGGCAAGATTAATTTTTTATTAGACTCCTTGCAGCTACACTACCGCTGCACCATTGCAGAGTAATGAAGTAACAGTGCAATATCTCTCGAGCGAGCAGCCTCCTGCAAACCCCGCAGCTTGGGGTCCCTCCAGCTGCACAGCAGCCTCCGGGCAGGAGGAGATGGAGAGGTGGAGCCATCATCCCCAGCATCAATCACAGCTGCTGTACCAGTGTCAGAGTGGCGATTTACACATCACCAACTCGACACACGCACTTGCTGCCAAGTTTCCACAATGTCTTTATGTCCTTATGTCACTAGTCACTGCCTTCACTTACAGCTGATGGCTGGTTTATAGATGCCAGGCCCAAAAGTGGGAGCGATCCATACCCAGCACAGCATAAGCACCTGACCATCCCCCAAGCAGTGGGCAGGACTGCAGCAGGGCTGCCACCGCCTTCCCCTCTGCTTCCAAGCCAAGTAGCGTAAAACCCCGGCAGAGCTGCCTATAGCACATCATAGCCCCCACAGGCTGAGTGCTACCGTGTGAACCGCTGCAATTGCTGCCGCTGCCACCCTCCCTT
Source organism: Pandion haliaetus (assembly GCA_013401275.1). Lineage (NCBI taxonomy): Eukaryota > Metazoa > Chordata > Aves > Accipitriformes > Pandionidae > Pandion > Pandion haliaetus. The sequence goes on from VYZV01017712.1 coordinate 19,931, forward strand.
AGACCATGTAAAGGGTTTATGGAAAGCCATGCAAAAGGAGCCTTGAGGAGCTAAATAGGGGCTTAGGCAGTCACCATCAGTAATCACCAACGTGCGGGATGAGGGACATAGGAGTTTGTTTTGAAACACAAAAAGTCATGTAAGCTTTGTGTTAACAGAAATAGCGACTGACCTTACAGCGACTGGGAACAGATGGAAATGTGCGATGGCTTGCTTGCCTGACTGCTTCTAGACTAAATCCCACATCACTTTGGTACAAGACGGCTGCCAGGCCAGGTTATAACACCATTCCAATAGAGCAGGAGAGTACATGTGCAAACCACAGAGACTGTATAAGGGACTGATGGAAGTGAACGTGTAAAGTAGATGAATAAGCTGATAAAATGACAAATTTAAATGGAAGAACCTGGAGCTCTTTTCTGAGAGATGGTATTTTCTGCTCCCGTTAGTCGTTAGGTACAAATGGGGCAGCAGCCAATGACTCGTTTTTCCGGTGCGAGCCTTCACGTTGATTGTAGCAGTCCAGAGAAATCACTTGCATATTGTTTGCGGTACGCATATACATTTCTATACTAAGAACACCCCTGCAACTGTAAATAAAGAAGCCAGCAACCCTGACTTTCCTTAGCAACCAGCTTTTTGGCTAAATACCAGAAGTTTTCATCAGCCACTCATCTACATCTGCACATGTACATGCACATGTGAACACACACACACAGCATCTACACTCCCCAACACATGGCTGCAGGCAAACTTTAACCCTCATTAACCCCCAGGTGCAGCTCACAAAGAGCAGAGGGAAAACACCTCTCTCGTCCAAATGCACAACTTCAGTTAGGTGTATCACAAGCAAATCTCAGTGGGTTCCTTCACTTATTGCTGAATAAATACAGCAAGTCCTCCTTTGCATGCAGACTTGGTTGTTGTTATGGGTTTGTGGCGCGGTTTTCCTTGGTGGCAGGGGAGGGGGGCTGCAGGGGCGGCCCCTTTAAGAAGCTGCTGGTAAATTCGCTGCCCCAAAATGTCGGACACGCCAAAATGTCAGACCCGCCTCTAGGCGGGGA
>VYZV01017712.1:21354-37589 GCA_013401275.1 Pandion haliaetus
GAAAGGAACCACGTTGGAGAAGTTGGTGAAGGACTGTCTCCCGTGGGAGGGACCCCACGGTGGAGCAGGGGACGAGTGAGGAATCTTCCCCCTGAGGAAAGGAGCGGCAGCGACGATGTGTGGCGAGCTGACTCAACCCCCATCCCCTGTTCCCCTGCGCCGCCGGGGGGAGGAGGTAGAAAGCACTGGAAATGGAGCTGAGCCGGGAAGGCGGGAGGGGTGGGGGGAGGTGTTCTGATGTTTGTTTTCCCTTCCTAATACCCTTGTGTTTTGTTTCTGTTTTGATTTGTAGTAAATTAAATTGATTTTGTTTTTTTTCCCAAGTTGAGCCTGTCTTTTGCCCGTGACCATAAGTGGGGAGTGATCCCTCCCAGTCCTTGTCTTGACCCATGAGCCTGCCTTTGTATTTTCTTCTCATCCCAACGTGGCCAGGGGCGGGGGTGGGGGGTGAGCGAGCGGCTTCGTGGTGCTTTGTTACTGACTGAGCTGACCTGAAACCAGGACAGTTGTCAATACAAGCCTTCAGCTTCATTTCATGCTTATTAACTTTCTATGTCCAATAGCCATGTGAGCCAGGAAAGAAAACAGCAATTCCTTGCTGCAAACAGCAATGATGGCAAAGAAGCTGGACACACATGTGCGTGGCATCTGCAAAGCCTCAGTGAACTCTGCCAGTCCCTTTGCAGACCGTGTCTGCGGAGCAGGAGGGCCACGGTTGTTAAGGTTAAATTAAGAAGGCTTGCAAAAATAAGCTTCATTTATTTCTTGATTTGTTCTTTCCTCAGGACATTCCAAGAGCCAAACTTTTTAATTTTTAAAAATTTTTTTTCCTCCATTTGTGAGCCTTTCCAAGGATTAATTTGCTTGGCGTATTTGGGTCGTTACGGTTTGGTGATTTTTGGAAAGGAAGATGAATGAAACACAACAGGAAAAGAGAGCAACAGAAACTCTGTGCAAAAGCAACAGTACCATCTCCATTTTCTTTTTCTTTTTTGATAAAGGGACCCTTTTTAGAAAGGCTCCTGGGGCAGAACAGCTCAGCTTTGAAAGTGCAGTTCGGTCCAGCTAAGAGGTTACTTAAACCCAGGTGCTCAACTTTGCTCAGGGAAAAAAATGGGTCTGCTTTTGCCAAGTTGTGGGCATTCAAACCTTGGAGCAATCTGCAGCAGAGCTCATTACTCAGGGCCCTGCGAGGCACAGCTGAGTCCTGCGTCAAGGTGGGGAAATGAACCGAGTCCTAAACCAGCCCCGGGGCAGCCCAAGTGTGTGGACTCAGGTGCAGTGATTTTCCCCTCCACCGCTTGCTACCCAGGCACCCCAAAGCCAGGGGAGAGCACACACAAGGGCTTGAAGCCACCAGAGCTGCTCCATATGGGCTTGTTTTCCCCTGCCAGTCCCGGAAATGAGAGCGTTTGTGCTTAATAATGGGCCTGTCCTGCCCAGCTGCAGGCAGGGGAGCAAATCCCACCAGGAATGGTTGGTAGGACTATGAGCAACTCCCACAACTACATCTGTTTTAACGCTTTCATAACCAAGCCTCACAGACAGATATCCTTCAAGATATCCTCCAAACACCTGAGTCCAAGGTTTGTCCAAGTCCTGGCCCCACAGCTCAAGTTTATTAATCCAGCAAGAAAAAGTGGAGCAGAAACCCACTGCTCTGGGATGGCACCTGGGGCCAGCACCCAGCTGCAAGGAAAAGCTCAGCAATCTCCCCTGCGCAAAAATATAAATAAAAATGTATGGCAAGTCTTCTGCAAGTTTGAAAATCAGATGCACGAACTCTAAGATCCTAGGTCAGCCCTTCAACATATCTGCAATTCAGGGGCTATCCCCAGTTTCATTTCCACCTGGTGAGGCTGGCAAAAATCCAGGCTCTGAATCAACAACGGGACAAGCACCATGCTGTAAAAACCTTCCTGTTCCCCCAGAAAGCATCCTCATCTTTGCCAGCCCAAATGGGCACTTGAAGTCCCTGCACATCCCCTTCTCCCGAAGATGTGCTGTGCCATGCACATTTCCTTGCAGATGTGAGTCGGGCTGTGTTAGAAAAAGACTTAAGTCTCTCTGAAGCTCTTCAATGAATTCCCCAGCCTGTCTATTAGGAGAAAAGGGAAAATTTCCAGGCTAGAAGTGTTTAAAAAAAAAAATCCCCAAATGTATATAGAGATATATATATCCCCAAATTATATCTGTATATCATAATCCCAAACTCAGCCAAACTATCTCCAAAAGGACAAGGAAACTGCCATGAAATACAGCCACTTGCTCCGATGTGTCCTGCCCATCAGTCTTGAAACCACCTATATTCCAACCCCACTCCAATCAGTTCCCATTAAAAATCAACTTTTCTGACATGGAGCTCATTGCATTACTGCTTCACACCACGGCAGCCTGTTCCAATAGCAACTAATTGCTAACAAGCTCATTACAAGATGAAAGCAGCAGGAGTGTAACGCTGGAATTTTTTTTGCCTGTCTGCAAAGTGAACAGCTGGCCACCAAACCTAGAGGACTAATCTAATTAAACAGTAACAAAAATACCTACATCAATGGCAAAAAAACCCCTTTCACTCAGACATAAATGTTCCCTCCTCAAAGTTCATCAGAACTTTGTCAATTCTGAGACCGTTTCCAACCGTTGCACTCGCAGGGAGACTGAAGATTCACAATCTGAGCCCAGCTGGGTGCTGGGAGGAAAAAAACCCAACATGTGGAGGCAAAGCAGGTGTTGGCAAGGTAACCTTGCTGTATGAACAAGGAGTCACGGGGGGGTGGTGTAAAGCTGCTGCTTTGGAGCCGTGTTATCCCAGTGAGGCTCACTCCAGAGCTATACCAGTTTTGCCAGAAAATTGAGGAATGCATGATCTGATCTGGCATTTGATACAGAGATCTTTCTTTTTGCAAATTCTCTTACTTCGTCATTGCTGTTTGTTTTGCTCTGTGTCATGCTGGACATCAGGGGTCCTACCTACCCCGAACACCCTCTGCCATGGCCTGCAGCAGGGAGCAGGAGGGACACGAGATAGCACCCATCCAAGCACAGCTTGGTCTATCCACGTTTTGGGGAAGCGTGTCCTTGAGTGTGGGTAAGGACATTAGAGCAGTTTTCCACCCACTTTCCCTGCAGCTTGTCACTCTGCTGCAATGTGGTCCTCAGGGAGTCTGACTTTGAGCCCATGCTCACATGCAGGATGCATGTAGAGTGAGATGGAGCCCAAGACCAGCTCCTCCACCTCAAGGCATAACAGAAAATCAGGGCAGAGATAATGAAAGAAAACCACTAGCAAAGCTACAACCAATCACCCCAAGCCAAGGCTGAAGTCCTTGTGCCAATGCCTGCAATCCCACCGCTTGCTCCACCACGAGAGAGACTTCGAAGCTCTCGCTGATCCATCATTAAAGTTCACAAGGTGCTAAATAATCTCCCACTTTATCACATCACAGGTAATTTGTTTTGCAAAGTTTGTGAGTCTTCCCTCAAGGGCCCAGGTTTTACAGCATTTGTTTAACCAGGATTTTGCAGGCCTGCAACAGTGCACCAGCTTGCTGCATGGTTTGAGCTGGGTTTTGCTCAGCTTTTGAACCAAGTCCTCCAACCATCAGCACCTCAACGCCCTGCCAGTCCACACCACAAGGACAGCAAAACATCCTCCTTCAAGGGTTTCCACGCTAGCATTACTAAATAAGGCAATTTTTCAAGCACTAAATATGCACTAAGTCCTGCATCACGAACACCCAGAGCTTCCAAAAAACTCACTCAAGACAGAGCATAAACTAACCCACAGCATATCCCAGCCTGCTGCTGATCTTCTTCCAAGGCAGCACCACGCCTTCATCACAGTGAGCTCTAGCCTTATTATACACCAGCTTTTCTTCCTCCCATTACTTAGTTGCCACTGGTTTTTATATTTAAAAGATAAGGAAGTATGAATTAGCAAATGAGCTCTGTGCCTAATGCAATCAGCTTGCTACAGGTGGGTTGTATCCCCCCTCCGCTCTGGCTGGGTCCACAAATCGGCAGACAGGAGCCTGTTTTCTTAACGTCTAACATCAAAAGGGCATCGCCTTCCCAAACTCAGAGGAGAGCAAAATGAAAACTGAGCAAGTGTCAGACTAATGCTAACAAGCACTGATGTCTCAGGAATGACTTCTAAAACAAACAGGTTGCCAGATATCAAGTATTTTGTCTAGCTTTTTCTCACTCCTATTTAGTTGCTGGGAAACCACCTCTTTTGAGGCATCTCAGACCCTTTTGCACTTACTCCTCGTTCCCAACAGAAGTCAAAACTCTTGGCGTGAGTCCATCCAATGTCAGTGGAGAGGTGAGAAGAGACTGTGATCCTTCGGATGGGAAAATTAGAGGTGAAGACCTGACCACAGCACTGCCACCCCTCTTAGCGCTGTGCTTTTTAAGACCAAAATGTCAGCAGTCCCACTAATAACCTGTCTTAACACAGCAGAAGAGCTCACGCGGTTGGCACCGATGGTTCGGTCTTCCCTTCATCTCCACTAGAGCTCATCTTTAATAAGACAGGCAGGAAACAGAGGCCAAAGAAGCAAAACTGCTTCAAAAAAGTGGAGGGGAATAATAACAAAGTGCAGTATTTTCCACGAAAAGTTGCTTGGGCTCACGTGCCTGGCTGTACGGAATAAGATCGCACCGTCTTGGTGCTGCTCGAGAAGGCTGGTTTCTCCAGAGTCACCCAGTGAGGATACCTATTCATTAATTTTTCCATCATTTTTTCCATTTATTCATTTAACTCATCTGGTAGCTCCAGCCGCCCTCCTGGAGAACATCCCCATATTCATCCCTTGCTGCAGAGCATCCCTCACCATAATGCTGCAGCCAGACTTGCTGCCCTTAATAACATATTTAAAAGAAAGAATAGCCATTCTAGCACTTTTATTTTACCCTCTTAAAATTCTCCTCTTAGAAATGAGGCATTGAAATGTTTTGGGTTAGTAGGCAACAAAAACCTCTGAGCATTGCGATGATCATACAGATGAAAACCCTTGAGCTCCTTTCCTCTCCCATTGCACAAGCTGCCCAGAGCCACCCAGGGCACCTGAGTGTTTCAAAGTTGCTCCCATGCTTTATTTCTCTTGTCCTTCTCCTTATATACTATTTTTTCCAAATCCATTCTCCTTTCACATCATCCGGGGAGACACAGCTTGGGGCTGAGACCTCCATCAGCTTCAGGAGGTGAACATGGACTGGATCATTGTAGGTCCCTTCCAACTGAACTACTCTCTTCTAACATCTCAAAGCAGCCAGCAGTGCTCTCAGTTCTGACCTTCTCCCTACCAAGCAGGATAATTACCGAATGCAACATTTCCATTAACCCTATGCAACCACAAGCTCCACGCTGAGCTCCAGAAGCCTGTATAAATATCCATCTCCCCACACTGGGTATTCTGGATTGCAGCATGAACCGTCTGTGTCAACCTGTGGTTTTAAGCAATGAGCTGAAACAGGGAGGAGAAGGGAAAAAGAGACAAGAGGAGACAAGTGGGAAAGGATGGGGCTCATGAGAGCTCAACCAAAATGTAATTGCAATTGCAGAGATGCAGGCAAGGAGGAACCCCAGGCCGCTTTTGCTGGTTAGAGAGGATCCCCAGCCCCCTTATCCTAGCATGTTTGTTTGGATGAGATGATAAGACTTTCTGTAGGGACGCCTCTCTCTTTTTTTCCTCATCACACTAAGTTTAATTTTCTCTTTGAAGCAGAGGGTTGTTTTCCATTTCCCTTATATATACATATGAACAGTTAGGATTGCGTAGGGTGCTATACAGGAAAATCCTCCCCCTTTTCCGAGTCTCCGCTCCGTCACTTGCTCCAGGCATGCACTCAGCAGCGTGGGAACTCAGGCACATGCCACCAGCACCTTCCCTGAGAGGCAATCACCACCCAAGACAGGATGACAACCCAACAAGGAAGATCCCCAAAACAGCGGTGCCCACAATGCTAATGAAAAGGTAGAGCGATGACTCAGCCAGGCTACAAAATGCAGAGGAGTGCATCATGCGCTATTTTTAATGTTTGGATAGCACAAATCCCACCGCCCACCTACCACAAACTCAAAGCTCTTCCCAAGCACTTGGCATCTTTCTGCCCGTCTTGTCTGCCCGTCTGCAAACCTCTCCAGATGTCTCCAGCACCAGGACAGTTGTAACAGATCAGAGCAGCTTATCAAACCCACATTGCTCCTCTTTGTGTGAAGCAAAAAATAAACCACCTTGGCAGATACTACTGGGATGTTAAAAATAACCAAATACTTCCTACTAACTCCCATATTTCTCATCTCCAGCCCTAAAGCCGGTAACCTTTTTTTAGGTGACCACATCTTTAACACGATGTACAAACATCACAAAATTACCCTGGGCTTTCGTTCCACCCAGCTAAACCCCTGGACTGTGGAATCCCACAGCACTTGGATGTTTAGAGGCCAGCACTTAAGGACACCCATGAAAAATGTAAACACATCTATCCCAAAATAGAAGTTAAGTGCTTAATCCTTATGATCATAAAGGAAAGCTTGGAAATCTCATCTCTAGCAATGCCCAAGACAGAAGACAAACCACTAATACCTAAGAAAATCTTTAACCTTCTTAAAATGATATTTTTATTAACCTTCAGCCAACTATCAGGATTCATTCCTGCTAAACCATTTGGTGCATCTTCACACATAACAACATCCTTTCCTGGGCTGATAAACAGAAACTGCAAGAGAGTTGCTTCTACGCAGCATACCAGCCCCTGTAAAGCTACAAACCCAGCGATTTATATTGATCTATCTCCTTCCCACGTAGGTATCATCTTTCCAAAGAGGTGGTAGATCTCAAATCCAGGAATTACTCTAAATATGACCTCCCCAACCTTGGGTAGGGTGAGATATGGTAGGGAAAAGGGACCTGTAATTTCACCATATTGCCAACCAATTAACTAATAATGATGGTTTAATTCGGTGGGAGTAGCAGGGCACTGGATCAAATTCCGGTGAAAAGAAATACCCTCTTGTGCAAAGTCAAAAGTGAATGGTGTGACTTCATGAGCAAAAGGTCGTTTGAAAAGGAGGAGATATTTACACAAATACAAAAATATATGTGTTACAAAACACTTGCACATCCCGCAACTATAAAGCCCCAGCAGCCAACACAGAGAAACACCAGGAGTTGAGATGAGGCTTGTCCAAGCAGCAACTCACACCGTCGTGGGACACTAATGATTTTATTGCATCTCCCCACCCAGCCAAGAACATATGTACACCTGCCTCCAATGGCTTTCCTATGCGAGTGCCTTGGACGCATCAGCACATGTATTTAATTTAGCACAACTAATTTAAGTTAAGCCAGGTGAATTGACACAAGCAATAAAGTGATGATGAATTGTCCATTGCTTGGAAAAATCAAAAGCAGAGGACTTTCTAGAGCACGGTAACATTCAGTCAAAAAATAGAACAGAATAGAATAGACTATTTCAGTTGGAAGGGACCTACAATGGTCATCTTGTCCAACTGCCTGACCACTTCAGGGCTGACCAAGTTAAAGAATGTTGTTAAGGGCATTGTCCAAATGCCTCTTAAACTCTGACAGGCTTGGGACATCAACCACCTCTCGAGGAAGCCTGTTCCAGTGTTTGAGCACCCTCTTGGTAAAGAAATGCTTCCTCATGTCCAGTCTAAACCTCCCCTGGTGCCGCTTTGAACCATTCCCATGTGTCCTATCACTGGATCCCAGGGAGAAGAGCTCAGCACCTCTGTCTCCATGTCCCCTCCCCAGGGAGCTATGCAGAGCCGTGAGGTCAGCCCTCAGCCTCCTTTTCTCCAAACGAGACAAGCCCAGAGCCCTCAGCTGCTCCTCACACGACATGCCTGCCAGCCCTGTCACCAGCTTCGTTGCTCCCTCTGGACACATTTGAGGACCTGAGCATCCTTCTTCAACAGTGGGGCCCAGAACTGCAGACACTATTCGAGGTGAGGCAATACTGTGTGCAGTTCTGGGCCCCACAATTTAAGAAGGATGTTTAAAACACAAAAAGGTTTGTGTTCAATATTGTGTGGAAAATACTGCTCAACCAACAGGGCAATGTGGGTTGGACTCGGGCAACCAAGCAGCAGCACAGCCAGATGCTCAAGAGCTGACCAGGAGCCAAAAACTGGGGATGGCAATGGGAACAGGGCAATGGAAAATGCAACAATAGCAGCAGGGAGGTGATGGAAAGGAGAGAGAGGACCAGGGAAAGTCACCTGGAGCGATGCAGAGCACCAAGGAGCCTTCTCCACCTCACAGGGCCCAGGAGCAGCTGGGAGCTTGCAAGCAGGAGGGAAAAAAAAAACAGCTAAGACAGGAGCATCCATCTGTCCTGTCTCTCTCCTCACTCCACTTGCCTGGCAAAAAAGCCACGATGAAGCCTCTGCCCTCCAGGGCCATGAAAACATATGATCTTAGAGTCAGGAAGATCATACTTTTAATGCCTGGAAATTGAATTTTAATTATTTAGTGAGAGAGCAGCGAGCAGAAACTGTGACACTGAAATAGCCTCCTACAACCACAAACATACCCCTGTAAAGCAAGGGCCCATTACCTTGTCAAAAGGTTGGGGACTTTTGTATCCCCAGTCCCCACATGGAGGGGGAAAAGCGGGTGTGATAGCAGAGAGGGCAGGGAATGGGGGTTGAGACCACATTTGGAGACTGATAAACCTCGATGAAGGGAAGAAATCAGAGCTATGTTCAACATAGGGACAGAGAAGAGGAGGCAAAGTTCGTAAAGATAAAAAAAGCAAATGCACTTTTCAGAAGAAAACCATCAGCCAGTTTTGCATGCATCCTTGGCTGGCTGCTCAGTTGAAATATGTTGGTAGATGCAGGAGTGCAAGTGTTGATAACTGCTAATAAAACGCACCGCAGCTCTGGGTGCAATAAGTCATCCCAGACTGGTAGGAGGTTTCAACAGAGAGACTATATGGATGAAGACATTATTAGAAACAGAATGATTGATGTGTTTGATACTACAAAGCATGTTGATTTTATGATGATGTAGGTAGCTGGGATTATGTGCATGCAACATCTGGATTTGTCACCTTATGCAGTAAATATTTTAAGTATTGTTTTGCAGTGAATAACTCAAGGTAGGGTCATACCTTATGTTGAAATACACTCTCTGGAAGGAATGCATTTTTGCATTCAGCTGAGCATAAACCGGTTTAGAGACCAGCAGATGCTTAACTATCATCCAATGCAGGGAATTAGCTGGTTATCTGAACTGGTACACTGCAACCTGCTGCTCCAGGTAGTCCCAACCTCAATGTTCCCACATCCCACCGTGAGCAGCACACACATTTCCATGCGTTATGCCAGGAGGTGGAAGCACTGGGGGAAGAAAATAGAGGGTGAAGACTACTAATCCCTTAGAGAATCCATTGCTATTGCAAATATTTGTTATAAAGTTATTTGCACCTGGGGGAACCGTATGATACATAATGGTGTGTTTTAGGGAACCTTTCAGGCTGCTTTCCTGCTATAATACAACAAAAAACTTGCCTGTTTTCCACTACTTTTGGAGGCATTTGGTAGTTTCTACTAAATTTAGCAAGGAAAGAAGGTGTTATGGGTTTGTGTGGTGCAGTTTCTTTGGTAGCGGGGGAGGGGGCTGCAGAGGTGGCTCCTGTAAGAAGCTGCTGGAAGCTCCCCCAGCTCCAAGTCGGACCCACCTCTGGCCCAGGCCGACCCCATCAGTGACGGTGGTAGCGCCTCTGGGAGAACAGATTTAAGAAGGGGAACCTGCAGTGGGTGGGGAATTGGAACATGAGAGGAACCCCTCTGCCGATACCGAGGTCAGTGAAGAAGGAGGGGGAGGAGGAGTGCCTGAGGGGGCTGATGGCCCTGCAGCCCGTGGTGAGACGGCAGGCTGTCCCGCTACAGCCCAGGGAGGTGAGCAGGGGAGCAGAGGCTCCCAAAATGGCCGTGCCTCCATGGGAAAACCCACGCTGGAGCAGTGTGAGACTGGAGAGCAGCCTGCGGAAAGGACCCACACCAGAGAAGTTCGGGAAGAACTGAAGCCCGCAGAAAGGACCCGCGCCAGGGAAGTTTGTGAGGAACTGCAGCCCGCAGAAAGGAACCATGTTGGAGAAGTTGGTGAAGGACTGTCTCCCGTGGGAGGGACCCCACGGTGGAGCAGGGGACGAGTGAGGAATCTTCCCCCTGAGGAAAGGAGCGGCAGAGACGATGTGTGGCGAGCTGACTCAACCCCCATCCCCTGTTCCCCTGTGCCGCCGGGGGGAGGAGGGAGAGAGAACCGGAAACGGAGCTGAGCCGGGAAGGAGGGAGGGGTGGGGGGAAGGTGTTCTGAGGTTTGGTTTCCCTTCCTAATATGCTTGTTTTGATTTGATTTGTAGTCAATTAAATTGATGTTGTTTCTTCCCCAAGTTGAGCCTGTCTTTTGCCCTTGACCGTAAGCGGAGAGTGATCCCTCCCAGTCCTTGTCTCGACCCACGAGCCTGCCTTTGTATTTTCTCCTCAACCCACCATGGCCAGGTGCGGGTGTGGGGAGTGAGCAAGAGGCTTCATGGTGCTTTGTTACTGGCTGGGCTGAAACCGAAACCATGACAGAAGGTCTGAGAGAGATGAAGCCCTACAACGCAAGCCCCAGGGGAGCAGGCTGGTTGCATGGGAGCGGGTGTCCCTGAGCTCTTCCATGAGGTTCTGCAGGGAGAAGCAGCCTCAAGGACTCATTCCCATTCTCCACGGAGCCACGGAGGTGTGTGTGCACATCTGAGCTTGCCTTGGGACCTAGCACCACCTTCAGCATCTCCATCCCTCCTCACCTCCCCGCCTACAAGAAGGGGAAACCCTCTCCCTTAGCTCTTGAAGGTGATGGAGGGGCAATTCCCAAGACAAGGTGCAGACCAGGACAGGCACAGAAGCAGGAGAGCAGGCAGGGGGGAGAAAGCAGCCCGGGGTGTTTGCAGCAAGGAGAGAAAGGGATTCCTTCTAATGCTCAGCAAGGCCCCAGCTCTAAAAAAAATAAAATACAACAGTGAAAACACACGCACAAGCCATATTGCTTTCTAGACTGCAACGGGAAAGGACCATTAGACCTTCTCACTGGCCATCTGTACAACAGAGCCCATTAAACCTCTGCGTAAGTGGGTACTTCCCTCCCAGCACCTTGAGAAAGAGCTGGTGAGAAAAGCTGACTTGAAATTTCACTTGCAGTTTTGCAAGTGATTTCAGACCTCTCTTCCTGGATATTTCAGTCACTGTGCCTTTGGGCAGAGTTGGAGATAACTACATCACCTCCCACCGCCTGGTTAGTGAGGAAAGAGAGGGGTTTTCCTCTCTCTCACAAGCACATGCAGAATGAAGTTTTCAAACATCCCATTCAAAAAACAAAAGGAAGAAAACACCTAGGATCTACACAAAGTATCTCTCATTGATGCTGCCACTTGGATGGAGAAAAGCCAAAGACTCCTGGTTGGAATTACAGGGCTTTAAGGAGTGCAAGCCCAGGTCAGAGCCCAAAGGACCTCATGCACCAACTCTGTATGATTTTTGGATAAACCCTGAAGCACCCTCCCACAAGAAACACAGCTGAGGGTCCACAGCCCCAAGGAACAAGTTCTGTAAGAGACTACAAAAATCGAATGCGGCCCTGAGCAGACCAACAGCACTGCACAAGGAGATGTTTCCAGCAAGCCCTCAAGCCAGAGGGAGATGCTACTCAGCTTCCACCTTTCTCCAACCGCTTGCAAAAAACCTCTCAAATCTATGCTGGTTTTGAAATGGTTTGTAGCTAAAGGAACACAGCTCTTAAGGTTGAGTTGCTGATGCTTTTGCTCCTGCCCACTACTCAGACAGATTGGGGTCCTTCCGGAAGAGTGGGTTGGGAAGCACTGATGCATTAAGTCTAATAAAGCTACAGGACAAGATTATTTATTTTTGTCAGTAACATATGTTGGGAGCCCATAAAGATTTACATGCCCAGAACAAGACACTTTCGATCCTTACATAAATTTATTACAAAATACGGAGTGAATTCCCCATCACAGGTTTCCTTGGTTCCAGCTGTGTGTTTTTAAAAGGCAAAAAGGAAAGAAGAAAAACACAAACCACAGAGGTTTCAGTCTTTTCCAATTATATTATACAACTTTTCCCCCACACTGGCAACAGTAATTCCTGCTAGTGAATCACAGCTAATTGTATTATAATAGGCCATTCTTCTTGATTTAATATACCATACAAAAATCAGTATGTGAGCGAGTGTGGTCATAAGATTAGTAACAGCTCTAGTTCTTAATTTATGTTCACACTTTATTATTGAAAAATTTAAAGCTCAAGGGTGTTGAGGAAGATGTTTTGCTGGAGTTTGTTTTATTCCAGAAGTAAATTACAAAATTGTGGGAGAGGGGAGTGGAACAATCGAAAACAGATTACAAATACCTGCTCCCACTGCATAAAATTACAGCACTCAGGGTAAGGGAAAAAAAAAAAAAACAGAGGAAGAATTCCCAGAACTGCCTGACAGCGAAATGAATCAGCTGCATTATCACGGAGGTTTGCAACAATAGGGTTCCCCATTTTCAGAAAGAGAGAAGAAAAGTGTAGAGAAGACTATACTCCAAAACAGATCAAGATTCATGGGTGTCTTTTGGCTGGATTACAGAGTAGCAGAGAGAGAAGGGACTGGAAAAAGGAAAGAAAATTAGGGAAGGGTGAAATAAGTAGTGAAAACTGCAAAGAAGGTGAGAGAGAGCAAAAACACAGGGAAAAAAAGAGAATTACAATCAAGCAAAAGGGCAGAGGAAAGCAAAGGAAGAAGAAATAGCCCCACCGCTAAACCCTGGCCAAGCCTGACTATGAGCTTTTAAGTCTTTCGGGACCAGCATGTGTCTTCCGAGTTTGATTTTTATTTTTTAAGGCATGGGCAATCCATTACAGGAAGGATTTCTCCAGCCAGCTTCAGGCCCCACACATGCACACAGCAATCGCTGTCCCTGCCATAGGCAATAAGGGCACTGCACCAGCCCTGCTCTGCAGCCAGCATCCATGCCTGGGGACCCATGCTACCTGCCGGCCGGTGCCGACTCCAGGCTGGCTTCTGCCTGCACGGTCAGGGAATGGAAAATGTGACCTTGGATGGCATCAGGATGCAAAACTTATGGACAAGTAACAGCCCCGCATGCAGGCTTAGACCTAGCCAGGGATAAAAGCATTTGCAGTAATACCCTGCAATCCGACTTGAGCAGTTCTCCTCCATCCTGGCTGAGAAGGTGGCAAGCCTGCAGCCAGGATGGAAAAAGCAAGCCCAAAAGAAAAAGCTCATCCCAGCTCCAATTTCAGCCATCCCGCTGGGAAAAGCAACTGTTACTGGAGCCAGCCTGGGATGCTGCAAAGCCCTTATGGCCTACATAACACTCCAGCCAGGAACAAGCTCCACCAGCCCAGGGATTTCAGGATAAATAACTTTACCCTGAACTACATCGAGAGTAAAGGGCAAACCCCAACAGCCTCCAGGAGATAACAGGGTCCCCACAGCCATTTTCATTAAACAAACTCTCAGCAGCATCTCGCAAGTGAGTGGGGGCAGGAGGGAGCCCAAGGCTGACTTACTCCCACCCTGCAGAAGACCTGGATTTCTGCTGCAGTTATTTAACCTCCCCACACCAGTTTCCTTTGGTACCTACATAACAATACGAGAATTATTATTCTTTGTATTTGGTATGTATTAGTAGATGGTTGGCAGATCCTGAAGCAATTTGCAAATATTAATTAAGCCTTTGCAGAATCCCTGAGTGGTAGGTAACTGTAATTATGTCCCTAATTATATTAATTCTACTGTAGGGGGGCAAGTAATTACTTGGAATCTATTATATAACTAAAACAAACCTATGTTGATGATTACATGTTTAGCATGCGACTAACTGGTATTTCGTTTCCTGACTGATGGCTTTGCATAAATGAAAAAGAAAAAAAAAGAAGCATGTAGGAAAAAAAACCACACAGGAAAGTCCTGCTAAAAATCCTTCCTCCGTTTCTGCAGTCTGGTCCCCCTCCCCCAACCACACTCATCCCTCCTCCTGACAAACAGAACGTTTGCACATCCCTACACAAGCAAAGGGGTTTCGTCCTGTGCTCCAACCCAGGGACAAAAGAGGACCAGAAACTGAGAAAAGCTCTGAAGTTTCAGAGTGGTAGTGGCAAAACCTTAGCTGAACCATGTCCCCACTGAACAGATTTTTTTTCTTTCTTGCCTGAAATAACAGTCCCAAGAGTCTTCACCCCAAATACTTGCCCAGATTTTGTTAAAACCTACAATCATGCAAAGTTTAAACGGTTGCTTGCATCTGGATCCAGGTCAAGTAGGTTGCAAAGCATTTGATGGAAAAGATTCAGGAGCACATATCAGCACGAGCACAACCCAGCCCTGCTCTTCCCAAATTCAGTGGGTGAAGAAGTTGCAATCCTATCTCCCTTTACAGCCACACAATCCATAGCACATCTATTCTCCACCAGTCCAGCAAGGAGCCCTAAAGCAAAGATCTCCTCCTGCTGCAGACCAGTTTCTGGCCAAACCTAGAGGAAAAGTGACCCAAGAGCAGCTTCCCATACCAGAAAGACATTCAGTCTTCAAAGATATCCTCCACACCAAGCGCTGGCAGTGCAGCACTACACAGAAATAAAGACCAAGGGGCTGCAAAACCATAAAATATAAAGAACCTTCCTTTTTTTTTTTCCTAAATTAGCAAGGCAGAGCAGGTCTCCCTGAACACCCTCATTCTACCTAGCCTGAAGAGTTCACGGCAAGAGCCCGGGCAGCACATCTCCACGTCAGCTTGAAAAATTTCACCGTGGCCTTCCTGGCGCAGCGTATTGATGGAACTTAGAGATGTTAGTGCTGACCCAGCAGCGAGACGCATTCCTTAGATCAGTTTTATGCCAGCCTTTAAAACCCAATGTCGTTTTTCAAATTAAAAAAAAAAAAAAAAAAAAAAAAAAAAAAAAAAAGAGGCAAAAGTCAGAGAAGCAAAAGTCAGAGAAGCTTTGCTGAACCAAACTGCTTATCCACCAGACAGTTAAGGATTGTTCCACACAGCCTGTTCTTCATAGCCTGTCTCCAGTAGACAGCCAATTAGGCAAGTTGCTATACACCCTCACGCCTGGATCTTCTCAGTCTGTATTTCTCTGCTCCATCTCAAACACATCCTCATTAGAGACAACCTCCTCAAAGGGCCACATCCAGCTCTCACAGCCACCCTCGGCTTGGACAACCTACACAGCTCCTTTGGTCCTGCCTCATAAATCAATCCCCACAGTTGTACCCCTTTTATTGCTGTTACCCTGCACACTCTCCTCAATCTGTCAGTATTGTTTTTTTCTTTCAAGGAGATGCTCAAAAGATAGAGGGTGAAAAAATACAGTTTTGTTGCAATTGCGTATTATCTTCCTCATGTCTGGGAGGATACTGGCTTGCACTGTGTTCTGAGGTACCAGTAATGTCTCCACCTAAAACCTGTTTGAGTAAGAACTGGCCAAAAATGTTGCAACAGAAGAGTTCTCAGAACATCTCCATTTCCCAATGGAAAATTATCAAAGGGTTCTGCTTCAACTATGTAGTCTACACTTAAGGAGAAGATGAAAAGTCAAGAAGATGACACCAAACCAAAACGTTTTCAGAGGTTTTAACATCACAAAAGGTTCTAATATCATACCTATTAAAAAAAATAAATTCAGAGTAAGTCCCCCAGGAGATGGGAGGTCTGAATTTCAACCAGACCTAATCCACCTCCTGAAAGCTAGAACTAGGAAGGAGGACCAGCCCTTTCCGAAACAAAACGTACACCTTCTCTATGCCCAATGCCAAGAAGTGCAAAGCACTTTGGCAGACGGCCACCCTGATGAACATTAGCACATCAAAGGGCTAATTCCAATTCCAGAGAAACATAAATAGACACGAAGAAGACAACCTCTTCGCACCAGTTCATGTCACTGTCAAGCCAAGCTCCCCACACCAATGGTTTGATCATTTTAATTCCCTCCCTGTCCCTGGACTGTCCTCCTGCTCCCAGCACCATACCCACCTCCTCTCTCAGCCAACCCCTTGCCAGCCCTCCACTCAAACATCAGGGCAAATTCATCTGCAGCACCAAGACAACATCTGTCTGCTGGTGCTCTTGCTGATGTGGTCTGTGAATCCCATGAGACAAGATAAATTAAGCTATCTGCAGGGGAAAAA
>VYZV01017714.1:890-12230 GCA_013401275.1 Pandion haliaetus
CCCTCGGGGAGCTGGCCCGGCTCTCCAGGCCGGCCGGTGCTGAGGGGTGCCGGGCAGGCTTGCCTCGCCTCGCCTCGCCGAGGGACCGGGCAAGCGGATCAGGCTCGCCCGGGTGCGGTTTATTTAGTTGTGAACCACAGCTTTTTACTTAGGTGTGAGATCAGTGGACTGAAAAGGATAGGACTGTCGCTCGTCCTTTTAGGGGTGTGTGGCCCTGTCGCAAAAATTAGTGAGGAACTTGGAAGCGTAGCGAGCTGTGCAGCATTAATGTTTAGTGAAGCATTTCCTTTAAATGCTTATAAAGGTAATTCTGAAAACCGTGTTGATTTTTTTTTTTTTAAAAAGTTGCAAAGTGTTAATAAGGCTAAGTTAGAACAGGCCTTCTGGCTCCCAGTGTGAATGTTCATGGTGTTAAATAGTGTTGAATAACTTAGACTGATTCAGTCAACTTTGCCTTTAAATGCTTTTCAAGTAAACTATGTGATCATGATGTTATATTAAATTTCATGTTATGTGCATTATTTGTTACCAGTCCCTACAGCTAGATGCTAATACAACTTAGAATCAATTGTTTGTTTATTTGTTGCCAGCATTCTGTGGTGTGGATGCATGCCAATGCATTTAAATGTGACCAGAATGAAGATTTATTTTAGGTGAGCCGATATGAATTTAGGCAGGGAGTCATTAAACAAAGCCGTTCTTTACCAGATACTGACATCGTTGGTCTGTTTTGTATGGGAATGCTTGGTATGGGTCCTCCTTGGTTAGGAACGAGGAAGAAAATTTTGCTCCTACCTGGTATCTCTTGAGGCAGAAAGTTCTGTGTAAAAGTAATAATTTTGGAGACTCACTTGGCTAGTGCAGCTTCTGCAGCTGAGACTAACCTTTACTGTCATAAGATGCATGACTAGTAAGTTGGTTTTGTCCAAAATAACAATCCTTTCTTGGAAAGTGACTTTTTCAGCTTATTTTAAACAAGTGGTCTGCTAACATATCTTGTGGGAGTTTTGTCAAGTTATTCTCTTCCATACTTAGAGAATAAAAGAAAAAAAAATCCTCCCTGTCATCAGTAGCAACTGGTTATCTGTCTTACATGAAGTGTAGGTAAGACAAAATTTTCCGTGACCGGAGCTGAGTGTCATTTGAAGGTATCAGTGCTCAGCGCTCGGGGCTCCCACCTACCTGGCACCATACATGGTGTGGTGTGCTGGGTATGTTGCAGATGGGGTGTTTATTTATCAGGGAGCATGTAGCAAAGTCTGAGCAGTTATTGTGCAAGGGGTTTCCCTTTGCCTTGCGTTGAGTCTGCTTTTGCTGCGTCGGTGACTTGCTGTGCCCTGTGTGCATTGACCCGTGTCACCTGGAAACCTGATTCCTGGCATCATCATCATCATCAGGGGATATAATTTGTGTGTAATGGTTAAATTGAAGTTAGTTTTCTCCCTGACCTTCTGAAATGTGGTTTTATATTTCAGTAGTCCTTGATTATAGCAGATTAGTTTCATTTTTAAAAAGTAAGGTACTTCTAACTCAGTCTAATACATAGTACCATCTTAATTCAACTAAAGGTTGTTTTGAGGATTGTGGTAGGATTTATTTAAACTAGTTAGATCTATTTAAGAATTAAGTCTGTATATTTTAGATGCATCAGTCTGATGTGTGTTGTTAGTTTGAATTTTATATTACAGTTGTACTGCAGGTATTCATTCTTATAATTCAACTTTTCCCCTCTAGTCTGTTGGTCAGTAGGCTGATGGTGTTGATTTGTGACTGAATGTTGCCTTTGTATCAGACCCGGTGATACTTGCTATTGAGAGGAAGTGTATTATAGGCAAACATTTTAAAAGCATTTGTTCATATTCTTTATCTTGCATTATTGTTGTTCTGTAAACAGTTATTTTACTAGATTTCTTAAAGTGTATTGAAGTTCTGACATCCCTTTGGTTAATGTTTACCAAATATATGTTACAAACTTCTTCCTTAAAGCAGGTACACGATATCCAGGGAAGCTTATAAAATCCGTGTTTTTATTAACAAAATGAAATTTCAAGAGAGAGTGTTATCTAGTTAATGAATTCAGCAAGAACACTTGCTTTTGTTACCATATCAGATGTAATTAAAAAAAAAAAAAAAAGTGTTCTTTATCCAAGACAAGGGACTGGTATTAGCAAATGTTGATCTGGCTTTTCAAATATGCTGGCTTCTGCTGTGCAGCCAGTAACAGTCACAAATTCAGTAGCTTTATTTTTCTTAGGCAGGAAGAGTCTACTGGCTTATTTTTTAAAAGTAGAGCCACCTAAAAATTATGGCAGTTAGTACTTTTGCAAAACTTCTATAACACTGAAATACATTTCATTTTTTTAATTTTATGTCACAAGATTATACAGTTTTAAAATATCAGTTATCTTGAGGAGTTTGAAGTGTAAGACTGAAGCAGGACTACAGAAAACTTTCCTTTTGGTAGTCTTATTTATATTATAAATAATGATGTGGATAATAACATGAAAATTTGTGCTGAGCATCATTAAACTTGAGACAGAGCTTAAAATGTTGGTCACTGCATGTGCCTTGTCTAACCTGGAATTTCTTTGTTAATCACCACCAAAGCTCAACTGATGTTCTTACTAAGGAAATCTTGGGTTAGAATTTGAGTAAAATCTGCAGAGGTGGCCACACCTCGTGACATCCAGCTGTGTACCAGATGTTTATGTGGCTGAGGAACGCTGTGTGCCTCAGAGCTGGAATGTGCAAGAGGAGCTCAAAGATGTGGTGACAGTGATTCCCTACGGCTCCTGGATCGCAGTGGGAGGGAACCGAGCTTTATGTAGCTGGGTTCTCTGTTGGCTCAGGCGCTTGGAGCTGGCAGTAGTTGTGTGACAGAGCTGTGCTCCGACTGCTGACGAACTCGTGTAGCTTAGGCAATGAATTGGCCTTGTACAGTTGTAATATCAGAAAGCATCGTGACCCATATCTGCCATACGTTTGCATTGTGTTGTTTTCCACTCTGGTGTCAGCTGTTTTCCTTGGGCGTGTTACAAGGTGTGATTTGATTAGCTTGTGAACTTTCACATCTGCAGAAGTTCACTGTGTTAACAAGCTCAACCAGGTGTTACCTTGCATCACTTCTTGAATTGCTTTGTTATTGTATATGCAAATAAAGCACATGAAGCGTAAGTATAGCTTCCTGTCCATCTACAGTATTCTCACCTCAGGCTGGATCCTAAGCATTACGCAAATTTGTTACCACACTTAGGCAAACCTATGAGAAGTTCCACTCTATTTGTAATGAACTAGCTCTCGGTATTTTTAAATTAATACCAAGATCCAATAACTGTTAGATGTTCTTTCATTTTCCTCTTGCTATATGAAGTAATCTGATATCAGTATTAGTGGTGTGTTGATTGTATGTGAAATGAACATACTTGTGACATGCATTTTTATTTGATTTCTTACTTCACATCTTTTTGTTTCTACTTGACAAAAAAACCAGATTTGCACTAGTTTTGAAAAGCCTGTATCTTGAAGACACAAAAAGTTAACTCAAACATCATGCTTCCTTCTCTGTAAATATAATAAAAACCCCTTCAAGCAACAAAGCTTAATTCAATACTCATGCAATACTCTCTATAATTATGTCAGCATATGGATGAATAGGAAGAATTCACCTTTCAAGATGTTCTTCAATAGAGATCTCTTCCCAGGCAAAATAGAAGTTGATATTATGCAAATGGATTCACTTGATTCTGGTTGCTTAAAGCAGAAGTGCTTTTGAAGGAACAGTGTTTTGAGCCTATTTGTGTTAGAACATTTTTGTAGGAAAATTCCATTCTGTGATGCCTGCTGCCATATGCCATTCGACTTGTGGTTTATTTATGACTGCTCTATATATCAGGCAGTGTTACCTGGAATTCAGAAATATTTTTCTATAGAGTTTCTATTAAATAAGAGGATGGATAATTTTGTTCCTTCCTGAAAAGCAACTTTTATGTTTAGCATGACTTTGTGTATGAAATCTATTTAGAACGGTATTTAGAAGAGTGGGTTTTTTTCCCCTAGTTTGGGGCTTGTGCTCTCTAATTTCTGACAAAAAAAGATACATGTTTTCATTAAGAAGATGAGTTAGATGCCTGGTAAATTCAAAGTATACCAAAATTCTTACCGGGTTCAGCTCACAGACAAGCTATTAAGCTACACATGTCAAACTAAAACACTAAATCAAGATCGTTGTGGAGTACAATGTGGTATTAGCTGTAGAGTACTACTTGTTACAGAGATGAAACCTGGGGAATGCTGAAGTTGCTTTATGCTGAAGGTTATTCATCAGTGAATGTTAGAATAAGCTTTTCTACAGCCAATGTGAAAAGAGGTGGTTGCATGCCTTAATTTGGTATGTTATTTGAAACAATACAGGAACACTTACTTCTACTTCTCTTTTGTGTGGGATTTAGAAACAGGTAGCTTATTGTAATAAATATTGCAAGTAGCTATTTACATTCCATTACAGTGACTGCAGTTACTCTCCATTTGTTAAACTTCTGTTTAGGTGTCAGAACACTTCATATAAACTATTGCAAATTATTAACAATCTTCTACTTCAAAAGAATGTGAAGTTTTATAGAATTTTTAATTTAGCTGTTGTAATATTTTCTTGGCTATAGTTGTTGAACTTGTGACAGTGATTGGGTATCTGCTGAAGTAAAAGTCCCTGAAAAAGATGACAAAAGCTGTTGTAATCTGAAGGAATTTGTAGAAGACAAAGGGTTAAATATTGAAATATGTTAATTAAAGGCAAACAGTGACTACTGTGTGCTTAGCAAATAGCACCTGCTCAGTTTAGGGCATGTTTATAAGATGACATTCTGCTGTAGTCTGAGATAGTTTTGTTTGAGGAGTTTTGGTTTCTAGAGTTAGAAAATTTACTGCAAGATCTAACCATGTTCTCCCAATTCAGATGTCAGGCATAACTTTGCATTAATATTTCCAAATAAACAAGTAATAACTGCATTATAAGCATTGGAGAATGGTTTTTGATATGGTGGATAAAAATATGTAAAATCTTGGTGAAAATCCAGTGATCTAACAGCTGAGTATCATCAGCTCTTTGGTATGTGACTTTCTATACAGAAAACTTTAATTGTCTAACAATCACTGATCACTTCTGGTAGTTGAGAAAATAAAAACTGTCACCCCTTAAACTCTACTTAGTTGCAAGAGAGGAACTTCTTCAATTTTTTTCTGGCTTTTCTTTTGGGAGGAGTGTGGGTGTAAGCTTGTTTTGGGAGAGATATTTCAGGAAGTGACATTTTGTAGCTGGAATAAAAAGTCCTAGGGGCTTGGAAGAAAACCAAGTATCTCCTAGCATGTTTCAAAAACTTGTAAGTATTGAGAGCATGAAAATACGTAAACAATGTTTTAGAGAGTCAACAGAGCATACAGTGAGGATGACAATTTATATAAAAACAGTCAACTCTGGAATATATTCCAATCTCAGTAGCCAAACATAATTAATGATAATAAGTACTTCTGAAATATAGTTTTGACTGCTGGCAAGATGCAGTATTCCTTAGGGTGAATGAGTTTGGCAGCTTTTTTTTGTCTTGTAAAAAAAGATTACATTATTTTGCTACATCAATATTAAATGAAAGCCATCCATGGTGAAAAGATAAAGGATGGAAATTTGTTGGAGGTGTTTCTTTTTAGGGCGTAACATAAAGCTCAGTCTTTGTACATGGTAGTAGGATTAAAGGTTTAGAAATCTTGTTGATTAATCTTAATTTGTACTGTTTTCTAGTGCCCAAGATGTATGCAGTGTGATACAAAATTTGACTTCATAACGAGAAAGGTAAGAGAAATCATGGAAATGTAAAAGATTAACTGGTACAAGATACTAATATGGACTTCTTTTGATTTTAAATGTGGAAGATTTCAGTAGAATAGCATGCAAAGTCTGATGTAACTTAAAAGTAGTTTTTCTTTCTGTTCTGCCTTTTCTTAGTAGAGACCCTTTTTGTTTTAATTCTGTTTCTTTGAAATTCTTGTTGCTCAATGTGTAATACATAGTTAGAGTTTTTCCAAATTACTGGGTTACCCACAGGATTCACATTCAAAGGAAGAGTTAGAGGAGCTCATGCTGGAGTGGGCTGCTAGTATCAGTACTGATGTAGAAACCAAATCAACTAACTCAGTTGTGTTTGGGGAGATAAAATTAGTTGTGGAAATGTAAGCAAAAATGTTTTCAGGAGTAATGAATTATAATCTTACATTAAAGAACCACATTGTTAAAATGCAGAGAACCAAAACTCAGATTCTCCTTCTGTTCTAAAACAGGATTTATCTCAGGTTTGGAAAAGGGAATTTCTGATTAAAGTAGAAAGCGTAAACAGCCTTGATTGCTGTGAGCCATAATTGGGCTCACTGTATGAAGAAAACCCACTAACATTAGAGTTAAATTATGTTCCTACATAAAAGTAAGCAGGTCACTGTGGAATGCCTGCTGGTGTGCAGGATACTACTATCAGAAAACATTCTGCTGATATTTGGGTTTCTGCATGGAGAAGGAAAGCAGCCTCCCAAAAAAGGCCAGCAATGATTTTTAGCAGGGAATATCATTCCTTTGTATAACTACATTGACAGTCTCTTAGCATGCACTTGTGAAAGCGAAGAAAGAAGTGGAAGTGTGATTTGCAGTGCATTGACATGGTTGATGTTTTTTAATTTATTGTTTGGAGGGAGAGGGAAGGAGAAGTTGTAAACCAGGCATACTAATATGTTATACCAGATAGCAGTATATTTTCAGGAGGCCTGAAGAGCATTAGGATGTCAGTTAGTGATCCTAGTAATAGACTAGAATAGACTATTTCAGTTGGAAAGGACCTACAATGATCATCTAGTCCAACTGCCTGGCCAGTTCAGGGCTGACTAAAGTTAGAGCATGTTGTTGAGGGCATTGTCCAAATTCCTCTTAAATGCTGACAGGCTTGGGGCATCGACCACCTCTCTAGGAAGCCTGTTCCAGTGTTTGACCACCCTCTCGGTAAAGAAGTGCTTCCTAATGTCCAGTCTAAACCTCCCCTGGTACAGTTTTGAACCATTCCCATACGTCCTATCACTGGATAACAGGGAGAAGAGATCAGCACCTCCCTTTCCACTTCCCCTCAATCACAGAGTGTACTTCCTCCTAGTTCTTGTTTTACCTTGTAGTTGGATGGGTTAAGAGCATGGTGGTTGGTTGGTTGGTTTGAGCATTTTGGTTGAGAAGCACTAATTCATTAGGCTGCTGTGTTTTACTTGTGTTAGCTTTGGGAAGTAAATGGAGGTAGCCCTGGGAAATAGGTACTCCAGAGAATTTTGCATAATATTTGGAAGGAAAGCCTAACACTGACCAAAACTGCAGTGTATCAGTTCTTTGTATCAAGCTGTTCAAACTTGCTTTGAGCCACAATCAGTTCCTGCTTGCCTGGGAATACTTGTTCTGACATGAGAACTTGCATCATGAAGACCTGCTTGGACTGTCACACCCCAGTAGTGATTTGGAGCACAAGCCACTTGTTGCAGATTTAGTAGCTGTGAAACACAGTGTAATAACTAGTTCTGATTTTGCAACTTCATTGGATTTGTACTATGCTGCCTGGTATTTCTGATAGAGAAATAGCTTTAGGCTTTAAGTATGAAGATTTTTATCTTTTTCCATGGGAAAAACTTGAGAATAAGTTTTAAGAGAGAAGAATGAGATCTCCAGTTGAAGTTTGCTTGGAAATGGGAAGGGACCTAGAAACCACTCTTGTGTTTTTATTGACAGTGAGGTGAAGGATTTACTGCACACTGGAGAAACCCTTTCAGTGTCTTGTCTGGTCTGCATCAGAAGCATGTTCAGAGTGTCAACAAAGGCTTATAGTGCTGTTGTTCATATATGCTCAGTCTTTTGTCTTCAATCTTCAGAGATTTCTTTCTACCACTCTAGCAGTTAAATTTCCTTTATCTATCCCTCAACTTATATGTTTCACACCTGAGAAACTGTTCTGTTTCTTGGGGAGGAGGATATTTAATGCAGTAACTTTTATCAAATTATTCCCTAATAGTTTCGTTTGTAAATAAATAAACAAAGTGTTCTCTCATGCTTAGCATCACTGCCGAAGGTGTGGAAAGTGTTTCTGTGACAAGTGCTGCAGTAAAAAAGTGCCTCTGCCTCGCATGTGCTTTGTGGACCCTGTGCGTCAGTGTGCTGAATGTGCCCTCATCTCTCAGAAAGAAACAGAGTTTTATGACAAACAGCTTAAAGTACTCATGAATGGTAAGGACTGAATGCATATATATGCTGGTTTGATCTCATTTACATTTATTCAAATGCTGTGTTAAACAAATCTGATAAACAGCAAGAGTAATGCCTCTTGTCAAACAAGCTGCAGTTTTTCTCCTTTAAATACTGTTGTTGTCATGCTTCTTGTTTGCCAGTTAATAATCCTGTGTTATGAGTTTGTTTAGAGATAAGTTTACACTTTCTAGTCAGTTTACAAAGAGTGATTTAATTAAAGACAGAAGAATTTTTAATGCCTCTGAGAACAGATGTGTGTACAGTTTGCATTTTTCTTAATGCATCTTTTAGCCATATTCCTGTTAAATTAAGTAAGGATGGAAAATAATTTACAGTAGAGAATATTTTAGTATTTGCTAACAAGATACAGTGCTTGTTTCAAGTTTCATCTGTGAGCTTTGATCTTATCCATGGCCTACAGCTATGGTTGATGGCATATCATCATGAGCGGTCAATTTTGCATAGCATTAAAACTACATGCAATATGGTAATTTGTGTTCCAGTTACATTAAGAAAGCTGAGTCTTCAGTTTATAAAAATCTTCTGTGATTGTTCAGTGCCTTTTGATGGGCTCTCAACTCTCAGCATGATGCCAATGTGTGTAATTGGTAAGCTAAACCACACATGCAATTAGCGTGAATGTTCCTAGGGGGGATTCTAGGTTCGGAAAGGAGTATGTGCATCCCCGTAACACACAAGTCGTTCTTCACTCTGCTTTGCAAATGAGGGTGTAGAAGAGTTTTTAAATAATGTATTTCCAGTTGAAGACTTTTTTTAAAGCTTGTCCTGCTTGCATTCGTGTTACGAAATTAAAGTTTGAAGTTGTTCTGGCTTGCTGTAGAGCTGCAGATCTCGGAGATGGTGGTTGTGATGCCCTTTGCAGTTTTGCTGCTGTTGCCTCTCTCTGTTGCTTCAGCAGCAGCCTGGGGGCCCATGCTGAGGGGCCAGTGAGACTGAGTAAAATTGTGAAATAGGCAGCGAGGTGAAGCTGTCTGAGGCAGCGTGGTTCAGGTTATGGAGGTGGACTGCAGACCATTTGGCAGGGCTGTATGTTGTTATTTTTTTTTTCATTTCCCAGCCCAACAGTATTGGGATTAGGTAATACAGGGAGCGTGAGGCATGGAGGAACTAAAGTAGGCATGTAGTCTGCTTTATTTTTAAGTTATGAATCACTTCACTAATGTAGCTAAGATGACTTTCCTGATGTCAAAGGAGCTGTTTTGAGCAGGAAGAAACATAATGTGAAGGCTGAAGTTCATTGACCTCAAAGTGAGACTGAGCTAGCCTTCAGTAACAAAAAAGAGATGTGTTTACTGTTTATTAAGCACAGAGCTGAAGGGCACATCCTGCTGTTAGGTTCTTCTGACATATTTTCTTGGAATACTGAAACAGTAATTTGTATTATGGTGACAAGATAGAGTCTTTAATTGCCTGTTTTTGCCATCTCCAAATCTGTTCCCATTTTTAAAAGATTAATCTTGGATATCATCTGTATTTCTACAATATGTGGGAGAAATTACATAGCAATTGTGAAAGGTCCTGTGATTCAGAACATGATAATTAAAGATTGGCTGTTTATACTTGAGTGTTCTGCTGATGTTAAATCAGTTTAACATTTCAATTAGTTTCTTAATTCACCCAATTCAGTGTATTAGGTGCAGTAAGTAAAAATTAGTTATCCTTTTTGATACTTGAATGTTCCTTCCTAAACTCTGCATTAGAATACTAAAACATTTCTTTCCAGGTGCTACGTTCTTTGTAACTCTGGGAACATCTGATAAATCTGAGCTCATGGTTTGTCGACTTTCCAACAATCAGAGGTGAGAAAGATTGATAGAAATTGCACTTGTAAACTGTATTATTGTTGCACATACAGCTATATTATTATCTAATAACCTAAACAAAATATAAGAGTAACATGATGTGAGGATGTTGGAGAGAGTAATTGGACTGAAAGGATAGATACAATTTTATTGGAGTAAGTTTGTTTGAATTTATTAGCAGTGTGGATCAGAGTGCCTTGGAAGGGTGGAACTCCACTCACTGATAATGCCTCTCAGTCCCACTGGAATACAGTGTTTTTGCCAGCTAATAGGGGGATCATAGGAAAGGGGGGCAGGGAAAAATCTGTAGCCACGGGAAAGCTTATTTTGGAATGATTCTAACACTGCACCGTATTGTTTAACATTACAGCCAAAGCATTACTTTGGTCATCCCTATAATTTAGTTGGCTAGAACACTTGAGACTCTGTGTTCTCTTCTTCCTTCAGAACTTTGGCAGAATGCTTTTAATATTTTGAAGGGGTCTCCTGGCAAACTGAACTGTATGTTTTGTGGTTTTGGTTTTTGTTTTTTTTTCCCTGTAAGTGAAGAACTTCAATGAAAAGTAATTTTTCCTGCTTGATTTCTCTCCCTCCCCACCCCAAAGAACATATAAAAAGCTAGTCACTGAGAGATTATGTTTTATTTTTTTCCTTTGATTTGGACTTGATACTGTAGAAAAAAACCCCAATTTTTTTTAAAAAAAAAGGTTTTCTTCTGTTATGTAGATACCTGGTTTTGGATGGAGACAGCCACTATGAAATTGAAATTATACAGATTTCAACTGTTCAGATACTTACAGAGGGATTTACTCCTGGAGGTAAATTTTTCATTGAATGCAAATTAACTATTAAGAAAAAAATATGTGAAGTTGTAATTATTGTTTGAGCTAGACAGTGCATTTCTAGGTTATTGGTAACTTAGGTGTAACTACGTTAGTTACAACTGCTCTCGGAATAAAGTGCAGTGTGTGCAACTCTGTGTGGCTAGTAGGATTTGGGGAAAAACCTAAGAATTACAGCTGTAATATGGGAGAGCTCCTTCCATCATCTGTTCTGATCCTTTCTCTTGGCTAAATATAAACATACATTGATTCAAAACCTCATGGGAGGGAACTGTTAATCTTTGGTAGCTTCCACTTCAGAATCCAGCTGGGGTTTGTTTTGTACTGGTACAATTGTGAGGAAAGTGAGAGAGAACCGGGGGGG
>VYZV01017715.1:0-15478 GCA_013401275.1 Pandion haliaetus
ATGTAGACAGGGCACTTCGTGACATGGTTTACTGGGCATGGTTGGTGGTTGGACACGATTATCTTAAAGGTCTTTTCCAACCTAAATGATTTTGTGGTCTAGGTGAGAAATTTTGATGTGAGCATTTGTTCAGTTCTGTCTGCAGCTACATTTAGTACCTCAGGACTGCCAAGCCTAAACGTAGGACCTGCCATACCTGCCTTGCTGAGTGCATCCACTTCAGGGAGCGAACTGTGGCCATGGTGCGAGTGATGCCAGGTCCCTGCACACCCACTGGGGAGGGTTAGCTTCCTCCATACTGCGCTTGCTGCAGGTGTGCTACTGCCTTTTGGAGTAGGGGTGTCCTCTAGTACTTTTGCAGTGCTCCTGTTGCTCGTTGTTGTTGTAGATAATTGGAGGCTTATCAGTGTCGTGTTTCCATGGCACCAAAGTATGCATTGCTTGTCGTGGGCTCCGGTGTGAGGCCGTGCGCAGGGGTCTCGGTGCAGGCTTGGAGGGCTTGGTAGGACCAGTCAAACTGGTTGAGGTTTGTCCACACTCTTACTAGAAGAGCCTGGAAGGATCAGTCCCCCAAACCGCAGGCCAGTTTTGGTTTTGGAGGAAGATGGCTGGAGCAGTATAGGCTAGAGCTGGGACATGAACAGACTGTATTACTGGTTTAGCTTAGATCAGGAGATGCTTCCATGAATGGCCTGGCCTGGTTGTGCTTCCTTTTGCCTTGTAGCATGGCCTTGGGCTGCACAAGCTAGGTGACTTTTGGAAGAATCCAAAAAGGTTACCTAACAGACTCTTGATTTCTCATGGGCTCTTGAAAGACATAGGCTGCAGATATCTTCGGCTAAACTGAGAAGATCCCTTCCTGTTGCAACAGTGCTACTTGCTGAGGGAGATGCAGACTTGCGGTTCTGCTAGGTGAACCCTCGGGGACCTCCCAGTTAAGATTGTGCAGTGTCCCTCTTGGTTTAGTGGTGTTTCCAAACCAGTGTCTGTTTCAAACCAGCTTCTTTGGTTCCTCTTTCAGCCTTGCTACCCTTGGTGAGGACTAGTCATAAGTGATGGGACATAGTCCACAGGAAGCTAGATCTCAAAGGCCTGTATCTGTTCCTTTCAACTTTGCTGAAGGCTCGTGCGTTCCACTAGTTGGCAGACAGTGGTTGGCATCTGCAGAGGGCAGTTCTTCCCATGGGATTTCTGTGTCCTCGCTGGAACAACAGGCATCTCCTCTGCCTGTAAGCTATGCCGCTGCAGACATGGCGAGGACACCAGGCTCCACTTTGCTGGATTCATTCTCCAGTCCTTTGGTTTTCAAGGCATCCCTGAGCATCCCTGCTCTTGCAGCCTGACTTCTCTGCTATGGCATGTTCTCGTGGGAATGAAAGAGTAGTCACCAAGCTCATTTCACCTTTCATTCCTAGAGCACTTAGAGAACAATTATACTAATTCTAATAATGACTGGATTTATACTACTCCAGAGAGTGAAGCACAAGACATTTAATTTCAAAGCTGTTTGACAAGACCATTTTGATGTGTATATTTTCAGAAGTATGACACAAGTTTCCAAAGTGCCTAATGGGGAGAAAAATGTTTAAATTCATACTCTCAGGTTTTTGGTTTCCAAGAAGCTGAATACGGTTCAGTTCTGTTGGACATGATCCATCATATAAAACAATTTAAACTAGAGATTTACAGGACTTACTACTTCTGCTTGTTTCTTAATGACCTGTTTCTGGTCACTAGTTATCAGGGTGGAAGTGTTTGCATGGAAAAAAAGGATGCTTCTGTTGTGGGAGGTATTAATTCTCAGCATCACGAAGCAGGACAGCTAACTGCATTTTACAGTTAAATCTTTACTTCTCAATGAGAAGGGAAAACCCTATGGCTTTTGGTCTGCACAGCGATGCTGATTAAGATACATTGAACCAGAAATTGAAATACTACATATGATTTCTTGTTTTCCTTTTCCTATGTATCTGGCAATAAACATTTAGTGCTAGAAATAAATGCATTTGGATTTTAGTATTTTTGACATGCTGTGGAGAGAATAATGTCAAACAATGGCAATTTGTCACTTCTTATATGAAGGTGTAGAAGAACGTGTTAGAATTCGGTAGCTAGCACATAAGGAGAAGGCAGTTATTTTAATACTGATACCCACTGCTAACAGACCTGAATAATGATGCCACTGGATACGGTATTTCATATACCCAAGGACATGTGTCTAAAAGAGAAAATAAGCTCCTGG
The DNA here is from genome assembly GCA_013401275.1 of Pandion haliaetus. Lineage (NCBI taxonomy): Eukaryota > Metazoa > Chordata > Aves > Accipitriformes > Pandionidae > Pandion > Pandion haliaetus. The sequence continues at coordinate 2,243 of VYZV01017715.1, forward strand.
TATTAATCTAAATCTTGACCTCCTCTTATGTTTCCCACATGGTGCTTCATGTGTACTCCTGGTGATTCATTAAGCCTTTCTTCTGAAGAGATTTGGTGATGAGTCAGGAAAGGGCAAGTTTTCTGCTTTGAGGCTGTTACCTTCTTTTGAACTTTGCTATTTACTTAGGGTTTTTTGTTGTTGTTTCAGTTCAGTTTGATAGCAGTCTGCTACAGCTGTGATTGCTGCAGTCAGCTGTGATGGACATGTGGGCATTTCTCAAGTGAAAACAAAAGCCTCGGCTTTCAACCGTTATAGGTAAACATGCACTGAGTTTCTTTCTTAATTTCTAAGTAATGCAGAAGTGTTCCAGTATTTGTATTAGCAAAAAGAAAAAAAAAAAAAACCAACAACCTCAACAAGAAAGATGTCCTGGAAACAGTGAGATTCAAAACATTATTTTTCCTGTTTTTAGAGGAGATGGTGCAATCCCCAAAACCCAAACATTTGGAGTTAGGTCTGAGTTTATTTCAAACTATGTGAGCTTGGGCTTTGGTGGTTATGAAGAAAGATGACAGTAAGAATCTCTCTTGCAGATTAAGAAGTAAGGAGTTTCTGTTGGTCTTAGGAAGATGAAAATTAACTTGGATGTGTAGGTTGTCTTATTAAGTGCAGTGGAACTGAGATGATGTTTGCTGAACTACTCTTTGGAGATTTACATAATGGATGAGATACGGGAGCTCCAGGCAGCATGACAGCGGAGTTTATTTTATCGCAGAATGTAAAACAAGTGAATTGCCTTAATAATCTCTGCAGAAAGCAAGGATAATCTTTTTTTATATGCAGAAAGAGAGCCAGAGAGTTCATAATGTCCTGGCTATTCATGTACAAGGAGCCAAACCTTTCTTTTGAATAGTCTGGATCCCTTTAACTATCATACTGTCTTATTCAGGACTTCTAAAGCTCTTCAGGAACGGCAAGCAATGTGCATCTCTGAAAATATGGCTTTTATGCAGTAAAAATATACTATCTGCTGATAATTCATGGCTTGATAAAGGAGGCTTCTAAGAGGCTGGGTAATTACCCTAACTGCTATGTATTTAAATATATGGAAAGCATTTATAAACCAAGCTCACCTGCTATTTATTTCAGTAGTGGTAATAATAGTAATTTCAAAAGTTTTAGAACCTTCATGATTTCAAAGTGGGTGTATGTTGGAAAGAAGTTTTAATACTAACGTTAAGAGGTTTCAGGCTTTAATTTACTCAAACCAGTTCACCCACTTTGGTTGGTGTGGGTGGTTTTTCCTACCTCAGCTGATGATACCTTTTCAGCATGGAAAATAGACAAAGAAACACTGGAAGAGTAGAATAGTTAAATGTAGACAGTACTAAGAACACCCAATTCCTATTGTGTGCTTCTCAACCATGTATTTGGCTTCAAGCAAGAGTTTGACTATTAGTTTACTCTGAATATAAATGTGCCGTTACTCTTTGATCTGTAGCAACAGTTTGTTATGATCAAGGCTACTTACCACTTTTGCCTGAAGGAAAAGATTTACTGTTGGGCATAGCAGGTTTCCAAAAGAGTGAATGATGTCCTTAGTTTCTGGTTTCTGTGAACTATAGGCAGCTTAAGAATCCTTTTGTATTAAGCTGATGTCAGTTGCTACTTCTTTTAGAAAAGTCTGGGCAAGTGATTCATCATACAGTGTTGTACAGAAACATAGGCATTTATTTGACTAATATGAAAACAGGTTATTGGAAAAAAGTGGTAATTTCATGAATGTAACATTCCATGAGCAGGGTTGGTTTCTGCTTTTGTTCATGAAAAAATTAAAATATTTCTAGTGATTTCAGTGGGTGATGGGCAATACCTAGTTGGTCTACTAAATATGCTCTGCTCCACTCTTAATTCGAGGATGCAGGCTGGGATTACTTCTGCCAAAGGTGCTCTGGATAGTGATTATTATTTACCAGTTGATGTACAAAGTCAGATTTTTCTTCTTACCAGTTTCTTTTTCTGGCTGGGTTTCTAGTAAACCAGTTATTTTTGTCTAGTCATAAGTCTGTGTCAGTAACAGTTACTGCAGTGTGCAAGGGAGGGCACCAAAGTAATAAACTGTTTGCATGTATTTCCTGGGGTCTGTCCATGTTGCGGCCTGGTGGGGTCAGAGACCAAGGAATGTTTTATAAGGACAAAGAGGTTTTTTTGATCAGAAAGTGTTTTAAAACATTGAAATTCTTCCACTGCAGTGGCTCGGATCTCTCCCACGTGGGGATCTTTTGAGTAAATAAATAAAAGATCACACCAGGCAAATGTGATTTAAAGTGTCTGTAACTGTTCCCCATACGGTGCTAAAATCATAAATAAGATATGAGCAAGGCGAGTGAGGGGAAGAGTTCACTTCAACCTCCAGACTTTCCAACACACTATGTAGCTATGTAGCACCAGACCCTGAGGATGCAGAAGAGGATCCTGAAAAGTTGTGGTGTCCGAAGGAGCCCCCCTGGTTAGGACAGCTTCCTCATGCCCTGCTTCTCCACAGCCTACCCTACTTTGGGATGCGTGTACGTTCATCTCAGAGAGAAGTCTCTCATTTTTAATCCAAATGTAAGTGACCTAAAAGTATCTGCCTACATGTGTATCTAGTAAGTCAGAAAAAAAAGGTGTTTTTTCATATGTGGCTGAGATAACGCTGCATTTGCAAAGGAACCTAAGTACCGGCTAGCATGGCTGTGGTTGTTTTGTTAAACCGTTGTTTGTTAAGTTAAAAATCCTGAAGCTTTCAGTTGGAAAATTTTACAAGTTATAAAAATTTAAAAAAGAGGAAAGAGTAAGCATCTACTGCTTGTTGTGTTGTCATAGCATGGAAGTGTCTGCCTCCATCACTTCCTTCTGAGATGGCAGCTCAGGAATGCTTATTACACTTAAACCGATGAACCCATATTCCTTGCTTTTGAGGAGTAGAGCTGGGCATTTCCATCCTGCATCAGCTTGGACTGCTTTGAACCCTGGGGGACATTCCAGGTAGCCAGCCAAGTTTTTGTCCTGCACGGTCACTTTTTACTAACCTCTTTGTAGGCCATTCAACATGATGAGCACATGAAGTACTTAACTAGTATCTGCCTTGCAAAATTTCAACAACAATGATCCAATTCAGGCATAAACCTTTACATCTGACCCTAGAGCAGTTATATGGTAGCTGATGATGGTAAAACCGTGAAGGATTATTTGGTAACCTATTGTAAAAGGCTTGCTTTGCCTGTGTGGGGTTCTACAAGGGCTTGATAATCAGATACAGTCATAACAGTATGAATTCTTGAATTAGTCTAGTAGTTCCTCTACTAGACTTCTTTTTTTTCTTCCCAGTTTTAGTGTTCAGGTTAATACTTCATTTTGTGTTTTAGAATAATAAACATAATCCATTGATCTTAAGAATATTCTTTCAGGTTGAAAATCTGCTGTTTTTTCAGGCAAATGGTCACTCATAGAGAGCTGTCATTACTTTAAAACAAACAACAAAACCAAACCAAAAAAACGTACCTGAATGTTTTGGAGACTATTTTAAACTTAAGAATAAGTGATGATAGACTTTCACAATTTGTGCTTAGGAGTAGATAATTTATTATGCCTGGCACCAAACAGGCGATAAAATTACCATGCTTTTTTCCTATAATTCTTGAAATGCAGAATTTATTAATGTCTTCCGACAATATAAAGTATACCTCCACATACATAATGCGTAGACACGCACGCAAAAGTTGGATGGAGCCTCTGTGTTGATTGCACTAAGCCAGAGGATGGACATCTGAAGAAACAGCACAAACAATGACATAGTTTTGGTGCTTTTCATCACAAAACATGAGTTGGGTAGCTAACAAAGATTTTTTTTTTTTTTTTAAGAAAATGTGTATTTTCCTGAAAGAATTCTTGGATTTCTTTTTTTACTTTACTTATGAACTGGTGACTTCATATGAGCTTTCAGTGTGAAAAGCATTCTTGTGAATCCTTTACATTGAATGAGGGAATTACTCCCCAGATTTGTGTCCAGCATCATTCAGTGTCTAATAAATACTGCTCTTGAAACCACTGTGGCTGTGATTTTAGTGGTTAGAATATTTTAGTAATGTTTATTGAATTTCAGCATCCAGAATGATGATGGAGGCAGTTTGTCACATTATTAATGTTAGCGGTCCAGATCTCTTCAGAAAGATGCAGTACACATAACACTCTATGCCTGTGCAGAAATCGTTGCTTAAAAATATGAGCAGCTTAACCCATCCAGATCTTGTGGTGCAAAGTAAATCTAATAAAAACATTTTATTCTATGTGAGACATAGCTAGTGTGGACAGGAAATCGTTTTCATCATTTTGCACAGTGTAACTAAGCCATGTGTTGGGAATAAATATGTGATTTATACAGGCACAATTTCTTATTATGTCCTAATGAGAAACGTTAAATATATTAGTATGACTCTGAGCTTGACACACGCTATAAAGGCTATGTATGGTGCCAAACAACCAATTATCTCAGTGCATTATTTCTTGAAAGCCTTGACATGGGTAGGGTCACTATACATTTTTAATGGGAGCATGATGCTAGGTTATAAAAAGATAATACAAATAACAGTACTTTGTTAGATCTTCCTGCTGTGCGATGTATAATCAAGTCCACTGGCTTAACACTAATGAGGATTTAAAGACCCAGCAGGGGCACATTTAGCAGTCACAATTCTGTCAAATGCTTTTGCGTAGGGCACCTCTGATGCAAGGTAAAGTTCAACAGCAGGTAGGAACGTATAGTTCTATTGTATAGCTTGGTGTAACGCTTCTACATATTTCAGTGAAAATAACAATAACTTGCAGTGTTCTGGTGCTTTGCCAGGCACTGTCGTTTGGCTGTGATTTTTACCATTCATGAAATCAACCAGGAATGGTGGTACACATGGACACACACTGTATTGCTGCACTTTCAGTGATCAAGTAATGACCTAGGGAAACAAAGGAAGAGGGCTCTGAAGGTATAATTTGAAGTCCATGCTGAGTTGTAGATGCTGTGTGCTGACAGTCTCATTTACCTCTGGAATAAATCACAGGGAGTGAAATGCTGCAGAAGAATAGACAGTGGCCCACCTAACTTAAGGTCCCTTTTTGGCAGTGATCTGTACCAGCTACTTGGCAGAAGAATGTCAATTCATTCTTGAGTGCAAGTCTTGAGACTGGAATCCAGTGGTTTAGAGCTGGTTTAACTTTTATGTTTTTGGCATGTATTATACTTAAAGACATCAGAATATAAATGTGGCCATGTTCTGTCAGAGCAAAGGACCGTCTATCTCCTATGCTTCCTCTAAGAACAGTCACTAACACATATGCCTAGGGAAATGATGTAGCAAGGTTGTGTGTGAGTGATGGTATTGCCCTGATATATCTTCCAAGTTTGCAAAACATCTAGGGCACAAATACTCTCATAACCAGAGGTTATATCTGTATTTTTGTGCTTGATAGCTTGATAAGCAAATCTGTAGAAAGCTCCCCATGTGAAGCAATTTCCAGCTCATAGGACAAGTGGATTTGTCAGGACACCAGCTTCTCTAAGTGGAAAAGTTATGGCTTTTAGTGCAAAACCCATGGATTCCATTGCAAAAAGGCAGTATATAGCAGGAGGAGCAAGCAGGGACAGGCTACAAAGTATGAACACAGAAACACCACACAGACACACGGGTGGTGTCGGGAAAGCCAAAGCTCGGCTGGCATTCAGACTTGCAGGAAGTATCAAAGACAACAACAAGAGCTTTTATCACTACATCACCAGTAAAAGGCTGGACGAGGAAAATGTGGGTTGGTGGCAGAATGAGGTGGCTGAGGTATTGACAGTGAACGCCGGTAAGGCCAAGGTACACCATTGCCTTCTCTGCATCAGCCTTCACCAGCACAGCCTTCACGCTTAGAGACAGGGCTCAAGGCGAAGAACCACCAGTCACGCATGAGGACGAAATCCAAGGGATTACCTGAGAGGACTCAACCCAAACAAGCCCATGGGACCCACCTGCATGCATGCACGGGCATTGGGACAGCCGGCCAATGTCCTTGCAGCACCCTTCTCTACCATACTTGAAAGGTCCTGGAGACCGTGGGAGATCTCTGCTGACTAGAAGAAAGCAAATGGTGCACTCCTCTTCAGAGAAGTCCAGAAGGGTGATCTGGGGCACTGCAGACCAGTCAGCCTCCTTTTGGTCCGTGGAAAAATCACAGAGCGAGGCCTCTGGGAACAGACTTCTGGACACCGTGAAGGAGGAGAAGGTGACTGGGAACAGTCAGCATGGATTCACGCAGGGTGAAGCATTTGATATCACTAATGGTACCCAATCCTGCCTTTCCTTCCTCAGTCAACAGTTGTCCCTCCTCACCAAGAACTCCCTGTTCCGCAGTGCAAAACAGAAGCCCGCAATTAATCTTTTATCAGTTCATACCTTCCTGTTCACAAACAGCTGTTAGCATTAAAACTGCAAAATGACCAGTCTTCTGGGCACCATAAAAGAGGAGAAGGGACTGGGAACAGTCACCCAGGATAAAGCATGCCTAACCCACTTGATTGCCATCTGCAGTGTAAAGTGACTGGAATAGTGGGTGAGAGGATAGAAGTGAACATCATTCACCTCAGCTTCTGCAAGGCTTTCAACAGTTTCTCCCACAATGGTCTTGTATCTGAGTTATGTTTATTACAGCTTGTGTGGGGGCACACTCAGATGGGTAAAGACGGGTGGGATGTGTGGGCTCAGGGGGTCTTCGTCAGTTCATAGCCTTGCGTGGTGGGAGAATGAGAGACAATGCATTGAAAACAACAGAGGTTCAGGCTGAGTGTGAGGACAAACCTTTTTTCACCCCAGGGGGGCTGTCTCCCAGTTGAGCAGGTTGTTCAGAGAGGATGTGCTGTCTCCACCCTTCAAGGTTGCTAAGACCTAACTGAACATAACCCTGAGCAACCTCGTCTGGCCTCTGAGCTGTACCTGCTTTGATTAGGAGGTTGGACTGGGGATTTCCTAAGGTGCCTTCCCACCTGAATTATCCTGGGATTCTAAGAAAAAAAAACATTGGCTGTAGCATTCATTGCTCCCTGAATTCTTCCAGGATTGCGCAGGGTTTCTCGCTGTAAAATGATACCTTATAAATTAATTACTCATTTATCGTGTCTTAGCCCTAGATACCCACACTCATGGGTTTTCTTTATACTTTTAAATTTATTATATATGCCCAGTTTGATTGGCTTTATATAGCAAATTTGGTATCTCTGAATTTTAGGGATGTTACAAGGGAAGTTTAAACAATCTGTTATTGCAGTGCTATATGTGCTACTCATATATCTTTGGGGGTTTTTTTCTGCTATTTTTATGGCTATACCCATAGTTACTTAATATACTCTTTAATCTTGAAGTTATGCAGTTATTTCAGTTATTGGCAGTAGCTTTGTTCATGTGCTGTACACTTTTTCCAAATGTGTTTGAGGAATCACAACTTCTGTGAGAATCTGTGGGAAATGCATCTTGGCGACATGTGAAATGTTAATTAGAAATTCTTAACACTTAATTAGGATTGCCTTTAAAGTTGACCCTTGTTCCACAATAATTTATTGCTTGTGGAATCTCATTTGGCAGTTCTATACATAAGGATTTTGGTCATCCTGTCTTGGGTAAGAAAATACCTTGTGAGCAGCTGGGTATCAACTTCTGTCTAGAAGTTGTTGTGAGCAGTCTTAGAGTGATAGGTTATTTTAGACAATTTTTTTCACGTATTTGGTGGATGCTTACAGATTCTCATTCATGAGTTGAGGTGCTTTATAATTAATTCACTAAGCGAACAAAAGTCAGAATTTGCCCTTTTTTTGAAATGCACCAAGTGCTGCTCGCCCCCTTTAATATTAATATTTTCCCAGGAGTTTGCACTGAAGCCTGTGGGGAGTGGGAAAACCTCAAGCCGATGTTAAATAGAACAGAGATTGGTTTGCGACAGGATGTTAAACATTTGCAGTTTTGGAGTTTCATCAGAGCATACAGCCTTTCTTTTGAAACGTCAGAATAAGCAGTTTGTTCCACAGCAAGAAGCGTATAAAGCAATTACTGTTCCTCCACGCACACGTAAGGAGCTGTGCAAAAAGGTGCAGCAAAATGTGATGCCTTCTGGCAAATAGTCTGACTTCTTCATCTGAGTGTGCAATCGTTCTGCTTTATTTAATTATTCCTTTGTTATTTTGGTATGTGCATGAATCGAAAGGTCTTTATGTGTGGTTTTGCAAACACCGGCACTCTGGCTGTGCTTGTGCTCCGGTGGAGCTGCTGGGGCAAAGGTTGTGGTTACAGCTCTTCCTGGCAGCTGGAATAGGGCCATTGAAAGAACATTTTTGGTTTCATCGCTTGTTGCCTATCGTATTTATGACTTTGTACATGGACCATGGCAGACAGTTTCTGAGGTCCTGTGAGAACCGGCTGCGTTCCTTGCAGGTGTGTCCTTATGATATCTGGCATTGGAGAGTGCAGCTGCACACAAGCATGTTCTCCTCCTTCTCTCAAGGCTGCAGTGAATTTGCTCTGTCCCTGTAGCTGGCAGAGCAACAAGAAGCTGAGCTGGAAACAAGCAACTGACTTCTGGGAACAAGGTGTTCTCTTATGGGTGTTACATACTTCTCTGTCTTTAATAGTAAAAAAAAATCTAAAAAATAAAAAAAAAAATTAAAATTGCTTGTGAAGAAAGTAAATCTGACATAAAAATAAGGCTTAACTGAATTTCCTAAACTTTAGTGGTTAAATTTTTAACCTAAAGTGGGAAGCTGGCTTATCCTGGTTTCATCTGAGTTCTGCCTGCAGATTTGAGACCTCGGATAAGCGAGAAACACTTCTGCTGGCTAAGAGCAGTATCAGCTGCTTAACGTTTCTGTGACCCAGCTCCTACAACAGAGCTTGTCATATTTAATGACAGCATTCCCTTATATTGCTCTTATTCAGAGGATATAGTTTGTAATGTCCATGGTTTATAAGAAGTCAGCTTTTGGCACTGACAATCAGCTTATCACTATATTTTGTCCTAGGGGAGGGAACAGAGCACTTGGCAGAGCAACAGTTTTCTCCCTGGGCTAAAGGGCTGGGGATGATCTGCCGACCTGTCGTGTTCCAGCAAGGCATATGGTATTGTTGGTAGCATATTTGCTTTCTTGGAAACCCAGGATGGAAAAGGACAGCATAACTTATGGAGGAAGCGATGATGTCCAGGCCTATGAAACCTCCTATGCAGTTGTTTCACTGCTTCCTCTGGGGCTTTACGATAGCAGAGCTGAAGGCGCTGTCACTTTGAGGTGATGGTCCCTTTGGGCTGCAGGGAGTGGTGGAGCCAAGCAGCCAAGCAGGACCTGTAGATGGTATCTTGTCTTCTTGGCAGAGAACAGCTATGTTTGGCCATTTGGCCTGCTACACGACATCTCGGACAAAAAATTTTGGACTAAACCATGGCTACTGCTACATGCTAAATGCTCCCTTTTTTCACCAGCATGCAGGGCCCATGCTGTATCTGTCTTCATGGAAGCAGACTTTGCAGGTTGGCAGGTGCGGCGAAAGTGTGCCAACCAGCTCCCCATGCTTTCGGCAGCTTGTTTTCCTACTGTGTATTTGCTGGTAAGCTCCTGGGCAATGCCATTCAATGCTCATTTGCTCAGCAAATACAAAATAGTCACAATTTAGACAATTAACAGAGACAAGAAAATTTTGTCAGATGGCAGAATTATTCCCTTGATACTCTGTTATGTCACACACTCCTTCTAGCACCAGAAGTTAATTAAAAACATGTTGTGACCTGAGACTTAATTTTGATTATCTAAGCTTTGGGTTTTAGTTTTTAGTGAAGGCAAAAGACAGGGGACCTCCTGAATGAAAATCTGACCCGAAACCATTCTCACCAGCTGTTCCTGTAATTTTTTTTCTCAAGTTTAATAATTGAGGCAACAAGCCACCTAATAGTGAAGGTAACGTTTAAGTAGTAAACGTTTTAGTAAATTTGATCAATATAATATTTGTAGGACTATGAAAACTCTTTTACATTTCCCATTGCAATTTTGGGGGAGGAGGGGTGGTGGTGACGACATTTGTTTTTAATTTTAAGCCTCATATTCTTCAAACTCTTCTCCAAACTTGAGGACAGTTGACATAAGATAGCAGAAAACTACTTTGGAAATTGAGTAGTAATTTTTTAAAACCACTTGACTTGTAACTGTGGTCAAGGAAAAGTGGCAATCTAGGTCAATTAGTAGGGTGGGGTTTTTTTTGTAGAAAAAGTAATGAATTTCCACTTGATAGCAATCTTCAGTATTTGTCTGTGGTTTAAAAAGCGCAAAGGAAACTATCAAGAGTTTATTTTACTATTATTCATCATGAAGTGTTATGAAAAGGGTTTTTTTAATTAATTCTAGTGTAAAAATAAATACAGTGCATGCTTTTTCCACACTTACCCTTTCTTAAGTATGTCTCTCCTAAATGATGCCTCTTTTCCGTCTCTCTTTTTCTGTTGTTTCTTTGGGGGGGTGTTGGGTGTTTTTTTGTTACGCTGGACTTTTAAGTGTAAGATAAAGAAAATCCACAAATAATGAATCCATGGGTATTCACAAAAATCTTAGGAAATACTCTGTGTATGTTGTATTAGAAGGAAAACAATGAAGTCATTAATGTTGACAAAAGTTAAATGTATGGCTCTAGTGTAATTACTGTTACTTGTAACATATTGTGTCTGAATTACATACTGTAGGAGAGATCAGTAATTCTTTGTAGAGATAGCTAGAAGTAGCAGGAGAGCAGAGTTGATGTAAAGGGTTTTCAAGCAGTCTATAAGCTGACAGAGTTGCCTGCTGAGTCTGAGAAATAGCAGACTGGCTTCTAGTTACCAATGTACTTGATGCTCCTCTGTCACCTGGAAGCTGACCACATCTCTTCAGTTCTATTTATATTTGCTAAACCTAATTTAGACCCAAACAAACAAAAAAGGCTTTTGAAGCAAAACATGAGATCTTGGTTCTCTTCCATGAATATTGTCTGGACTTGAACTTTTTCCCTGGAGACAGATTTGTGAAAATATATAGCAAATTAAAACATAGCTGCATCCTTATGAATTTGGCTACTTAACAGATCTTGGAAACCTGCTGTCTGCAAAATGAGTATTACTTTTTTTTTGCTAAGGGATCTAGGCACTGGAATAGGAATTCAAGAAGCTTGTGTTGCATGTGTACATCTTTGTACTGGTAGCAGCGGGATACAGCTGGATATGGTCTGGTACATTAGATGAGGAGCTCAACAGGACAACATGAGCAGAAGGCCAGCCATTGCATGTGTTTCTCAGGCATTGACAGCATCAAGTCACAGCTGCTGTTGAGGTCTGGGCTCTACCTGGCATGTGCGGTTGTAATAACAGACCACACTCAGGCCTTCCTGGAAAGCTTAGAGCTATGATGCCTCTGTAATCACTGGATGCCATGTAGATGCACGTCTGTGATATATATACCTATACCTAGACTGCCCTCCTCCAATGGCCTCGTATGGCACAAAGTGATGGATGGAATTTCATGCACTGCATTTGGGTCCACCCTGAGCTCTGTTCATGGCTGACAAGCAGACCAGAGAGAGGTACATAGACCAGTGAGAAATAACCTTGTTATTAGCTTTAGTTAATTATTCTTCACACTCGTGCTGAGCTCCTGACCTAGCATATTTCCAGAAGTTCATTGCTGTGGTGTTTTAAGCTTTTATTCTTTAGATAAGACATAAACTGCAGCTTGTATATCCATATTGTTCACCTAGGCTTCTGCAAACTCTGCGTTCTCTTTTCACTAAAGGAATTTAATTTTGAATTGGAACGAACTCAAATCAACCCCACCCAGTTTCATATGAAAACAGTATGAAGTTTAAGGCTTCACTACTTTTTTCTTAGAAATTGTTTTGGTTTTCCTTGAAGCATCAATAAATGCAAATAATCCTTTTCTTTTCTGGTGAATTTGACTGGAAATTCAAGTTTGGAGTAAAATGCAGAATTACCAGTATCTGCTTCCATTATGGGCGTTTCACACAGCTATAGACATAATTACATATGATGAAGATCTTACAGGAAGACATGGGCTGTTAACCCCGATTCCCTGGCAGAACTCCCAGTTGAGTGATTATCTTCTAGCCACATAAATTTAATTTTATTTTCTATCAGATAGTTGTTTCCTTCAGTTTTTGGAATGAACTGCTCTTATACATACTGTGGCAATGTTAGCTGGTATGCTTCACCCTACAGATAACTACATTTAAGTGACTAACAAATCTCATTGTATGGTATATAAAGGACTTCTTTGGAAATGAAGGACTTCAGGAGATTGAGGTAGTAGGCAATTGAGTGATTCTTTGCTGTGAGAATTTGGAAAGAAGACATTCTCCTTGGCTTCCTCTCCCTGTGGAGATACTTACATTTGAGAATAGATGGTAATCTTTCATTCTTCTATTATCCCTTGAATCAAAGAGAAAAAACAATTTCAAACTTCAGAAATCTCACCTAGTCATATCCTTAAAAAGATCTGTCATATCTTCAAAAGCTTTGCCTTGAGTGGATCACTTAAGATTTTTGCCCTGAGGTGTTACGCTGTCTGTTACTTTGACTGATGGATAACTTCAGTATAGTAATATAAGTAATGAGAATAATAGGAATTTAGGTATTCATGTTCAGAAAAATCAACAACATAATCTTACTGCTCGGGCATATAAGTGACATAGGCTACTTGGTGGTTAGTTCAGTGGTGTTTCTAAGATATCTGTATGTCGTGGTTTCAGCTCAGCCGGTAACAAAGCACCATGAAGCCGCTCACTCACCCCCCACCCCTGCGCCTGGCCACGTTGGGATGAGGAGAAAATACAAAGGCAGGCTTGTGGGTCGAGACAAGGACTGGGAGGGATCACTCCCCCCTTATGGTCACGGGCAAAAGACAGGCTCAACTCAGGGAAGAAACAAAATCAATTTCATTTACTACAAATCAAATCAAAACCAAAACACAAGGGTATTGGGAAGGGAAACCAAACATCAGAACACCTTCCCCCACCCCTCCCTCCCGCCTTCCCAGCTCATCTCCATTCCCAGTGCTTTCTACCTCCTCCCCCCGGCGGCGCAGGGGAACAGGGGATGGGGGTTGAGTCAGCTCGCCTCACATCGTCTCTGCAGCTCCTTTCCTCAGGGGGAAGATTCCTCACTCGT